>VYXB01006186.1:999665-1034276 GCA_013397135.1 Pachyramphus minor
AAAAAAAAAGGAGGAAAAAAAAAAAAAGAGAAGAAAAGAGAAAAGGAAACCCCCTCTCACCAGGAGAAACCCACCAAGAACACAATCAGACGAAGCTGTCTCTGCCCCAGCGCAGCCACTCTGTGCTGAGTTCTTGTCTGAACAGTTGGCTCAGGAGGGATCCTGGCATGGAGCTCTGGGTCCTGGCAGCGTGACCAGCAGCTTAGAAAACTTCAGAGATGACCTCTAAGTCAGGACCAGGCTGCTCTGTGGGGCAGAGACGTTTTGCTGCAGAAGGCACGGAGGGCGCAGGGTTGAGAGCGACGGCTCCTCACCTTCATTGCTCTCAGGACTAAACCAGCCACCCTCCCCTTCTTTTTGCCCTCGGTGGTTTAGCTGGTCAAAGCCATAGCTCCTGCTTCCTGGGCCAAGATGCAAAGTGCACAAAGTGTTGTGGAAGCAGCAGTGCTGATTTTTGGAGGCTGGGAGAAGCTTGTCGCTGGCGATGGGCTTTGTGTCAGGGAAGAGAAGCCACGTCCGGCTCCCGCCCCCACCACGGCTGCACCTGCAGTTGGACTTCAGCTCAGTTTGTGTCCTGGTCACCTCAGATTTCTGACAGCATCTCTGTGAAGGAGAATTCCACTTGCATGTGTTCCCTCTGTGCTCACCCACTGCATGCCGGAGCATCTCAGCAGCTGGCCCAGGGACTCTGGAGCTCCCCGGTTCCAGGGACCAGCAGAATCTTCTTGGTGTTTCTTTTTCTTTTTCTCCTCGTGTTATTCTTTGCTGGAGTGAGGGAATGTGGATCTGCTCAGAGCACTTTGTTGCTGTGTTGATGGTCTGTGTCTCTGCAGAGCTGCTGGAGCTGTGTCATCCTGTCTTGGGGGGGCTGGCAGAGCACAGGTACCACTGGTATCCTCTGGCTGGGAGCCTGGATGCTGAGCTGTGCTCCTGGAAGAGCCTCTTCCCAAAACGTCCCCCACTGCAATTGGCATCAGAGTTTGTCAGGACTTGTGGGTGACAGTCCCCTGCCTGGGCACCGAGGCTGCTGGCTCTGGGGTCAGGCCATAGTGCCTTATGGATTGTCCTGGGATTTTGAGGGGATCGAGAGCTTGCAAGAAAAGCAAGAATCCCAGGCAGACTTCCCATCCTCCTGCATTCCATCAGCAGTGGTACAAAATCATCTTCTTTCTCATCCATTGCACGTTTGACTTCGCATTTTTGCAGCCTGGCTGCTGCCCCTGCTCACCCCTCAGTGGCTGAAACCCCTTGGTGGGGGAAAACCTTTGTGGGTTTGTTTCCATTGCTCTAATTGTGCCCTCAGAGACTGAACCAGCAGCAGTGTCCACCCACACAGCTGCAGGTGGATCAGTAAACTCCACTCAGTCTCTTGTAGGGTCCTCTCAGTTCAAGGGACAGGACCTGCCTCCTTAGGGAAGTGCTGTCCCAAGTTTTCCTGCAGCCAGAGCAGTTTTCTGGCTCTGCAGTCTGGATCTGGAGGTCCATCTTTGTCTTCTTGCTTTCTCATTCCCGTTGGAGCTTTGGGATGCCCAGTCCCAGGGGCTCAGTTCTGGTCCCAGGGTCTGAATCTGGAATGGTCCTGGGGGCTCTGCAGTGCAAAACCTGCCCCCAGGGCCTTTTGTCCTTCCCTAAATAAGGAACAATCTCCTTCCAGCAGTCTTGGGAAATGAAAATTCTCCCTTCTTAGCTGCTCAATGCCTGGTCTGACACTATCCTGTGGTCTTGGACCAGGCAGTGCTCCCTCTGAACTTTTCCCTGAGTGAAAGCTGTGGCACAGGCCCTGCAGCTGGCAGAGGGCAGATCCCTTGGTCTGTTCATCCTCTGCCCAGCTCTGGCACCCTCAGGACCATGAGTGGGACAAAGCAGCATGGCATAAAATGCCACCCTTGCTGCACTTCAGAGGAGCTGGGGTGTGTAAATCCCTAGTTCAGAGGACAACTGTGAGCAGGGACTTGATTGTAGCTCCCAGGGGTGACTCTGGAGTCACCCCTGGATGGAGAGGGCTCACTGCAGGCAGAAGCTGGGTGAGTGATGCCAAAGGCAGGCAGATATGCCCTGTGTGTGGCAGTGCTGCTTCTTGGTGCCCCTCAGTTGGCATTGAACATCCTCCTGCCCCCTGTGTGAAGCTGTAGCATCGCTTCCCTCTGTGTTTCTCATGCAGGATACAGAGGTTACCCCTTTCCATGCTGGTGGAGCTTCATCTTTCAGTCATTTCCATTGGGATTTGGCTTCTTTCTGATCCAAACCACTTCAAGTTTCAAATATTTCCCCCCACCCTGAGCAGGGTGGTGCCTTCACTTGTGTGTCACTGCCCCCTTTGACATCCCTTCCCTGTCAGCTGAACCCCTTTTGCTCTGCAGCTGCTGGAGGTGCTACAGTCAGTCTGAGTGTGGCCAGGAGCAAACCTACAGTCTGGAGATGACCTGTGAGCAAAGCCCTGCTCCCTGCAGAGCTGGGGTGGGGGTGGCTACTGGTGGCCAGTGGTGCTGAACCTGCCCCCAACCCAGCAATGCCCTCCAGCCCGTGCCTGCCTTCAGGACTGTGCTGTGCTCAGGGTTACATCGTGCCATCCCCCCTGGGGCACCCAGAGCAGCACTTGGGGTGCTCTGCACGACCACTTACCCAGCCACGAGCTCGCTCTGCTTCCTGGGGTAGGAGCTGAGAGATTCCCTGCAGTGACTCCTCTCTCCAGCCCTATCCTGTTTTATACTGACCTGCATCGATCCAGACGGGTTTTTTTGGTGCTGATGTGCCCTCAAGTCGTGCCCTTCCCACGCTGAATCCCAGCTGGCATCCTTCAGGGTACCTCAAAGACCTTGAGAGTGAAATACCTGTTCCACCACTGCCGTGGTCCTACTCTGTTCATGGATCTCAGCGTGGTCATTGTCCAGCAATGGTTTGGGTTTTTTTTTTACATGTACAGCGACTTAAAACACCCCAATTGGGTTTTCCAGCTTTTTAGGAGAAGTTAGAAATACAAACTGATCCTTTCTGTAAGCCCAGGAGAACTGGGGCTTCCACTCTGGGTCGTTTTTATTTCATGGGAACATCCAAAAATCATGTACAGTTTGGTCCTTTGAAGCTCAGACTCACTGCTGAAGTACATGAAGTCAAAGCAAATGTAAATACTGATGCAAAATGCAGTGTCTTGCAAGACAATTTATCTATTTAACATGTATTGGTACTTTATTTAGATTCAATGTATAAAGCAACTTTGTGCACTTTTCCTACATTACAGTATTGGGGGGTTTTATGTTCTTTTGTTATGGGTTTTGTGCTGTCTTTTTTAATCAGTGAAATTGTTAAGTATTTAATTTATTATTGATGTGCCCAGAGGACTAGTGCAATTTTTATTCAATACAGTTTGTCTGTATTTAATGTCAGGATTTTTTTGTAGCATCATTAGGGAATAATTTTCAAAACCTGCCTTTTTTTCCCCTCACACAACTTTCCTTTCTTCCCCCCCCCTCCCCTTTCTCTTCTATTTTCATGATACAGATCATGAGGCATTAAATGCCTCGAATTTGAAATATAACCCAACACTTGAGTACACCCTGCAGTTTTCTCCAAAACAAAAAAAGTTCTCCAGGAAAAAAACATGCTAAGGAGGCACTTCTCAATGTTTTCTGTGTTTGTTTCATTTGGGTTTTCTTTTTTTTTTTTGCTCTGTGTGTGTGTGTGTGCTTCAAAAGTTTGGAGGGGAGAGTGGGGAAGTTGTACAGATACTTTGCTTTCAGCAAACAGCTCACCAGGCTCCAGGGGAGGACGAGAAATCCAACACTTCCTCGTTTCCCTGCTTCCACTGCAGCTGGATTTGTGTTGTTTGAGATGCCTAATGCCAGAACTGCTCTTTTTTTTCTGCTCTTGTTTCTTTTCAAAGGGCAGGTTTTTGTTTTCTCTCTGCCAGTGACTTGGTTGCAACCACAGATAAACACGAGGAGATTTGCCTTTGTCTAGAAAGCAACGTGCCAGGCATTGCCCAACCCCCAGCTGGCCCCCAAACCCTCACTCAGCCACATGGATCCTTCATCCTTTGAGTTTCTGACATCTGGGTGAATATTTCTCTACCTGTCCTCGCTTTTATTTGACCCAACCCTGTAACCAAGTGCCTGGACAGGTAGGTTTGAACCTTTGGGGTCTTGCCACTCACACACGTCTCTGAGTCCAGGTGGGATGAGTTCAAGGTGCTGGCAAGTTGGAACAATCCCCTCTGTGTTCCTTCTCATCCAGGGAAAGCTCAGGTTGTTGTAATATTGCTGTCTCTTGAGATGGTCCCTGCAGTGGGGAACTAAGGGGAAAACTGGAAGAATTTAAAGGCATTTAAAGAATGCCTTTAACAAAAGAGAAGCTGAGACTGTGATAAGTGTAAAATAAAATCATTAAGGTTGGAAGAGACCTCTAAGATCACCGAGTAGATGATCCTGCAGCTTCCAGTACAGAACTGAATAGGTGATTTTTGAAGAACTGGATTAGTAACATCTCAGAGCAGCAAAAATGGCCATTATTTATGCAAGAAAAAAAAAAACAAACCAGGACCTCCTAAAGAAATGCACTGATTAACTTCCTGTCCAGTGGCCACGACGTGGCTGGTCCCTGCCAGGCCCCTGTGCTGTCCCTGTGCTGCTGGACAGTCCCCAGCCCACGTGTCCCCTCACTGCCAGAGCATTATTGCTTTCAACCAAAGACAAAACAGGCTGAAAGGTGACATTTAAACCATGGCTTAGCTGGTGACAAACATCTCTGGGGAGTGTGCACGTGTGTGTGAGTGTGGTGCTGTCACAAGGGGATGTGGGATGAAGGGATTGAGCAGCAGAAGGGAGAGGGGGAGTTCTGGAGAAACAAGATTTTTTTTGTTGTTGTTTTTTTTTTAGATTCCAAAATACAGGAGTGCTGTTTCCATAGGAATGGGGCTCACAGCAGTCTGCCTGCTGGGAATTTGGGGTGGGGTGCACCCATTCTGAGCTGTGTTAGTGGGAAGACAGGGCAGATGATGGTTATGGGGAGGGAATGAGGAGCCAAAGGGTTGTAGCTGAGGGAGTTTCCAAGGCATGAGGGGAACCACGAGTGCTCCCAGTGCAGCAGTTGGGATGGACAGAGAGGAATGTCTGGAGCCAGGAGCATTTTCCCCACAAACACAGCACTGAGCACCTTCCTCCCCGTGGGAGCCAGGACAGAGCACATTCGGGTTCTGTGACCTCCTGCCCCCATAGGTGACACCTGGGAGTGACCTCTGCTGTCCCTCAGGTTGTCCATGGCTCTGTAGACCTCTCAGTTGACTTCCACCCATCCCACAGCACACAGTGTTGCTGTGGATTCCCTGCCCTGGGAGCCCTGTGGGCGCTGGATCCCAGGAACAGCTTCCAAGCCTTTCCTTCCACAGGGTCACCCTCCTGGGACCCAGCCCTTCTTGGGGCTCCCACACCTTCTTCTCCAAACAGCACAGGCAGAAAGAATTCCTGTAGCCAGGCCAGAGCTGCTGAGTGTGGTTGGTGGCCCCGGGCTGTGCCACTTGCTGTAAATAAAGCTGTAACCTTATTAACCTCCTCCCTTCACTTGCCTGCTTTCAGTACAACTTTGTAACAGGTTTTTTAATCCCCCCCTTTCCCTACACAGCCTGTACTGACTGTAACTATGGAACCAGATATTCTGTATGTTATTATCTTTGTACAATTTTAAAACTGTTGCTGTGGTGTCTGCCTTTTTTTCTCCCCCCTTTTCCCTTCTCTTCTATGGTCTCTTGAAGCACTGTCAATAAAAATCTAGATAAACTCCTTCCCTCCTCCTTCTTTGCTTGATTTTATTGATGTAGGGTTTCTTGCCTTGCTGCCTGTATTAACTGGATCTAAAAACCCCCTTTTAACCTGTTTCCCTTTCCCTCTGCAGCCCACAGGCTGAGCTGTGTGGCAGCTGAGTAGGCCTGGAGCTCCACACAAATACTCTGCACTTTTTGTTTGGGTTTCTGCTACTCTGTCTTGTGATGTTGGGATTTCAGGCTGTTTTGGGGTAAAGGTGACAGGCTGAGGTCACCCCCCTGCCCCAACCCACCCACTTTGTGTCTCCTGAGGGCCTGAATCAGTTAATCCTTGATCCTGACTCTGCTGGTGCCTGTCCTGTCCCAGGAGACCTTGCACTCCATGGAAAGATCCCTTCTGCACATGGACCACCCTTTCCCACAATCCTTTCCCCTCATCCTGTGTGTCTGTGACAGAAAAAATAAAATAAGAAGGAGAAAAGACAAGACTGGCCTGGCCTTGTGATTTCTGTCCTACCCACTGTGGAAAACAAATGGAGAAAGAGAAATTGTGGAAGAAATCCTGTTTCCCTCTGGAGGGACAAATGGATCCCAATTAATGAATCCAGATAGACTCATTAACTCAGTGGAGGAGGTAAATAGGATGGCTACTTGGGAATCAGGAGCATTATAGTAATTTTTAAGGCATTTATGGAAAGAGAGCTGCAGGATATTCCAGTAAATTTATAAGCACAGGGTTTGGGAGACACTTAGTTTGCTCCCACCCTCTTACTGACTCCCACTGCCCCTCCCTTGCTGTTTCCTGGCTAAAAGATACTCTGGGCTCACAAAGCTTCCCAAGGATAAACACACTGAGGACTGAAATGTCACTGCAGGAACCCAGGTCTCCAAAAGCCTCTTTTCCTTTAGTTAATGAGGATTAAATGGTCAAATAACTTCAAAAGTCTGGGACTAGGAGCTTGCTACAACAGGAGTGTTCTTGTCATTGAGCTTAGAGCTCAGTGGTGCCAGGACAAATGTTTTACTGGTGATCTCACAAAGGATATATTCATGATTTTATCAACGTGATCAGCTCCTGACAGCAACTCTCTGTCCTGCAGCCTGTGAGTGACAGTGACACTGTTTGCCTGTGTCAAACCAGGGGCACAGGAGCTCTGTGTGAAAGACTAAAGGTATTCACTGAATACCTGGGATCCTTCACTTATCTCTCCCCCTGTGGCTACGTGGGTTCACCACCAGGTAAAAATGAGCTCAGCAGCTCAAAAATTGCCTCACAACGTCAAGCAGCAGATGCAGAAGCAGAGATGTCACTAATGGGATGCTGGGGGCTAATTACCCCTAGAATTGCAGCATAAAAACCATTCCTGCATGGGGAGATTCATCATGGAAGCGCTGCTGGGACACCTGAACTCTGTGCCTTCACCTCTGGGTTTGCTGTCACAGGGAGCTGTTATTATCTGCTGGTGCCCTTCAAGCAGGTTGTTCTGCTCCAGCACACGTGGGCTGATGTTGTTCCTGCTGCAACAAGCTCAGGAAGGTCTGGGGACCAGCAGAGACCAGCCTGGCACTGGGGCAGGGAGCTGGGACTGGATTTGTTCACTGCTGTGGGATTCTGAGCACAACTGACCCCCTTTTAGGCCTCAATTTTTGCCCCACGCTGGAGAAGCCCAGCTCAGGTGTAAGAGCTCCACACAGGGCAGATATCTCAGTGCTGACATCACAGGCACCAAGGGATGACCCTAATGCACAATTTGGGGGGTGATTTCCCAACTGCAGCAGGCTGAGGGATGTTCTGTAACAAAGAGGCACCTGCTAAGCTGAGAATTGGTCCCCACCCTCAGTGAAGAGTGAGCTGAGCTACCTCCACACTGGATTTCTTGGGCTCCCACAGAAAACATCTTCTACTAAAGGTGGCACCAAGCAGATTTTCCCCATATCTGTCTTGTGTTGCCACGAGACAAGACATTAGGACTTGATTTCTGGTCCTGCTGGGACCTTTTGGACAGAGGATTTGGGACCTTCCTCCCAAACTTGGCTCCTCCTGGAAATTATATTACAAGATGCAGTGATTTTTTTAGTGCATTGAGGCAGATATTGAGCAAATCAAGCAAAACTGAGGCTTTCAGAACCACGTTGGTGCTTGGCTTCCAGTGGTGCCAGCAGCAAACTTGAGGGGCTGGGAGGATCCCACCTCCCTGTGTGGAAGCAAAACTCTTCCCATGATTTGGCCTTATAAATTTAAGCTCCTGGACCTTTTGAAGGAGATGTTTCCAGAGCCAACACTTTTAGAAATAACAGTTAGGCAACAATGACCCCAAATATCAGTTGAAGGCAAAACAAAGTCAGACTAAACCCCCCCAGTCACAGGCTGTATTCAGAGCATTTTATTATTTTTAAAAAAAGTTACAAAACAAAGCTCATGGATTTCTTGTTAACTCTCATTTTCTGCAGAAAGTCACAAACAAGGTCAATAACAGAGTAAAATGCTCCTGTGCAAATGTCAGCATCAAAAATAAATCTGTTCTTTTATGTACATATAAGTTACTGTCAAATATTAACATTAAACCATCTCTGTTTATAAATGGACTGCAACAAAAACGCAGCACTGTTTAATCTTCTACAGAAATCAGATGCTTTTTTCACCTAAAAAAAGGCATCAACCCCATTTCTTCCCTTCCTTTCCCTCTGAGGGAGGGCCAGTCTCATTTAAAATCATCTGGGGTAAGTCTAAAAGCATCTCAGCAGCAGCAGCATCCTGTGCCTTGGCCTCAAAATGCAACAGGAACAGGCTCAGAACAAGAGGTGTCTTGGAAGCCAAGCTGGAATCAGAGCCTGTTACAAGCTCTGTCACCCTGGATGTGAATCATGGAATGGTTTGGGTTGGAAGGGACCTCAAAGTTCATGTCATTCCAACCCCCTGCCACGGGCAGGGGCAACTTCCAGTGGACCCCACAACCCTGGGCCTCCACTGGAATTCTTTCCATGAACAGCCAGGCTGGAGCACGTCTGTGAAATGTAGATGGGCCTGTCTGAAGCCACAGGCTGGTTTCCTCACAAGGGTTTATAAATTCAGAGCTGTGAACAGGCTTTTATGAGGGAGCTCCAGGACTGCCCCAAGAGCTGAAGTGCAGCTCTGCCCTCCCCAGACAGTCCTTAGGATACAATAACCCCGGATCCAGGACACATGGATGGGTCAGCAGGGAACATGCAGCAGCTGCAGGAGGATTTCCAGGCTCAGGGTGGTGTGGAGGTGCTCACAGGTTGTGGATCCAGGAGGTCTCTGTCTGGCACCTTTCTGGCACCATCAAAGGAACTCCCAGTCTCCCACTTCTCCCTGCACACAGACCCCCCCTCAGCTCTTTGGTTCCCCCCCTAAATTGCTGTCCTTTGTGTCCCTAAACCCCTCCAGCACCACCTCAGGGCAACTCTCAGCCACTCCCACCTTGCTGGAGAGAGGGTGAAGGTGCAGGTCCCCACTGCTGTCCCTGGCCACAGCCACTCCAGAGGGGGCAGTTTGAGCAGAATCCTCCCCTTTTCCAGCCTCTTCCTGCACCACCCTGTAGTTCTCCAGGGCCAGGCTCACGCTGGGGACAGTGGCAGTGTGAGCCACTCTCAGTGTCTTCTTGGACCTGAGCCTTTGGTAGCAGAAGAGGAGAGACAGGACCAGTGTGTCAACGAGCAGCTCAAACATTTCAACCACAGACAACACTGAGGAGCCAAACCAGAGGCTCCACTGGCTCCCCATGCTGGACAGCAGCAGATTCTCCTGTGGAAAGAGTCAGAGAGTTGTGTTTATCAAACACAGCAGAGCTCTGGGAACAGGAAATCACTGCCTGGTGCCTCCCCCGTGCAGGGAGGGAATCAGGTGTAAAACGGGGAAACTCCAAGTCTCTTCCCTGAGGAGAATATTCCCATACTGACAGCTGTAAAGAACTCTCCCTCCAGCCATCCTAACACACCAAAACTAATGACAGGGCACAGTTTGGAGCTGATGTGGTGGAACCTACTGAGAGCAGAGGAGACTCATTCACAGACTGGTAGTTGAGCTGCTGGTAGAAGATTGTCACCTTGGCAATGTCCTTCCTGGATGGGAGAGAGGAACAGTTAGGAATGGTGGGACATCACCTGGCATTCACCTGCTGGTTTTACTTGCTGCCTCCCAGGCAAGAGAGGTGTCCCAATGCCCACAAACCTTCTTCCTGAGGGGGTTCAACATGGAAAAAGCTCACGGGAGTCAACATCTCACAGCGCTGTGAGGACAGACTGGAAGTTTACTGGATGACCCTGCACATTTTTACTCTTGTCTTCCCTTCCCAGCCTTAAGATCTACAAATTCTGGGAGGGTGAAGAGTCAATGCAGAGTTTTAACAGGGACTAACCTGTTGCTGGTGGAGTTATATCCGTTCTGGTGCCTCAGAGCCTGGCGGACCCAGTCCTGCAGCAAAGAGGGGTGTTAGTGGCAATCCTGCCTATGGAGCTTCCCTGTGTTTTCTCTGTAGATTTTTAGCAACAAAAAGGCTATTGCAGATAATAAAAATGATGTCATTGGCTGATCTATAACATACAGTGATAGCTATCACTAGCCACATTTGCCAGAATATCAAGGAAACACACACTGATGTTTTAGGTGTGCAAAACATTCTGGTTCATTATTCTGCCTTTAATGACAACTCCACCAGATAATTTCCTCTTTTAAAATGCTCTGGTTGTGTTTACATCTCCATTATCACCTACAGGAATTAATGACCTGGCCATTTACCACCAGAACAGGAGAAACACTCACCTGCTGACTCACAGAGCCTCCAGTGCAGCCCTGCAGCACCTCACAAACAGCACCAGGGCTGAGCTGTCACCCCACAGCTCCCACTGGCAGCAGTCAGTAACCCCACTTTGGAGCTGGGAACTGAGGCAGGGAGGTTGCTTAAGGTCACAAGGAAGTTTGGGATGGATCAGGAAGCAGCTGAACCTCTCCAGCATCTGAGTGTGGCAGCTTGGAGCACCCTGGGCTGGTGGAAGGTGCCCCTTCCCATGGCAGGGGTTGGAACCAAGTGATCCTTAAGGTCCCTTCCAACCCAAACCACTCTAGGATTATATTATTTAGTTTAACTACAAGGTCATTATGAGATTTTGGTGCAGTTTGTTCTGTTTGCTGCCACCCAAGTCATTGTTTTCACCCTTAATTTTACTGTTCCACAGCCACAGTAAGGGCAGAATCCCCCCCAAAACTCTCAGGGGCTGGGCAGTACCTGAGACTTTGCTGATGGCCACTTTGCTGTCCCAGCAGACACCTTGTACAGTTTTTCCCTGGGGAGATAAAAAAGGAGATTATGATTACAATGACTCCTTCCATGAAGCAGTTTAACAACCCCAACTACTGCCCAAAGCAGTTCCTGGGAAAGCTCTTGAGATGCTTGGAAAAAGCTTTCTAAGTCAGCATAGAAAATAAAAACCAGAGGCTACCTGAAAAACTGCTCAAGTCAGGAGGAAAACTAGAATGATTTCAAAATCCTGATATTTTGATACATTAAAAAATGAAAATATTTGGTATTTTTGCTTTAAAACACGTCTTTCCATTTCAAAACCGACCCACGATAAAAAAAGGTGAAAATAAAGTGATAAAGGTTGAGAAATGACACAAAATAGCTTGGTTTGGGCTTTAATAAAACACTGTAGTATGATTAAAACTATTTCCCCTCCTTGCTGTCCTGGACATACAAATTAATTTAATTTATTTGTCTAATGGCATCTTTTCCCTTTCCCAGCACTGGGGTTCAAACATCAAACTGGAACCTCTCTGCTTCAGGAAAAAACCAGTTGATGCCTAAATTTTCCACTCAGTTGTCCCCAGTGTGATTTCCCCTCTCCAAGCTGGTGTTTCTGAGCTCTGGTTTTGGGACCCACCTGCAGGGCTTGGGGCACTGGTCGAAGCAGTTCAGGTGGTGATTTCTGAGCCTGTTGTAGAGCTGGTAAAAGCAGTGCCCTGCGGAAAGGGATGGAAGGAACACACTCAGATGCTTCCTGTCCCTCTGGAATGGTTCCAGAGGAGGTTCACCCCCTGGAAGTGCAGGTGCCTCCCCTGTGAGGATCTGCTGAGGGTGGGCCACCAGGAAACCAGGAGGATTCATTCACTCTGTCTTAGAATCATGGAATCACAGAAGGTTTGGGTTGGGAGGGACCTTAAAGATCAACCAGTTCCACCCAGGGACACCTTCCAGGAGCCCAGGTTGCCCCAGCCTGGCCTTGGACACTCCCAGGGATCCAGGGGCAGCCACAGCTTCTCTGGGCAACCTGTGCCAGGGCCTCCCCACCTCCCAGGGAAGGATTTCATCCACCTACTTCTCACACCAGCACAGCCACCAGTGGTGAGAGGATGGAAGAGTTTGACCCTGTATTCATGTCCTTGATAAGGAATTTCTATCACCAGCTTGACATCCATGAATAACACAGACAGGTTCCTGTCACCCACTGGACTCAAGGATTCAGGGAGCCTTTGGACAACGCTCTCAGGCACGTGGTGGGAGTGTTGGGATGCCCTGTGCAGTGCCAGGGGCTGCACTGGATGATCCTTGTGGGTCCCTTCTGTGATTCTATGAGTCCATGTGAGGAGATTATCCAAGTACAGGGTAGCACAAAGCAGGAGTGATCCAAGGAGTCCCAGACCCAGTGAGGGTGTTCCCTTCTCCAAGGGGGACAAGCCAGCAGCCCTTGGCTCTTACCCCAGGCAGGCTGCTTGTTGTAGTCACAGTACTCAGCCCCAGGAGGAAGGGGGTAGTAATAATAGCCACAGCCACATTTCTGAACCATGATGTGCTGGAAGCAGGAATGCAAACAAGCCTGGAAAATAAAGAAGGCAAAAAGAGATGGGATAACCCAGGAATTCTCAGGTGCCCAAATCTCCAGCGGGGAGGATGCAGCTCTCAGGAGACAAGGACAGGTTTTGTTACTGCAAAAAAGACACCAGCCACCATGATCTGAAAGGTTTCACTTCTCAGTCCTTGATTTTATGTTCTGGGAGACAGAATCTTCCCAGTTCTCTTTTTTTTTGTTATGCCCTGGGGCTCAGGCAGCACTCCCACAGTACCTGCAGGGTGTAGGAGTTGTTGTACAGCAGTTTCACATCCACATCATCCCCATTAGTTGTGCATTTCCCATAATTGCCACCCAGGCGATTCACCTCATCCTGTGGACACACAAAAGAGTGATTAGCAGCGTTAATTGGGCACAGCCACCACCATCCAAACCTCACTGCAAAGGAGCAGGACAGTACAGGATGTCCAGTGATGCACAAGAGCAGCAGAGCTACACCTTGATAATAAATATAAAGTATCAGGGCAGAGGTGGGAGAGTTCAGGTGGTCAGTCATAGAATCACACAGAATGTCCTGAGTTGGAAAGGACTCACAAGGATCATCAGTCCAACTCCTGGCCCTGCACAGACACCCCAACAATCCCCCCTGTCCTTCAGAGCATTGTCCAAACCCTCCTGGAGCTCTGGCAGCCTTGGGGCTGTGCCCACTGCCCTGGGGAGCCTGTTCAGTGCCCAACCACCCTCTGGGGGAAAAACTTTTCCCTGAGATCCACCCTAAACCCCCTGATTTAGTATTTAGTCACTGTGGTTCAGCTGACAAGCTGCAATTCATCCTGCCCAAAGAACCAAATCACTTCTGAAAGTTCTCATCCCAAAATAATTTCATTCTCCCGGTGTTGAGATTTAAGAGGCACAAAAGTCTCGATGTAAAACACACCAGGCCCCAATTTGAGGCCACATTTGGAATAATTTTGGTTTTACCACGGGAGCCTGAGCACAGCAAAGAGAGAAAAGGGGTTTGTGTAAATATACACCAAGGCAAGGAGTGGACACGAGGCCCCCAAGCCCATCGTGTGGGTCAGTTGGTGCCAGCTCCTCACAACTCTGCAAAAAAGAGGGAGAAACAAAACTCTGGAGCCAGTGGCCAACCTGCTGGATGCCAATGGTGGTGGCAATGCCTGGTCTGATGTCAAAGCCTTCGTGCTCAAGGAAGGGGGTCTGGTTGTGGTTGTGGATCATCACCTTCACGCCCGCCACCGTGGACAGGAGCGGGATGTGATCCTTCTGCTCTGCTCTCAGGATCAGGGAAAGGCCTGCAAAGCAAGGGAAGGGAAGCACATGACAACCTGCTTTGGGCCCAAGTAACAGCACCAGCACATCTGGAACTCTCAGCACTGATTAAATTGCTGTCTCAGCTCGCAGGAGAGCTGCTCTTTGTCCTTAGAGAGCTGGACAGGGGTCAGGTAGAAACTGCACCAACCTGTTCCAAAACTGCCATAATACCATAAAATACTGCAATAATGCCATCATATGCTGCAACAATATAATATAGTGCAATAATGACTGTAATAATACTCTGTTTGAAACCAAAAATAACATTCTGCTTGCTGTAAGTTGAGATATGGCTGATATGACTTATCACACACGTGGTTGGTGAAGCAAGCAAAGAACTTGTGCCACCAGACTAGAAGAGAGGGTTAAATGTCAGAACAGAAGACATATTTAATCCACAGCCAAATTATATTAACTTCAGCTCTTTCCCCCTCCCCCAAAATAACATACCATAAGGAATTCCTGGTTTTGTAGCTGTCCAAAAAGGGTCTGTTCCCTTGCTGTTAAAAGTGTAGCAGCTCCCAAAGACAGGGTGGTGAAAGTGGACATAGTCACTGAAACAAAGAGAGATGTTGATGGGGTTTAGTTAATTATCAGCGTGGCAACACCTTCACCATTGTGTAGGATGTGTTTTGTCTGTGTGTGTGCAGGGAGAGAAGGGAATGTGGGAAGTGAAATCCCGGTTGTGGCACACCTGGGTCTGCAGGGCTCCCCATCGTACTGGCAGGAGTAGACCATGTCTTCTATTTGCTCCTCGTGGTCAGAAATGTTGATTATAACTGGCAGCTGGGACATGATATTCATGTAGTGAAACCTGTACCACTCCAGAATCGCGTCCATCCCTGAGGAATAGGTCTTGTAGAAGCAATTCCCACCTGTGGCATTGCACTGGGGGAAAGGGAAGGAAGGGAATATTCAGCACGGCCAGCACGTGACACCCTAAGGTCCCAGGGAAGAGGCAATACTGGCTACAGGGATAAGGGAAAACTCTGGGGGTTTTTTCAGGTGAAGTCTCTGATGATTTGAGTTCTCACAGAATGGCTGAGGTTGGAAGGAACCTCTGGAATCATCTTGTTGTGCGTGAGCAGCTTCCCTCCCTGGAGCTGGATCAGCTGAGCTCAGGGATGAGGGCAGGGGGAAGGAACAGACAAATGAACTCCAGAACCTCAGGAGAAGGAATGACAGGGCTGGTGGGAATCCTCTACAGCCCATGAATCACGAACAGAGCCCTGGGACACTTTCTCTGCTCTTACTCAGGCCTCAGACAGGTGAACACCCACAGGTTCTGGCGAAAGTTTGCCTGGTGCAGGACTCCAGGACAGGGCAGGGTGATAATAATCAGGTAAAAACTGCTGGGCTTTCCAGCCACATCAATCCAAGCTTCTATTCCTGGACCTACACTAACCCAGGTTTTGATAGGAAAAATCTGAAGGATTTGCATTTTCTTCCAAGGCCACAGACACACATTTATTTTATCCACCCTCTTGATTTGTTAACTGCTGTATTTTGTTTTATCTGCAGCATTTTGAGTAGCACATCACTTAGAACTGAGGGATCCTGCATGTTGTTGCTCTGCTGTTTCCAGGGTCACCTCTTAAACCTCTATTTTTGTAAGTCTGTAATTTTTTATGCTGTTAGAAATGGGGTGCAGTGATTCCCACAGCCTCTTCCTTGCCACTGCCAGAGGAGTTTATGAGCTGGGCTGGGTCAGTTCACTGATGTTGCTGCTGTTTCACTTCACAGCAACCCCCACAATCAGCATAAACTGATGCACAGGGATGGACTGTGGCAGGGATGGATAAACTGGGGCAGGGGAAAAAAAAACATCCCCCAATGTGTCATTACACTGCTCTGAAATGACTTATTCACTCTTTTTCTTTTTAATTGTGAGATCTCTAATGACACTGAAAAAACCCCTCCCCTGGGGTTTTCACCCACCCCCTCTGCCCCTGGGTCCATTTAAGCCCAGCTGGGGGGTCTTAACCTCTCTTAAGCTTTGGTGCAGGGCTTTGCTGGGCTCCTGCCCCACCATGGACCCTGTAGATGCCTAATTTCATGTCCTGAGCTTAAACCTGCCTCATCACCAGGAACTTCCCTGCTGAGCTGGACTCTTGGTTGGACCTGGACACCCACTGTGAGTGTTCCCTGCTTGTTTTTCCTCATTTTTTGGGGGGTGTGCCCCCATCCTGCCCTGCTGGAAGACTCCCCCTGTCCCTGGGGGAGAAGCAAGTCCTTGCAGTCTGTGTCTGGAGCCAGGTTAAACCTCAGGGAGGACACACTCACCAGCCTGAAGCCCACGCTGGAATGTTTCTTCCCTGACCTCAGGTCAGTCGTCCTCAGGAGGGAGAAGTTTTGGCTCAGCTTGAAGCTCGACCTGCTGAGGTTCCCCATGCTGGGCAAGTCCTTGACGTGGATGTTCCCATCATTGATGTGGAATAACCTGGCTGAGGTGTTGATGCCATACAGGAAGGTGATGGATTCCTCTGCCATGCGATCCAGCTGCACCAAGTGCTCGCTGACCAGCTCAAATCTGCCAGGAGCACAGTTAGCAGCTGTTTGTGAGCATTCCCATTCCCCTCAGACAAAAGCACTGTGATTTGTGTGCTCTCAGTACCTCTGGAAGGGCTGTTCTGGTGCCTGCAGAGCTTGATATGTGTGTGTGTGAGAACATCCAGCAGTGCCTGTGCTTAGAACACCAATAAATTAATTTATCAGGAGCTGAATTTCCAGTTGTTGGCTGCTCCACTGCAAAGCTCAGAACATGCAGCTGTGCAGAGCTGCACAAACTGCCCTTCCTGTCAGCCAACTAGCTAATTATTCCAAGGAAATTACATAATTCCTTTACTATGTAGTATGAAACTCCTTGATAACTTGGCCACTGCTGTGTGAGCCTTGTCTGACAAGCAGAGCCACACAGGCTCCCACACAAGCTGTACTTTTGCCTTATTTACTCTATTATTTCCATGATACACCATTCCTGGGGGGTAAAAAATTAAGGAGGCTCAGCTCTGACACACGTTATTCCAGACACCAGGAGTTTAGTTAGGGGAACACTCACAGCAGCCACGTTCTTCAGGGAAAGGCTGTTTTTATCAGAGCACAACATCAGCCAGCAACTCACACCAAGGCAGAGTTCCCTCTATCCTGACTCAGTGCATGGAATTAACTGCTGCACAACTCCCAACAAGATCTTATCCGACTCTTGCACAACTCCTGACAAGATCTTATCCCAAAAACAGTTTGGGAATAACAACAATCCCTTTCCACCTCCCTCAGGCAGAGACCTCCCTCTCTTTTCCCTTGGATGCAGCTTGGAGGTCCCTGACCTTTCCTGGCAGCCCAGGGGGAAATCCCAGGATATACCTGTAGGGATCCAGGTTGCAGATGGTGATTGCTGGGAACATCTTGGGCTCTGAGTGCATGGACATGGTCAGGACCACGGGGTAGGCCCAGTACTGGCTGAACATGAGAGCAAACTGCCAGTAGAGCATCCCAAAGCTGGCCAGGAGCAGCAGGGTCCAGAAGGCTGTTTTCATCCTGTTGCTGCCGGAGCACACGAGGCGGATGGTGCCGTGGATGGTCGTGTTCTTACAGAAGAACTCAAACATGTCCTTGAAGGAGTCATAGAACTCAATCAAACCTTCTTCCTTCTCTTCTTCCCTCACCACTGCCTGCTCCATCCTCTACGTGTCTTTCTGTGAAAGAAGAACACCCCCACACAAAAAAAATCGTGTTAGAACGACCACAACCCATCTGTGGGTTCTTCCAAACAGGCCCCAGGGAGGTTGTTGTTGGAAAAATCTGGCAATAAGTGTGAGCAGAGGCTCCTCTGCCTTTCCAGAGCGTGGACACCAGGAAGTAGCAAAGAGGTCAAGCCCTCTGTGTGCTGCTGATGAAGAAATTGAGGTGTTTGACCACACTGACAAATGACTTCTCTGTCAGTGTGGGCATTCAGAGCCAAGGTGACTAATGCACACCCTGCTCAGAAGTCTGCAGCCAAAGGGGTGGGTTGTTTTCTTCTTTCTAAGAACCAATGTTTAATTCTGAAGTGTCATCTCCCTGTGTGTTCACACAGATCTGCAGTTCACTACCTGAGTTCCACTGCCCCTGGAATATTGTGGCCCGTGGGCCAGAAACAAGGCTGGCTCAGAACCAGCAATGTGGCTTCACCCCCATGTCAAGGAATTGGGATAAATCCACTTTTCAAATGAATGAGAGGGGCAGATTACAACCTAGTTCTCATTTTTTTGCCATGTGATTGCTCATCCTGCAGAATAACCAGGATTCATTTCTGCCACCCCTGGAATCTCTTCCAAGGTGGAACAGAGTTGGTGTTTTAGAGTCCAGATGAGCAGAATTAGCTACTGAGGAAAGAAAGTGGAGAAAAACACCACCTCAACTGAAACCACAGGGGGGATGAACATGTGAATCATGTGGGCAAAGCATGGTAGATACTACTTGAAATAAAATGCTCTGGGGTTGTTTCTGAAGACCACCAAAATATTAATTACTGCTATTAACAGCTATTTTGCCACTTATCTCTTTCATAAGTAGCTTCTTCCAGGCATCTAAAACCCTTCTCTCTATTTTCCAGGAGTGAAAAGGAAGCACAGAAATGGAAAAATCACCCTAGAAGAGCGGAAGAACTAGAAATCCAAATCCACCTTTCCTTTGTTCCCAGTGAGTAAAACATGCCCTGTGCTACCCCAGAGAATTTCAGCCTTCACCTTGAACATTATTTCTGCTCCCAGCTTTTAGTCTGAGGGCACCTCCATGGGTTCTGGTGCCAGTTTGGGACACTGGGCTAATGGTGACAGAATTCCACTCGCTGAACATGACACCAGGTCCTGTAAGGTGTGAGTTTCCAACATTACAGCACTCCATGAATCACCTGCCTATTATGCTATTAACAAAAGTTTACTGAGGACAACACTTTGGTCCAACCTTAGCTCCAAATAAAAACCTTACAAACACAGGAACAGAGGCTGAAGACAAGGAGGGCACAAATAACTAAAGAATTGTGATGAAGTGAAAGCTCAGGCTCCTCATCCATCTCACTACTCAGCCTTGCTCTGATGAGAAAAAGCAGAATAAAAGGCCACAGTTACCAAAAGTGAATGCTGAAAGAATCCATCAAACACGTTTTTTTGATGTATGATTTTGAACCTAAAAGAAAAAACCCAGCCCACAGTTTTCAGACATTCTGCCTGGGCTTTTAAAGCCATGGCCAGTTCACCCCAATCAAATCTGCATTCTTAAAATAACTGGAATGGAAAAAAACCCAACTATGATAATGCAAAACAATCCAGAGGGAATCTTTCAGGACACACGTGTGTACGGGCAGCAGCACGATTCTCTCCACCACTAAATTAGCCCACCACTAATTTATTGAACACAGCAATTGGGATTTAACAAAACCAGCTGCCTGTCCTGTCTGTGGGAAGTGGCCTGGAAAAGGCTGCAGGTTATAAGAAACCAGTGGCAAACAAAAATATGCTCCTGGATCATCACAGCAACTCAGTGGCCGACACACCAAACACAGATTAATGTCAGGGAGGCAAATATTTACCCACAGGTGTCCACAGCCACAGATCAAGCACAGATATACAGAAATACACAGTAAAACAAGCAAATTACAACCCCCCACTGTACCTTGGCAGAAATTCTATCTTTGAGTGTTTAGAGAAGCCACTAAACTCAGCCCTGGGCTTTATCCTGAGCAGAAGATGAGTCCTGGTCCAAAGCTCCCCGATTTCTAAGTGAAGATACATTGGGAGCTGTCCAGCCTATATGGATCAAATTGATGACATCAAAAGGGGCAGGACTTAAGAAACAGATCATGGAAATTATTCAAAGCATGATCCAGGGAATAATAGGAAGTGAATAAACTGGACAAACAAGTTAACATGAAGGTTACGCTCGAGTTAAAGTTGGTTTGAGTGGTGGTGGTGTGTTCATCTTCTTGTTTTTATCCACCCCAATTATTAGAACGGCTTTGTAGCCATAATTCCTACAAATATCCAGGGAAATAACCACAAGGTTCTTTCCACTCTGGACTTTCCCATCCAGGAAGCAGCTTTCTGCCTTCTTTCCATGGTTTCCGGAGCCTTGCAGGATGCCAAGGGGTAATTGGAGCCATTAAGGTTTCCACAGGTGTGCTTGAGGAATTACATACCTGAGTGTAATCTAAGTGATCACCCACTCAGTCCAAAGCACACGTGGCCATGGATTTTCTTTTCCTGCTTCTCCAAGGGCACTGCTCATCCCTCGGGGGCTCTTCCATCCCCATCGGAATTCCGTCTGTTCCGTGGGAACGGACTAAACCAACCACGGTAATTTAAGTCAGAACAGGGTGGTTTTGTAACACTGCTTAGCTAAGACTTCCAAAAGTGGATTCAGGACTCTGGGAGAGCTCAAAGCTCCTTGGATTGATGAGTTCTGACACCTGCCCAAAGGAAAGCAGCTCTGCAAGGGGTTTGTGAGAAGACTGGGATAAGGAAAATAATAGTCTGGATATAGGGAATGTTTAGAGCCCCAAATCAGCCCAGCAGAGCTCCTGCCTGCCTTCCAAATCCATCCAGAACTGGATGTTCTCTCACACTGGAAGTTGGGAAATACGACTGAAATTCCTTGTGAAACTGGATTCAAAGAGAAGGGAGAGAAAGGACAAAGATGAAGGGAAACACACTCTTCTGATTTGTACTGATTTCAGTCCTATTTATACTTTGAACAATGTAGATTTACTCAGGAGCTTAAATTAAAGATCCAGAAAGACACCAAAGACCATCAGTCACAAAAAAAAATTCCAAAATCAGCAAAAGAGACAAAGATGGTGTTGTTTTAGAAAACCAAAACACGTAGGGTGTTCATCTCAAAACTTTAAATTATTATTCTGAAAGGTGTAAATCCTCTTAACCAGCTGTTTTTACTGGGTTCTACCCCTTTATCTTTGGTATTAACAAGAAATGCCATAAAACATATATGGAATATGGTTTAGATTTTTTTAAAAAGCCACTGTTTTAGAGTGTAAAAATTACACTTTTGATTAAAAAAGAAATGCAGCTGGCTCTTGAGTGAACAGCTACAGTCACCTGCCACTGGCTGATGAAGTAATTATTTAAATTCTCATTAAAAAAACTCAGGACACTGCAAACCTAATTCTGTCACGTCCATGCCTTTGTCCCCCACCCTTCCTTCTCTCCTCATTTTCTGTTGTGCAACAGAAAATGGCAAACAATAAATCCTTGACAATGAAATTCTTGCACAACCAACAGACACAAGACAACTTCTGTTGCCTCATTATGGCTGCAGGCCCTGGTGCAGAGATTCTCTGGCAACACATCACAACAACCCCTTCTGAGCCAGCCATGACTTTTTCCTGCAGGAAATGGGGGAAGAACTGGATAAGCAGAGAGCACTGTCCCTCCAGCAGGACACCAGTCCTGTTGGTATCTGCTCATTTGCCATCCTGGAGCCCTAACTGGGAGGAGAAGGGGGAGAAAAGTCTCTCTCTGCTTAAAAACTCGGCGTTTCTTTCAAAATGCAGATTATGGAGATAACATCCCTGAGAAAGTCCTTTGGGCTTGCACAAAGGCTGGGCTCTAATTATTCTGAGTAAGGCAGAAAATGTTGATTACTGCTTGTAGTAGTGTAGGGAGGGAAGGGAAGGAGTAAGTGCAGTGTGTGTCCTGTGCAGCAGCAGCAAATGTCACTGGTTGAACACACCCTCTGGACATGTTACACACACAAAGATGCTTCCCACACTGGGTGCTTTTAATGGTTGGTGTTAATTTAACTGTGGATATTAATGGCATATGGGTATTCCAGTTAGCTGAATGTTGGATATTATTAATGGAATATTGATGCTTCTGTTGGTACTAGTGGAATCATCCCATTTAATTCACAAAGGTAAAGTAAAATAAGGAATTCCTGTTGTTTTGCTTGGAACTTTGTACGTGGCTTTCACATGTTGTAAGGGCTGTCCAAAATCCACCCTTGGCTCCTGTCTCTCTACTAGCCCTTATAATTATACATATTACATGGGCTTAGATGGATGATAATATGATTTCCACCTATTTGACAGACTGCTAAAACACAAATAAATATCAGAGGGTACAAAGATGCCCTTGAATATGTGGCTGTCTCACACCAGCACAGCCCAGAGCAAGAGGAGAGGCCTAGAGCGTCCTGCACTTCACAAGGGCAAAAGTTACTCACTGAACCAATGTTCCTTGGGGAATGGACTCAGGCAATTAGGGAAATCTAATGATCAGTTGGTTTGTCCTTGAACAGTTCCTTGCAGCTGGTGCATGGGAAAAACATTCTGCTCCCTGTAGGGGCTTGAGAGAAAGAGTCAGAGATTAAACTGGAGCAGCTCAGTGATGATCTCCAGCATCCCTCTTGCTGTGCCTGGAGCTCTAGAGCTCAAACATTATTATTTTGCCCAGTGTCACTGTAAATGTCCAGAATGAGGTGCCTCAGTGACCGTGGGCCTGTGAGAACTCTGGATTGCAGGGAGGGGGACAGATGTGAATCCCACCAGAGCTCACTTCAGCTTCTCCTTCCTGGAGACTTTCCAGCTGGCTGGATATTGATTGCACTGAGAGGCCCAAACCAAAGGAGCAAAACTGAAGTGAGCTGTAAAATCCCCCCTTCCAGCAGCTTTCCCTGGGCCACACCACACTGCAGGCTCCCCTGTAATTTGCTGCCCACTAACCACCCCAAGTGTCCTTGGTATTAACTTTCTCCCTGGGTGCATTTGTTCCATATTCTCGTGCTCTCTCACACTCAAGTGTTTCATTACACTTTCTACTGTCCCTCAGCTCACCTCTGTCTTCCAGAGATTCCCTTTTCCCTCTAGATGGTTCTTCAGCCTGTGAGCTGAGAAAAGCAGATCTTGGCACCCACTTCCTCCAGCAGTGGAAAGGACATGGAGCAGATCCTGCACCCTCCTGCCTTCAGTGGCTTTGCAGATCTGGGGTTTCATCTCAATTTTTAGCAAATCTTGCCTTACTCTTGTCACTTGTTCCTGCATGAATGGCCTTTATCCTCCTGGAATGCTCCAGGTTGCTCTGTCAAAATCTTCCTCCCACATTTTCCCTCATCCCAAAGGACAGCAACCCGGTTTTCCTCTCTGAAGTCAGTGCTGCCTGGTTCTGTGGGACCTCCCTCACAGCCCTTTCTTCATGGCCACTGGACAAGCCAGTCTGCTCCTCCTCCCACTCCAAGGCAGACAAACTTCTGTGGGCAACGAGGGGAAAAAGGAGCCTCCCAGTGATTCCTCTTTGCATTATGGGCTTGAACTGGCACGCAGCAGGCTCTGCCTCCTCCATTTCCCCCCCAGTTCTTACTATCCCAAACCACTCTGTCATCTTTTCAAACCAGAATTCAAGTCTATTCAAGAGGCAGAACAAAGGCAGTCCCTGCCCTGGAGAGCTTCCAAATGTTGCTTCATGTCTACTTCTGATCCTGCCCAAAATGCTCCCGAACTGACTCTGGTTTTCAGGTGGTTTGCTCATCTCCTGGGAGCTGTGTGGAGACTCTGCTCACCAAAATTCCTTCTGGGAATCCTGGTATTAATTTCTTTGCCTGTGTGATGCTTTGAGCCACGGCTGAGGGGGCTCTCTCTGGAAACCCCACTGAGCTGTGTCTGCAGAAACAGGACAGCACTGGTGTATCTCCAGGTCCCTTTGCCAAAGCAGCTCCAAATGCTGCCAAACCTGCTCCAGGCTGTAGGTAAACACTCCTTAACCTGTGCTGGGCTCCCTGTGCCATGGGTTTAGCCCCAGCAGTGCCCGAGTTAGGAAGACTAAAGCTCTCCAACACATCCCTGGGAAGCCCAGCAGTCCCAGCAACAAGCACATGCACGTTCTGCTGCTCACCAGCCACTGGAATATTCCTTAATTACAGCCCTGCTCTGCAGAGGCCCCACGTCAGCCCTGCCCTTGGTCCAGCCTCCAACAGAGGGTTAAAATCCAGGCTCAGCACCAAAGCCCTGCTGGCTCCCAGGATGACCCAGCATTCATTTCCACTCACTCACCTTCCTGAGTAAGATGTCTGGGGCTGCTCCTGTCATCCCTCTGGGATAACACCTGCTTTTTTTCTTTCTCTTCCTGTTCTCTGGGCTTGTTTCTTTAGTCACGGGTTCTTCATGGATGCTGTGCCCCCACTTCAGACCTGTCACCCCTCAGAGATGCCCAGGCTGGTGAGACCCTGTGGCAGGTGGGTGTTTTTTTGATCCTCCTCCAGCTCAGATGCAGGATCTGTAGGAATGCTGAGGCAATTAGGACTGGCAGAGGTTGGAGAACACCAGCAAAGCCTTCTTGCTCTGTGGACATGCAAGATGCAACCATCCTGGACTCACAGATACCATCACTCCGTCACAAATGAAGCCAAAACCTTCCCTAAGCAGTTTTCCAAGCTCCTGTTTCCAGTTCTCGGGGCTCCTGTCTTCTGGCAACGGGCAAACAGGTCTCCTCCTGGCTCCCAGGGCCTGGCAGCAATTCCCTGGGGATAATCAATCCAGTAACTTCAGCTTTTCCTATTGGGAACTAGAACAGATGTCAACAAGAGGAAGAGGCACCACAGTGTGGCAGCGAGGAAGGAGGGAATGAAGAAACCGGGAACAAACTGCGCAAGGGCAAAACAGTCATTAGCAAATCAGTAATTGAAACTGCCTATTACATAAGTGGCTGTGTCAGCTGCCAGGCCTCTCTAAATGGATGCTTTTTTGGGTTAAATTCAGCCCCAGTCCTGGATTTTCCATCAGCACCCTCTGAGGGATTTCTTCACCTTCTCGCAGAACGGCTCTGTGGGTGTCCGGAGTCGGGAATTGCAAACAAACAGCTCTATACTTTAAAAAAAACCAACTTAAATACTTAAAAAGGCACAGTGACAATTCCCTGAATTGCAGATGAACCCTTGGGGAAGTGTTGTGGTTGAAGAGAAGACCTGGCTTTAAAAAAGAGACCATTTTGTAGCCTTTAAATGATGCCAAAGGTGATCCAACGTAGGTTCAGCAGAGGTGATTTATTTTGGATTCATTCAAACTTGCAGAACTTATTTGGGGGACCCACAAATGTCCCTGTGCTTGGGGGTTGGGTTTGCCCTGACGTTTGGGGTGTGTTTATGTACCATGGAAAGCACCATACCCAGCCTATAAACTCCAAGATTTGCTATTAATCACTTGGCTTTTATTTTTTTTCATGCTCCCAAAAATCTTTACTGGCACAGAAATGCTGCCAGGTGACTTCCAGAACCCACATGGAGTGAACAGTCCACCTGAAAAGCACAAATATTCCTGGTCTGACCTGTCTGCTCAGCACTAACAGAAACCCTCCAAAGGAGTCCCCAAATAACCCCCAGGAGTTACAGACCAGGACTGGTTTGTAACCAGAAAGAGCCAAACTGGCCTGGGGATGTTCCCAGGGACTCTTCACCAGGAACTTGAGGGACAGGACAAGGGGGAACGGGTTCAAACTGAAAGAAGGGACATTTAGGGTAGATGTACAGAAGGAATCCTTCCCTGTGAGGGTGGGGAGGCCCTGGCACAGGTTGCCCAGAGAAGCTGTGGCTGCCCCATCCCTGGAAGTGTCCAAGGCCAGGTTGGAGCAACCTGGGCTAGTGGAAGGTGTCCCTGCCCATGGCAGGGGGTGGAATGGGATGGTCTTTAAGGTCCCTTCCAACCCAAACCATTCCATGATTCTGTTTGCTCACTGAATTTAGCCCAAATAAAGGCAGAAGTCTACAAATGCTTCACAACCCTTTAAATCCACAACTCCATTTTGCCAAGGAGATTTTGACCAGTCTCCAGAACATTTAAAGAAAAGAAGGACCAAAAATATTCCCAAGCAAAACGAAAACCAAGTGCAGAAGAATATATTTAATTTACCCTCTCCACCAGAACCCTAAAAACAATGGCAATAAATTCAAAACTCTGGGAGGAGACAGGAGGAGAGTCTGGCCTAATGTGGACAAAAAAACCCCAACTTGGAAGCCCTGAACTCTTAAATTTTTGTCTTCCCTCGCTGTGCAACCTTGGACAAATCTTTCTTGCTGTCTCCCTGTTGCTTCATCTGTGAAACAGCCCTAATGACACATTGTCCAGAGGGTTAATTGGTGTTTGTATAAAGCCCTGGTGATGTCAGTGCCCTGTAAGCACCACGATGAGTAGTGCTGTGATACTGCTCCTTAATTGCACCAGGGCAGGTTGGAGTCATCCTACAGCACTTAAAAATATGTTCTTATGAGATATTCCTAGATCTCATCTCACACTTGGAGGTGATCAGTGCCTGCTCCTGTGTCAGGGATGGGATTCTTGGTGCATTTATCAGCCCTGCAGATAAATCCCAACATGTGTAAGGGGTGCTGGTGGATCAGATGCCAAATATTTTGGCCTTTAGCTTACCAATGAGCTCCTTGCAATGCCCATTGCTTAATGCCCCAGACTTTCTTCTCACTTCCTCAGCATGGCAGGATCAGATCTTGAGATTATTTTCACTTCTAGGCCTCTTTGTCAGAGATCTGTAAATCAGGAACATGAGTAATTTGTGTTTTCCATGCAAGCCACTGCATTGCCTCCACAAGTGAATGTACAATCCTTTCCCTGAGATTTTTTCTGGAATTCTCTCTCCTCTTGGAGAGAATTCATTCACTCCTCACACAAGGACTACAATGCATTTTGTATTCATTTTGCAAGGTGTTTTAACATCAAATACCCTGGTTTTCCTCATTATCCCTGGCATTTTTGTCAGGAGTCTTCCAGCAGGTTTTGGCAGCAAACATCACCCTCCTGTTCTATTCCACTAAAAATGCTGACTTCAACTCAACAGATCAGCGAAATGTTGTTGGGATGAGCAAAATGGATTCTCTTTGGTGTGTCACAGAGTTCAGAACATGCCCTGAGCATCCCTCAGGAGAAATCCCTCTGGGATACATTGCCATGAATATTCTCTGTAACCTGTGAGATGGGACATCATCCTGTTATTCTGTGTGCCACAGAAAATCAGGCTGCCTTGCTCCTGTTTCTGATATTTTTTCTGATATGTATTTATTATTAAATTGCCCAGAGACTGTGCTGACAAATTCTGAGCATCATTTGTACCAACAGCTCCAAAAATAGTTCCAAAACCTTCTCTCTTCTTCTCCAAAGCTGTGTCTTCCTGCAAGGCTGCAGCCTCTCCAGAACCTTGCATCAGAGGGAACAGTTTATCTACACCTGAACTGATCAGAGCCTGACTGCAAAAAAGACTGGATGTGCTTCTGGACTCTGATCCAAGAATTCTGGTGGCATTCAGTGGGCAGAAAGGAAAAAAAACAGACAAGGAGGAGGATTTACAGCTCAGGCTGAGTTTAGCAGCCCCTCTGTGTTGCTAAGTAAGCTCTATAAAGGTAATATTTTATCACTGAAGCTCAATTTCTCCCCTCAGGACAAGGCAGGGGCATATTTGTCACAGAAATGGAGCAAACAGATCATTCAATGAGGCTCATTTTGTGAGGGAAACAAACCACTGCTTGGCTCAACCATGATCTTCCCACAGGACTTAAATTCTTCCTCTTCCATTCTAATATTAATTCTATTTTAATCAAGCAGGAAAATACATTTTGTCACAAAAACCTGCTACGGAATTGCAGCTGATGTCTGGGAAGAATGTTTATCTGGAGAGATCTGGGCATGGATTACCTGGTTTTAAAGGAAGTTTGGCAATAAAGAAACCACAGCCATTATAAAGGCTTTTGAAGGGATCCATCCATCTGCAAGGTAATGGCTTAATAAGGTTCTAATGCCAGGCATTTGGGATGTGAGGAGCAGTGTAATCATACAAATGGCAAATCCCACGGGAGAGCACGTGGAAGCAGTGAAAGGCTCCAGGGAAAGTGAGGACAAAGTTATGTCAGCCCAGTGTTCTTTGCTGCTCCGGGTGATGTCACTGCAAGGCCGCTGAGGGCTGTGCTCCAATTATCCTCTGGGAAAAGAAGCATGGAGGCAGGATGGATCCTCGTGCTGGAGCAGGTGGAATAAATAAGGAAGAGGAGTGACCTTTCCTCTTTCTGACTCAGGAAGGAGAGGACAGGGTTATTTCCTATGTCATCCTATCTCCTTGTCAATCATCCCAAAGCAGGTCAGGCCCCGCCTCAGCCAGGAGAGGAAATCAAAGGGAAAAACGTTCTGCTTTCAGCAAGTTCACCAGGGATTTAGCTGTGCTTAGGTTAAATTACCTGGCATTTTATTGGGCTCACCTCAGGCCTGCTGCCTCCCCCACCCCGAGAAAATGAAGTAAATCACGATGATGTGATGTCTGGAAATATTAATCTGTCCTATAAACGAACAACATGGATTGTTATCATCACAGCAGTGATGATGGAAAACAAAGGTTGTGATTCATGTTTGACACTTGCTGATGGGGAACCTTTAGCCCAGAGAGCTCCAGCTTGGTGACACCAAATGATTAAGTGTGCACGCTCCCAGTAAAGCCAGATAAATCCCATTATCCCTTCTTTAGGCAGGGAGAAAAATGGAGCTTCAAAACAATTGAACAATTTCCTCGTGATCAGTGATGAATCAGTGAGACTCAGGAACTATCAGAGCCCTTCTCTGAAGCTCAAGATGATCACCCACGTGAAGCTATTCATGAACAATTTAGCAGATCCCATTAAGAAAAACAACGAGGAGCAGCTTCCCACAGAATCAATGGGTTTGGAGAATTCTAGAAATTACTACAGTTCTACTAGAAAATAATATGCTGTATTTCTGTAATACTATGAAACAAATATGGCAAAAGGATCACTGCAGGAAAATGACTCGTTATGGTAAAGCAATAAAACCCTTCAGGAGGATAAAAGAGCCAAAAACAAGGAAGAGAAATAAAGAGAAAAATGCTTCTAAATTGCCTTTTTGGGCAAAGGTTAAAAGAGAGCCAACTGGGCAGCACTTTATGAGAAAACCAACATAAAAAATCCATCAAGGAAATGGCACTACTTTTGGATGGGAAAAGGAGCAAGATGCTTTAATGCAAATGCCATTGCTCATAGTTTAGACCTGGAAGTGATGCATCTCACATGCACTTGAAACTGGAAGGGAGTTCAGGGAGGCAGGATATAATTACCTGAACTAAATCTGGCCAAGACATTTGTATTCATGTTCTGAACTCTCACAGAAAGGTCTTGGCAGGTTTATTGGTCGAGGATGTCCCTTGGGCAGCTCGGAGAGTGGAAAACGTGGGCTCAGTCAGAGCAAACGTGACCTTGGGATGGTGATTTAGTTCCTCAGTGTCTCTGCTCTCACCTGCACACAGGTGGGTACAACTGCAGCCCACTCAGGTACCAGGGATGCAGAGTCATTATAGAATCATGGAATGGGTTGGCTGGGAAGGACCTTAAAGCTCATCTCATCCCACCCCCTGCCCTGGTCAGGGACACCTTCCACCAGCCCAGGTTGCTCTAAGTCCCGTCCATCCTGGCCTTGGACACTTCCAGGGATGGGGCAGCCACAGTACAACCCAAAATCCTAACAAAGGGCTCTCAGAGAACAGTGTCTGGCACATGTTTTTATGTAGCATAAATGAAAAATGGCTTCTCCAGCATCACTGAGCAACTTGCAACTCTGGAAACACTGACAACAGCAAGGCTCATAAATGCTGCTCCCTTGCCCAATGAGAGAAGATGTCTCTGTGGCTTCCTCAGCTAAATCACCTCTTACTCACGGGATAAATTCTTCAAGGTGATTGTTCTTCCTTAACAACATCCTAAAGATTCATTCTTTCCTTCCCTGTGGCTCTGCAAAGGTTCAGTCCCATGCCTGACTTATCTCCCAGCCCATTTGGATCAAGGTCCCCACGTCCCCTTTGCTCTGAGGCCCTTGAGGATTTTTTTCCCCCAATTTCTTCTCTCCTTCTCTGTTCCATCCAAGCCCCTTTCCCTCTCTCCAACTTCACTCTCACCTTCAGTGTGCTTAGCAACCTCCACCCCTACTCAGGGTAGCACTCCCAGACCTCCTTCTTTACTGATCCCCGTGGCTTTGGCTTGTTCTGCATCTTGGATATATTTTAGGCAGGATTTGTCTGGCACCTTCCATTCCCTGAGGCCCCTGTTCCAGGAGATTGTCAGGCATGAGAGACCACAAGATGCTCCTGCATTTATTCACTGGGCAATGATTTCTTTCAGGCAGCTTGTGCTTGTAGGCAGGAAACTCTTCACAGCAAGAAAATTCTGCCTTGGCACCTCCAAAATATTTATGTGGTGCCAGCTGGTGGCTTCAGACAGCAAATCAGATGAGCAGATCTTCTTTGATCTGGGTGCGTTTTCTTTCCCAAATTATTTCTTCACCCACCAAGGTCAGCCTCAAAATACTGATGTGATTGCATGTGTGGAGTGGGGCAAGAAGCTCTGCTTTCATCTGATGGAGATGCTGCAGCCAAGGGCTTATCAAAGGCACCCACAAACAGGATTCTGATCTTATTCTGTGTACAGAAACTGCACATGAAACAAGATTCTGATTCCTCTTCGTTGTACCTGTCCTGAAAATCTGCAGTGCTTTTAATACAGTTGCAATTAAAGGGAAACTTTCTGCAGTGCAGAAGTCAGGCAGTTATGGATTTTTAAACAATAATACAAAGGTCTGTGTTCATAAGTATGTAAAGGTGTTTTCATGTCCTGCAACCAGGACAGGCTGCTGACAGGCTCTAAAAAAACAACTTTATGAGATAGAGAACTGTCTCCCTTGTCTGTGTCTTGGAGTTAATCACCTTCCAAGTCAGTCTAACAGTATGCACTTACTTACTTGGAGCACCTAATGATTTAAAAACATAAATATGGAACTTGTAAGTGACTTCCCAAGGCCAGGTTTTAAATATGCCTTAAAGACACGACAACAGTACCCCAAAGACACTTCACAGAGAGGAAGTCCTAGAGTGTGATTCATTTGCATGTTGGAAAACAACTGGGAAGAAAGAAACTACTGTGAGAGCAAAGTCTCATTCCATGCTGTCATTAGCATGGAGAAGAACATACCAGAGGGATTAATGGAATGTTAATGACAACACACTTGTGCATGAAATACTCTGGGCTTGGGGAACATTAGGGACGATGCCAGAGGTGGAAGTGGGAGCTCTGGAATCCCTTCAGCATCCTTTGCTTCAGTCTCCAGGTTCACATTTCTCATATTTCCAGACTTAGTAGGAATTCCAGTGTAAATACACACACACAGAAAAATAGACAAAATGGTGTAGCTGAGGAAAAAACAGGTCCTCAGGTCAAAGGGTATAAAGTTAGGTTGTGTTATCCTGCATGAGCTGCCCTGGGGAATCTATTAGGTAAAATTCATGTAGGCTAACAGGGCATTCCAACAATACCTTGTTTTATACAGTGCTTTAAATCTTGAAGTATAATAATAATTTAAAATAAAGACTTCCTCCTGTTCTGCAAAATATTTGTAAACTGTGAGCTCAGTTTAGATTGGAGGATGAATCGGTGTAAAAGATTAAAACAAAACAGATCAACTATTGCTTCTGGTTTTGAAGCAAAGCATTCTTCCTTGAAACATTTCATGGTTTCAAAGTCAAAACAGCTCAGAGAAAATTATCTGGTCTGATAAACTTCACTAAATCAAAGAGACTTTATGTGGCCACAGGTGGGACTTGTGAATACTTTGTATGAAATATCCTGTTATTGTGATTGAAGTCTGAGGGAATAATGGAAAATAGGAGACATTCAAAATGAAACTACCATGAAATCAAAATTTTTACAGCCCTCGGCAAACTGAAAATCCTAAAATCATAGAATCACAGCATTGTTTGAGTTGGAAGGGACCTTAATGATCACCTCATTCCGATCCCACCACCTTCTGCTAGACCAGGTTGCTCTGAGCTCCATCCAACCTGAAATTATCAACCAAATTAACCAAATATATTATCCTGCTAAAATTAAACAGACATGCTTGAGCGAGGTGTCTGAGGACACAATATTTTCCAGTCCTAATTGTAGAAAGAAACTGAAACTTAAAACCTATGCGCAGTTTCAATTTTTATTTTCACTTACAGGTAATGACATCACAACCATTTATTTATTTCTCCTTCTTGTTGTTGATTTAACCTCCCCAAACCCATGGCAGGAGAGCAAATCTAGACAAAGATGCAGACACTGAAGCCAGTTCTATTAACCAAGAACTTAAAAATTATATGAGTTACCAGTGCCCTCTGTTGGGTACCGGGGAGCGCTCGAGCCCCATGGGCACTGCAGGAATTACTCACATGGGAAATGCAGAAAAATTTTGCCCTTTTTTTCTTTTCTTTTCAGACAAACCCCCCCCCCATCCAGTTCCAACCTTCTGCCATGGGCAGGGACACCTTTCACCAGCCCAGGTTGTTCCAAGCCTCATCCAACCTGGCCTTGGACACTTCCAGGGATGGGGCAGCCACAGCTTCTCTGGGCAACCTGTGCCAGGGCCTCCCCACCCTCCCAGGGAGGAATTTCTTCCCGATATTCCATTTAACCCCGTTCTCTGTCCAAAAAACCCCACGTGGTCAATTCCTAGGAAGAACGAACATTAGACAATGCTGCGATCCCTCCCNACTTCCCAAGGCCAGGTTTTAAATATGCCTTAAAGACACGACAACAGTACCCCAAAGACACTTCACAGAGAGGAAGTCCTAGAGTGTGATTCATTTGCATGTTGGAAAACAACTGGGAAGAAAGAAACTACTGTGAGAGCAAAGTCTCATTCCATGCTGTCATTAGCATGGAGAAGAACATACCAGAGGGATTAATGGAATGTTAATGACAACACACTTGTGCATGAAATACTCTGGGCTTGGGGAACATTAGGGACGATGCCAGAGGTGGAAGTGGGAGCTCTGGAATCCCTTCAGCATCCTTTGCTTCAGTCTCCAGGTTCACATTTCTCATATTTCCAGACTTAGTAGGAATTCCAGTGTAAATACACACACACAGAAAAATAGACAAAATGGTGTAGCTGAGGAAAAAACAGGTCCTCAGGTCAAAGGGTATAAAGTTAGGTTGTGTTATCCTGCATGAGCTGCCCTGGGGAATCTATTAGGTAAAATTCATGTAGGCTAACAGGGCATTCCAACAATACCTTGTTTTATACAGTGCTTTAAATCTTGAAGTATAATAATAATTTAAAATAAAGACTTCCTCCTGTTCTGCAAAATATTTGTAAACTGTGAGCTCAGTTTAGATTGGAGGATGAATCGGTGTAAAAGATTAAAACAAAACAGATCAACTATTGCTTCTGGTTTTGAAGCAAAGCATTCTTCCTTGAAACATTTCATGGTTTCAAAGTCAAAACAGCTCAGAGAAAATTATCTGGTCTGATAAACTTCACTAAATCAAAGAGACTTTATGTGGCCACAGGTGGGACTTGTGAATACTTTGTATGAAATATCCTGTTATTGTGATTGAAGTCTGAGGGAATAATGGAAAATAGGAGACATTCAAAATGAAACTACCATGAAATCAAAATTTTTACAGCCCTCGGCAAACTGAAAATCCTAAAATCATAGAATCACAGCATTGTTTGAGTTGGAAGGGACCTTAATGATCACCTCATTCCGATCCCACCACCTTCTGCTAGACCAGGTTGCTCTGAGCTCCATCCAACCTGAAATTATCAACCAAATTAACCAAATATATTATCCTGCTAAAATTAAACAGACATGCTTGAGCGAGGTGTCTGAGGACACAATATTTTCCAGTCCTAATTGTAGAAAGAAACTGAAACTTAAAACCTATGCGCAGTTTCAATTTTTATTTTCACTTACAGGTAATGACATCACAGCCATTTATTTATTTCTCCTTCTTGCTGTTGATTTAACCTCCCCAAACCCATGGCAGGAGAGCAAATCTAGACAAAGATGCAGACACTGAAGCCAGTTCTATTAACCAAGAACTTAAAAATTATATGAGTTACCAGTGCCCTCTGTTGGGTACCGGGGAGCGCTCGAGCCCCATGGGCACTGCAGGAATTACTCACATGGGAAATGCAGAAAAACTTTGCCCTTTTTTTCTTTTCTTTTCAGACAAAAAAAACCCCATCCAGTTCCAACCTCCTGCCATGGGTAGGGACACCTTTCACCAGCCCAGGTTGTTCCAAGCCTCATCCAACCTGGCCTTGGACACTTCCAGGGATGGGGCAGCCACAGCTTCTCTGGGCAACCTGTGCCAGGGCCTCCCCACCCTCCCAGGGAGGAATTTCTTCCCAATATTCCATTTAACCCCGTTCTCTGTCCAAAAAACCCCACATGTAGTCAATTCCTAGGAAAAACGAAGATCAGACAATGCTGCGATCCCTCCCAAGTACAACACGGATTTAGCCCTGGATGCTCCTCGGGGGTTCCCTCCCCACTCGGGATATCCCGGTTCTATAAAGTTGTAACGGAACGGCCATGTCTAAGCACACGTGGCAGGTTTTATCGCTATTTATTTAATCGCCACTGGCTTTCTTGCGGCTCCTGTGCTGCCAGAGCTGTTCGGACAACGCCCTCAGGGGACAGGGCGGCACTGCTGGGCCGTGGGACTGTTGGGGTGCCCCGTGCAGGGCCTGGGGTTGGACTGAGAACCTCGTGGGTCCCTTCTAACTCAGAGTGTTCTGTGATTGTGCGACTTTGTGCGGCGACACCGCGTTCACCGCGAGGTCTGGGCCGGCCCAGCCCCGGGGCTACCTCACAGCCCCGCGCCCGCCATGGCGGCCCCGGGAAGCGGAAGGG
>VYXB01006186.1:1034315-1045885 GCA_013397135.1 Pachyramphus minor
CCCCTCCCTCTGTCTGCTCCTCAGTCCTTCTCCCTCCCTCAGTCTCTCTGTCTCTCAGTCCCTCCTTCCCTGTGTCCCTCCCTTCCTGCCTTCCCCCCTTGTGTTCTTTCCTCCTTCGCTTCTCCTGGTCCCACTGTATTGCCCAGGTGAGAAATCGCTTTTGCGGTCGTAGCCCTTTATTTTCCATGTTTAAGGTACAAATGTTCTTCCAGGTAAGGCTTTGAGGCGCGTTCCAGTCCCAGTGACTGCACTTAAAGCGTTCAAATGTTTCGGTGTATTTTCGCAGCACGTACTGAGGGCTTCTTTAAATAATAATAATAATTATTATTATTATTATTATTATTATTATTATTATTATTATTATTATTATTATTATTATTATTATTATTATTAGATAACCAGATGGGTAAATTTGTGAAATAGGTATCAAAGCTGAACAGGGAAAATTTGTTACTCAAAAAGACCTTTGGAATAGAATATCCCAAGCTGGAAGGATCATCCAGTACAGATGTCTCTTGGGACTGTGTTAGTTAAGATCTTGTCACTGAAAAAAGTGAAGGTTATTCAATTTATATTTTAAATATAAAGTGGACTTTGCAAAAACCTGGGGCAGTGTCCCATAAGTGACAGTAGCTCTGTGTTTATTAACACTGTATTTTTATTATTTTTTTTTTAATTAGATGAGCAACAACAGTAACAAGAGAGCACCAACCACAGCAACCCAGAGGCTTAAACAAGACTACCTGAGAATTAAGAAAGATCCAGTGCCTTACATCTGTGCAGAGCCCCTCCCATCCAATATCCTGGAATGGTAAGAGTGGAAATAAGAATGGGAATCGCTCGTGGAGAGAACAAGATTTTCCAGGTCATCGAGTCCGACTCCCTCATGCCTCAGTGTGGGAATCTGGGCCTGGGCTGAACGATTAGATCCTCATTTTTTAGGGATATCAGGGGCTGATCGTGTGCTGGATCCACAGTGTTTCCATTCCCTTCTTTTCCCAGGCACTACGTTGTGAGGGGACCTGAAATGACGCCCTATGAAGGTAAAAGCTTGATTAAATGTGATTAAATAATGGTTTGAATGGGCCAAAACACAACAACTGAAAACAGCTCCAAAATCTGTCAGTGCAGTCTCAAAGCTGTCTGTGGGAAAGCTTGTTGGGAAGAGATAGTGATACTTCTGTCAGCAATGTTTCTGTTCTCAAGGGGTTTAATAAAATAAAATTGAGTTGAAGATGAAGACAAAGATCTTCCTCTTAAATTACTTAAGGTTTTGGAGCAGGTAGCTCACTTTAGAGAGTATGTGACAAAGATAATTTCAAAAAATCCCATTTTGTTCCCACAGAAATGTTCTCAGTGAGCTGAGACATAAAATTTCTCTTTATGAATTTCTCTGGAGAAAGCTTGAAATGTAAAAGCCTGGTTAACTTCTTGTAGTCACAGTGGCTTCTGGAGCCTCTCAAAAATGCTTTTTTGGTTGGGATTCTTCATAGGATTGTGGTTTCACTTAGTTTCTGGAAAAATAACCCATTTTTATTGTGTTAAATACACTTTGGCTGGTTTTCCTTCAATGTATTCCAGACTTGACAGCAGCAAATACTGTTTGTAAGAGAGAATGGGAAAGAATTGCCCCCAGAGTAAATCTGGTGCAGGTTTGGGTTATTATTCCCTTGTTTTAGAGGCACAAGATGAAGAGTTTGATCTCAGTGAGAGGGGGAGAAGGAGACAAGCCAAGGGGTTTATTTGGCTCATTTTGAGTAGCAGTTTAGGACTTAATCTTCATGCAAAATAAGTAATTCCTCTCTCTGTGTAATGCAGGTGGCTATTATCATGGGAAACTAATATTCCCCAGAGAATTCCCTTTTAAACCTCCTAGTATTTATATGATTACACCTAATGGAAGGTTTAAGTGTAACACAAGGTAAGGACCTTTCTCTGACACTTAAGCAATTAACCCCCTTTCAGCTCTGTGCCTGATGATGATTTTAATGGCAAACCCAAACCTCTGGCTGTGTTTTTGAAGGTTGTGTCTTTCCATCACTGATTTCCACCCGGACACATGGAATCCAGCTTGGTCAGTCTCCACAATCCTGACGGGCCTCCTTAGTTTTATGGTGGAAAAGGGCCCCACACTGGGCAGCATAGAGACATCTGAGTTCACAGTGAGTTCAGAGGGGGTGAGGGACCTTGGGGCAGCTTTGGCAATGGCAAAACAGCAGCTGGAATTTTGATATCTCAGAATTAAACACTGTGGTTGGGATTTTATTCCTCCTTCCTTCCTCTTGATGTGTTGCCAAGCAGTCACTCTGATACAAACCCCTAAAGGATGAAGGAATTGAGAACATCATTTATGTCTATCAACGTGTTGTGGTGAATAACATTCACAAGTGTGGTGTTGTAACTGATAGAAAGCAGTTGGCTGGTGGTTTGCACCCTTCCTGGGGGAAATCAGGTGTTGAATTGGATTAAATGAACTTCTGGGCAGCTGCTGATAATAATGTTTGTTTCCTCCACAGAAAAGACAACTCGCTGCACAAAGCTTAGCATTTAATTTAAAAGATAAAGTCTTCTGTGAGCTCTTCCCTGAAGTGGTGGAGGTAAGGGAATACAATAGTTTGGTTTTCTGCAGTTCTTCAGCTTCTCTATGTAGCAAACTAATTGTTCATGATTTTTCCTAGGCTGTGTCAATCCTGGAAGCCTTTTAAAAGGTCTTAATTATTGCCCAGAGGAGAGTGGGGAAAAGACAGACAGGAGCCTTTTTTGAGCTCTTTTCTTAAACCAGGTTTCTGTGCTGAGTTGGGAGAGCTTATGGACCTTCAGGTTGGATTCTCCTGTGACCATTCACAAAGCTCTAGTTTAAAACCCATTCTCCCTCTTTGTCTCCTGGAAGGAGACAATTTTTCTCTCTGTTCCCTTTCTTCCTCAAGCAGATCTAAATATGAACAGAGGGGTTTAATTGTGTTTTCTTACCAGTTACAAGAATGCCTGAGGATTGGAAATGCTCCCTGGGAAACTGCAGACTGTAGGGAAGTGCTGCTGTGTTCCAAGTACAGGCAGACTTTTAACATGTAATACTTGCAGTCCTAATCCTTTCAAGCTTCTGTGATTGCTTTCTTCATTTTTTTAAAAATGTCTTGTGTTCAAAACAAGCAAGACTTTTCATGCAGGAATTTCTCATTTCCGAAAAAAAAGTTACCTCAGAAAACTAAAAATGGCCACAATTTTGGGTACTGGATAGGTCACCTTGGGAGTACAGTTGTAATGCAGTTAATTTAATAAAGAACTGCACCATATTCTCTTCCTGTGGAAGAACTTGTGTTCTGAAACCTTGAGAGCACCCAAAGCTCCGTGACTTTGACTTGGAATCCTTCCAGAACACCTGAAGCTCCACGAATTTCATTTGCAATCCTTTCAGAGCACCCAGAGCTTCACAACTTTCACTTGCAATCCTTTCAGAACACCAGGAGCTTCATAACTTTGGCTTGAAATCCTTTCAGAGCACCCAAAGCTCCATGACTTTGGTTTCCAATCCTTTCAGAGCACCCAAAGCTCCATGACTTTGGTTTCCAATCCTTTCAGAGCACCCAAAGCTCCAGGACTTTCAGTCCTTTCAGAACACCCAAAGCTCCAGGACTTTGGTTTCCAATCCTTTCAGAGCACCCAAAGCTCCCTGACTTTCCCTTCCAGTCCTTTGAGAACACCCAAAGCTCCCTGATTTTCGCTTCCAATCCTTTCAGAACACCCAAAGCTCCCTGACTTTGACTTCCAGGCCTTTCAGAACACCCAAAGCTCCCTGACTTTGACTTCCAGGCCTTTCAGAACACCCAAAGCTCCCTGACTTTGACTTCCAATCCTCTCAGAACACCCAAAGCTCCAGGACTTTGGTTTCCAATCCTCTCAGAACACCCAAAGCTCCAGGACTTTGGTTTCCAATCCTCTCAGANCCCAAAGCTCCCTGACATTCAGAACACCCAAAGCTCCAGGACTTTGACTTCCAGTCCTCTCAGAACACCCAAAGCTCCAGAACTTTCCCTTCCAGTCCTCTCAGAACACCCAAAGCCCCCATGACCAACTTTCCCTTCCAGCCGCTCAGATCTCTTCTCTTCCTCTCTCCAGGAGATCAAACAAAAACAGAAAGCACAAGAAGAGCTCAACAACAGACCTCCCTCCCTGCCTCTGCCCGACGTGGTGCCCGACGGGGAAGCTCACTACGGGCAGAACGGGATCCCCCTCCTCAACGGGCACGTGCCCCTGGCCCCTGCCAACCACCCCGGGCTCCAGCAGCCCAACCGCAACCATGGACTCCTGGGCGGGGCTTTGGCGAACTTGTTTGTCATCGTTGGCTTTGCAGCCTTTGCCTACACAGTGAAGTATGTCCTGAGGAGCATAGCCCAGGAGTGAGGGGAGCAAATAACCCCCACCCCACCCCAAGACCAAATGTTAGCGGTAGTTGGCAGAATGAGTTGGGACTCCTTTTTGTGGGCTCTTGAGGCTGGGAGAGGAGGATTTGTGGGTGAAACCTGGCTCGTGGGAGTTGTGGAGTAGTTTTGGTTAGGCAGAAACTTTGCTGCTCTCTGGTAGCTTCTCACAAGTCAAAGCATTATTGATGAGACACTACATTTCTAGTGCTTTGATTTTTATAGCAGTTCTCCATCTGTCGTTGGAAATCCGAAAATCTCGAGCAAATAAGGCTTTTTACTTCATTGTACAATTTTTAAAACTCCACCATTTACTGCATATCATTTTCTTTTCAGTAGGGAAGAGTCTGTCCAGGTGTTCAGTGATCCAAGCAGGGGTTCCACGTGGACTAGGGAAGGGTTTGGTTAATGTGAACATTGATGCTACAGAAAATTGCTGGTTTCTTTTTTTTTTTTTCCAACTAGAATGACCATCATTGCATATCTAGTCAGTAGTGATTAGATGAGTGGGAACATAACACCACAGTGTGTTAAATGTGTTGTCTAAACTGTCACAACCTCATTGAAGGTTTTATTTGGGCTACAAGAAGTGCAGTTGTTGGCCTTCAGCAAGGGAAAAAAAAAAGCATTGGAATCAGCCTCTAGTGGGAATACCCATATCCAGGGTTGTTTTGGATTTGTTCACTTACAGATTCTGGGAGATGTTCTGTTGGAAAGTTGTAATAGTTCCTTCTGATCACAAGGGGCCACTGGTGAAATAATAATAAAACTGCACCCACCAATGGAGAGAGTTGACTTTGTGTTCCAGAATCTCTGCATTCCTTAGGCTGTGGTGACTGAGGGAAGGGAAAAAGGCAAATGAGTCTCAGTAACAAACCAGCTGCCTCAGAGTCAGCTGAATCCATCAGAACTGTCACTGCCTGAGTTAACCCCTCAAATTAGTTCCACTTCTCGCTCTTTAAAAAAAACTTAAAAAAACCCACCACCACCAAAAGCCAGACCCAAAATTCATCTGGGATTCTGGAAGCTTTTAGCTGTGAGTTCATCACTCTTTGCTGTTTGCTCACAGGCTTCCAGCACTGTGGGTAAACACTGAGGTTCAAAAGTCTGTCTGAAATTACTTTTTGTTGTTTTTTTTTTAATTGAGTTTGCTTGATTTTTCTCCCTCCTGCTTGAATTTTACCCAAAAGCTTTGTTCCAGCAGAGGCAAACCTGCTGTGCCTTTCAGAGTTGGCAGTGCTACAACAACTGTCCCAGGTGGTAGCAGGGATAAAAGCTCTGCACTCACTTATAGTCTTACTTTAAGTATTCTAAAGAGCCCAAATAAATATTACCTCATGTGTCTAAGAATGTTTTGAAACTGTCTTATTTCCCCTTTCAGAGTTTCTCTCTCTCAGCTTCTTGGTATCCTGAATTACAAGCAAAAATGTCCTGTCAGCCCATGAGCCAAAGCTCAGAGCACCAATAAATGTGACCAATTCTCTGCAATAGGGAGGAATTACCAAAATGAGCAAAACAGCTCTTTACTAAAGAAATCTTAAAACAGTTCTTCCTGAGGTGAGAAAGGGAAGGAGTCAGGGTGTGTGAGGATGGGATTTGGAAAAGGCTGGATTTCAAAGTGTATTTATAAAATCTTTCATTACTTTTTTTAAAATTCTTACTATTTTATGGTTTTACCAAATCTTATTTATAACTATTTTTTTTTTTCTCATTTACCTCTTGTATGTGCTTAATCCTAGAAACAAGTTGTGTGGGTCTGAGGGAGGAGTGTGCTGGGCAGGAGTTGGGAGTGCCATGACTTTCCTGCAGGGCTGGGATTTTTGGGATGGCTGATGTTTTTTCTCCAGGCAGCTTTGCCTCGTGGCTCTTTGCACCTCTCAAACCTCAAAAAAAAAGGAAATGCCTTTTCCTGCCATTGCCAGGCAGCAACTTATGTTGATTATCCATGTTTTAGCTTCTCTTCTGGAAGTCTTTATCCACAAAAACCAAGACAAAGGCAAGGAGACCTTGGGCAAGGCTGTTTTGCACCTTCTGTGGCCTCAAACAACCAGAGATGTGAAGAAAAGGCTTTTTATTCCATGACAAGTTGGCCTTAAGCTGCACCTGAGCATGTGAAGGTGGGTCTCCTGTTTTCAGGAAGTGCCACAATTAGAAACAAAACCTCCTTTGGTCAAACCCTGGACATGCTGCTTTTTTTTCCCCCCCTGAGGATTGATTGTTTTTAAAAATCCAAAACTTCCACAATTGCAGTTTCTCTTGAATTCTTGGAATTTTTTAGAAGCTGGGAGCAATCCCTGACCCCCTTGCAGCATTTTAATCTGTCTCCTTGCCTTTGGTAACACCAGATTTATCCCCCTTTGTGTAGGTTTTACTGATTTATGGTTTTTGAAAGAATTCCTAACAGTGATCTTTTTGTTACCCAAGTCATTCAATGGAGGAGCCCAGGCAGAAACATTCCCGTGCCCTGAGCAGTTCATTACTTGATGGAATCAAATTAAAAGCTCTCTTTCCTTATATGATCTTGGAATAAACGTCTGGCCCTTGACTTTCATGCTGCAATTCCATAGATTTCTGTAAAACTGTTAGGAATTGGTGGCAGGGAGCTTTTGCAGCTGGAATGACACAACATCTGTGGTCGCCTTGAAAGATCTCTTGATTTTATTATTTTATTATTTTTTTTAAATTCTGGATTTTTGTGTAGTCATCACCTTCCTCCCCCTGAGATTTCAAGGTCCTGGAAGTTCCCTTGCTAACGAGCATGTACTGAGGAGTGGGAATGACTGCATTGTAATGTTTGTTCATAATAAACACTCATGAGAAAATGGATGCTTCCTGTGGGACTCTGTTTGGGAAGGGAATCTCTGGGAGGAAACTGGAATGGATATATATGCATGAGAAAACAAAAACTGTGGCAAAACTGCATCTCTCCTGTATATTAATCTTTTTTTCCTTCAGTTTAGCTTGGTGTCCTTTATGCCTGTCCCACCTCAGAAGGCCAAAGGAATGAGATGCTTCCTGCCCATCTGCTGGATTCTCCAGCTTCCCTTTTCTCCAGCAGAGCAAACTCCTTGTAATTCCAAATTATTATTCCCTTAAGCCTTGTGCCTCTCAAGGTGTTTTTTGACTGTCTCTGAATAACTTGAGGTTATTATTGGCTAATTTTGTGACCCACTCAGGGAGGCAAACAGTGAACAAGGTGATCCAGCCTTTGCAGCAAAGCAGGAAAATGATGTTTTCAGTGGAAAAGTCTCACAAAAGGGAGTCTGTGGAGAAGGAACTCAGAGCATGTTATTGAAAAGGTTTTCTGGGTAAGGAAAGAGGATGGTCCATGAGGGTTTATTGGGAACTTTTCTCAGCAGGAAAAGCTTTGCCCCAACAGGGTTATTTTCCATCTGGTCGCTCCAAGGAGCCGCTGTGAGAGAAACCTTTGGAGGAGCAGCTCAGTGGTTTGGGTTTTTTTTTTCCGTTTTTCCAAGTGTTTTGGCGTTTCCGCGGATTTGCCACCAGATGGCGAAGCGATCCCGCGCGGGTCGGGATGCAGCGGGACGGGAATGCGGGGCTGGAAAGGCTCTGGCACGTGGGATGTGGGCACTGCAGCTCCAGCTGGAGCGACCATGAGCCCTGGGTACAGCTTCCCAAAGCTGCTCCTTTGTTCGTTGGTGTGTTCAGGTTTGTTCGAACAGCTTCAGGAATCATGGAATATCCTGACCTGGAAGGGACCCGCGAGGATCATCAGTCTGGCCCTGCACAGACACCCCAACAATCCCACCCTGTCCCTGAGAGCATTGTCCAAACCCTCCTGGAGCTCTGGCAGCCTTGGGGCTGTGACCATTCCCTGGGGAGCCTGTGTGCACAGATCAACAGCCTGAGGTTGTGTTGGATTATCACAGAACAGTTTGGGTGGGAAGGACCTTAAAGATCAACCAGTTCCACCCAGGGACACCTTCCACTAGCCCAGATTGCTCCAACCTGCCCTTGGACATTTCCAGGGATGGAGCAGCCACAGCTTCTCTGGGCAACCTGTGCCAGGGCCTCCCCACCCTCCTTTAAAGGATTCCTTCCATGCTCCAGACCTTTATCTGGGATGAGGCAGGAATGGGTGGGGGGTGTGTCAGCCACTGTATTGGCTTCAAAAATCCTCCTCTCTGTGCCAAGGCTCAGGAGTTGTTCTTTATATCTACAGCAGATAACTGGGGGAATCCCAGCTTTTGCCCTTTTGCCCTCTGGATATTATTCCTGGCACAGTCAGGTAAGGCCTATCTTGAGTAAAACTGCACCAGTGGAGATTGAAAGATCAGATCCGAAGTTCCTGGCCTGACTCTTCAGTTCCCTCTCTGGCTCTGTGCACACTTACAGTGTTTGCAAACATTCTCTTTGGGTTCTTGTTTGGAACAGTTTGGAAATCTTAATGTAACTTCTTGTAACATTTTCCCTGCTTCCAAACTTTCCTCATGCAGGATTGATGGTGTTATGTTCTTAACCACCCCTGGTAGTGCTGCAGTGGTGCTGAGCTCCAGGGAGAAGCTGTTTGTGTTTCATGGAATCATTCAGGTTGGAAAAGACCTTTAAGATCATCAAGTGCAGCTGTTGATGCAGCACCACTGTGGTCACTACTGAACCACGTCCCCAAGGGCCACAACCCTTTTCCATGAACAAAATGTCCCTGAAATCCATCTAAACCTCCCCTGAAGCCATTTCCTCTCATCCTGTCACTTGTCACCTGGGAAAAGAGCCCGGCCCCACCTGGTTACAATCCCTGTCAGGGAGTTGGGAGAGTTCCTTCCCAGTTACTCCCGTGTCACTGCAGCGTCCCCAAGGTCCCCAGACCCTCCTGGCTGCCCAGAGAAACCTCTCCAGGTGCCACCACCTCCCACCATGTCACTGTCCCATCACTGTCCCTGTGTCACCACCTTCTCAGAGCTCTCTGTGGGTTCCCCTATGGGTGCCACCACGCTGTCACCACAATGTCCCCAAGCCCCCCCAGAGCCTCCTGGTTGCCCAGAGCCACCCCTGTGTGTGCCACCACTGGCCCAAATTTACAGCCCAAACCAGCAATACCTTTGCCTTGGATTAGCTGGGATTGATTTCCCCCCAAATCCATGGAGCTGCTGCTGGGATTTGGCTGCTGGGATGGGGAAGGGGCTGCTGGCAGAGCCAGGAGCTGCAGCCCAGCCCAGCCCAGTTAAGCCCAGCCCAGCCCACTGCAGTCCTGGCTGTCCCTGCCTGCCGTGGTGTGTGGAGCTGTCAGGCTGTTTAGCTGGGATATGACAGATTGTCCTATTAATGTGTCATCAAGTGCACTTTTACAAATTCATAGCTTGTCTACAACTAACCTGAAAAAAAAGAGGCTTAAGTATGAGAAGGCGCCAAAGAAAGTTAAATATTATTAACAAATAAAGTCTGCCACGTAGTTTTGATGGAATGTGAGCTGGTTGGGGGAGGGGGGGGGATGTGCTGTTAACTCTTGAGCTGCTGGGTAACTTCCCTTCTTACTTTGTTCTCTTTCCTAAACTCCATTTCTCCCCAAAGATCCCCAAAGATTTAAAAATCCCTGCTTTGCTCATTGATTTTGCAGCTCAGGCCATTTGTACCTCAGTTTCCCTGAGCCATATTAATGGAACTTTGCTTCTGATCCACCAACCTTTATTCTACCTCTCGACTTTTGCAGCTCAGGGTTGTTTGTGCCTCGGTTTCCCTGAGCATTGCTCCTGGTCCACCCTGGCTGCAAAATCCAAGGAATATCTGTGCTGACAGTTATCACTTGGATTAAAGAAGTTATGGCAAAGGAATTGCCAAAATAAAGCAAATCTCTTGCTTGCTGGCTGCACAAAGGACTTCAAATGACGTGATCTTCAACCTTTTATCACTCCTGGACTTTCTCACGGCGCAGTCTCAGGGAAATCTTTGTGGTAGAAAACCTCTGCAGGAAGAACAGGAATATTCATCCTGGGTAGTGGGGAACTAGTAGAGATTTGCAGTGTCCAAGTAACCAAGATCCCCTCCTGAAGTACTGGTAGGACACAGGAAACCTTTGGATTTCTGGGATTTTTAACAAACAGCCCCCCCTGAGCCACCCTCTAATGGGAGCTGGGGGGAAAATAGGGAAGAAACTGGGAAACCAGGCAGGATCCTGATTGTCCTTGTGTGTGATGCCGAGTGCTTATTCCAAGCCACATATTTTTAGCTCTACCACACACTCCTGTGCAGCTTTACAAACTTCCCAGAAAAATGGTGATTTCTCCGAGATAATGAAGGGGAGGGACAGATCAGGGCTGAGGGGAGGGAGCAGGGAATGGGCACTGATTTAAATCTGCCTGGCACACGGGCCAGCTCCACTTATCAGGGAGTCTAATAGGAATGTGAAGAGAATAGGCTTGACAGCTCATTAGAATGTGATCCCTCCTCTTTTTTTTTTTCTTTTCTTTTTCTTTTTTTTTTTTTTCCTTTTCTTGAAGTTGATGGAAACTCATTCAGGAAAGAAGAACTTCTTTGCTGAGGTAAGGCAGGAGCTGAGGAGGGTTTTGCCAACGTGCAGCCAGGGAAAGGAGCAGCAGGAGAAATCAGACACTCAGAGGTACCTGAAATCCTGCCCGGTGTGAGGGGAGATGAGGATGCAAAAGCCACGAGGTTCTGCACCCTGACAGCTGCTGCTCATCAGCAAAGAAAAGGGAAGAGAAACTCAGCTAAAGAGGGAGACAAACTACACTTGGAGAAACTTTCCCTGTTCCCACTGGACCTGGGGACATCCTCAGATTCTTTGTTTCTCCTTGTTTTAAGTTTAATGCTATGAGAAGTCTCTTTTCTCCCGCCAAGGCTGAGCACTTGTGATGCTTCCAGCCCCTCCAGAGGAGCACTGGCTGTAGCAACCTTGGATTACAGTTCCCCAGCATCCTGGAAGGGAAGGATGAGGACTTGTCACTGAGGGAGGGGGAAGGATCATCCCAGAGGGAACGGATGGAACGCATTCAAACCTGCTCCAAACTGAACACGATGCCTGAAATGGCAGAAAGTGAAATCTCCTGGTGAAGAGGAACAACCAGAGCACCCCCTGATGAGTTTGTGTTGTCAGCTCTGGCCTGAGCAACTGTTGCCCAGAGCAGTTTGACTTTTCATAGTTGAGTGCATTTAAAACAAGTCTGAAGACTTATTTGG
>VYXB01006186.1:1045897-1075470 GCA_013397135.1 Pachyramphus minor
GGGGGGGGTAGAGGGGAGAGCAACACTTCAAGGTGGGTGGCAGGACTTTTCAGGGCCTCCTGTATTTATGTAAAGCTCCCAGAGGCTGAATGGACTTACCTCCTTCTCCGAGTGAATCCAGATTTTAAACAAGTTTATCTGTACCATTTCCATGTGTCCTGCTTGAACAGAGACCTCTCAGCAACCAGCACTCCCACCCTTGCTGCCCATCTGACATTTCATAGCCCAGAGGATCTTCTTTAGCACTTCTGACCTTGCTATTTTTTATTTTTGTAAGAGAGGAGCCTGTTCCTTTATTGGTGGTGAAGGTTGTTTTTTTTTGGTCGTGCTTGGACCTGGCCCCTCCCTCCCTTTCCAAAATGAAGGGGTGCACCTGGGTGTTTGTGGCAACTTTACTTTGTCAGCAGTTTTGCCTCTTCAGGGTTTCAGCAGCAAAGAGAGAGAGGAAGGTGAAGAAAGAACCTAATCAGTACACAGAGCCCTTCAACACCACCCTGTCCAACAGTGAGGAGCTGCACGGGCATCCCAAGGTGGGTGTTTGTGTGTTGGCAGAGCTTATCCCTGCCAGCAGAGTGGTCCTGGTTCCCTTTTCCACTGATTTAAGGCAATCTTGCTAAAATGCTGTTTGATTTTTAGAGAGAAATGTTCCCTCTTTTGCCTTTGCATGATTGATTTTCTGGCTTGCTGGAGCAAACACTGGAACACTACAATTTATGGTTGTTTTGGAACACGCGCGACTGAAGTTCCAGTCCTGTTGCAGCTGATTAAGGGTAAAGACATTTTAGAGTTTTAATGTGTGAACAGTGTCAGAAACAACTTAAATTTAAGGCCAGTGGGCTATCCCAGGAGTGATGCTGGGATTTTAATGTGTCAATCTTGCAGGCAAAGTCTTAACTCTCCGAAATGTTATTTCAAACCTTTCTTAAGCAAACACAAGGCTATAAACATCTCAGAATGCCAGAGAGATGTACAGATCTCTCTGTACAGGAGAATGTGGCTGAAAGTCAGAGCTGAGAAAGTTTTGGCTGTAGCCAGGTGATGTGTTTAGCGTGGTTGTGGCTCTTAGGAAAGGGTTCAAGATGCTTTTTAGTTGTGTATAAACGGGAAGTGAAGCCTCTGTGTGTGCATGTGGTACCTCTGGGGCTGTAACTGGTGAGTGAATTTGGCAGGGTAAGATCCCTCCAGTTAAATGTTTGGGAGAATCACCCAGGAAACATCCACTCAGTTGCTCAGAGCCCCCAGAATCCTTTAGGATGAATATTTGCATAGAATGCTTGGGAAGAAGAATGCTTGGGAAGAGCAGAGGGGCTCAGAGAACTAAGAGCAGGTTTTAGGATTAGGAGCAGGATGAAGTGGAAGGGAGACTTAGAAGAGTGAGGAGGAAAGGAGTCTCCCCTATGACACAGGCTCTCTCCCCCCCCCTGCTCACACAAAAATGTCCCTTGTCAGGACAGAGTGACCTCTCAAAGACGACTTTGATCAGCAGCATTAGGGCTGGCAGTCACTATAGCAATGGAGGAACAGACCTGCCAGGAACTGGGGCATGGCCGAGGGGGCAAGCTGGAACAATTGGGCTGGTATCCCAAATATCCCACTCCGGGCTGTTGTGAGAGTAATTGGTTAAGGTTGGGCAGGTCTGGGGAATAGTCCTGCATATAAAAGCTGGCTGTGCCCTCAGAATTGTCCTCAGGGGCCGTGAGCAGCCTTCCTGCAGCTCCTTTTTGTGTGTGTGAGTGCTGCAGGGCTCTGGCAGGACAGGTTGTGCACACGCTGAATTCTCGAGGTGCTTATAATCAATCACTTCTGCTCTCCCCACAACTGCCTCACTCTGCCCTTGCAGAGGGGCCAGACACAGATCTGGTGCAACTCAACTGGAGCTCATTCTGGAATTAATTTGCCTTGATGTGAAGTGTGTTGGACCACGAGCAGGATATATCCTGATTGCAAAAACAAGCAGGAACTGGTCCTGGTTAATTCTGATACAGTCACACATCCACTGGGGCTGGGAAAAAAAAAACCAAACCCACAGAGACTCGTGGGCATTCATTAAACCAGACATTGTTTGGAAGCTGCAGTTTCTGTGTTGAAATGCTTTGCTTTAACATATCCATGGCAAAGGTTTGGCTGCAGGACGAGTTCAGCTCCGGCAGGATCCGTTTAGGAAGGATGGGACAACCCAAACCTTTGATGTCAGTCACTCCTGAATTTTGCAGAGGGTGAACTTCTCTCCTCGGAATCTGTTTGAGTTCAAGCCTGGGATGGTTAAGTGTGGCTTTTAAAGGGTGTATTTTTGTATTTTATGTTTATGTAGCACCTGTCTGGGCTCAGGGAGGATTTTCCACGAGCTGTAAAATGCAGGGCTTGAGAACTTCCACCATTTCTGGGGTAAAATCGCTTTTTTTACAGCAAACCATCCCCATCTATATTCACTAAAGGAAGAAGTAAACTACCAGTTAAGGTGTCCTTACCTAATGGGAGGTTGTTCTCCGTGGAAAAATGATCTCTCAGAGCCTTGAAGGTACCTGTGAGAGCAGTTTTGTTTCAGGAGAGGATGCCCTGCACAGGAAAATGAAGCAGCAGCAGCAGTGTCCCGTTTAATCCTCGGCAGCACATAACAGGAAAGATGGAATTTTGTGGCCCTGAGCAGTAAAAATTAAGGCTGTGTTTACCTTGGAACACTCTTTGGCCAACTTTAGGTTTATCAGAGCAGGGAATGAATTATGAGCTGGGAGTAGTGATTTTTATTCCTACTGTTGAAAAGGTGAATGTGTTTTCCTTCTAATTAAGCAAAACAGTTTGGGACAAAACTCTCTTGGGAATTCTCTTAAAATAGTAGTGGAGAAAGCTCCCCTTTAACATTCACAGCCCATGAGTCATGTGGCGAAACCTCTCCTAAAACAGGGAAGCAGAAACCTCAAATCTGATAAACCTGATATTTCTGTGGAAATAGTGAGTCTGTTGGGGTTTTTTTGTTGTTTTGGTTTTTTTGTTTGAAGCTCATCCAGTCCAACCCAGGCAGGGTCACCTGGAGCAGGGACACATCCAGGTGGGTTTGGAATGTCGCTGGGCAGCTGTTCCAGAGCTCTGCCACCCTCATGGAAAGAAGTTCTTCCTCATGTTGAGGTGGAACCTGTTGTGTTTCAGTTGGTGGCCTTTGCTTCTTGTCCTGTCTCTGAGCACAATTTGGCACCATCCTCTTGACACCCCTTGGAGATATTTGTATGGATATGAACAGGAAAACCCCTGGCTGTCCCTTCCAGCTGGAATCCTGTCTCTGTCAGAGCCTTGCTCTACCTGCTTTACCACTTAAATCTCCCTGAATTACTTCTTGGGGGTCTTTTGCTTCCAGTTGAAAGCAGGAACTGGTTCCATGACATTGCCCAGATTGATTTCTCCTCTGCACAGGATTTCAGTCAGAGCCTGAGGTGTGTGGTTGCAGGTGGGATAGAGAATGGGATTTTGGGGCCTGAAAAGTGTTAAAAACTGGGCTGTGACCTCCCTGTAATAGATATTGTTCTCTTTGGTTTTGTATGTGACATGCATGCCTTGCTCTGGAATATTATCAGCAAGGTCTTGTGGATCTTAGGAACAAATAACACAGAATCCCAACAACTCCTCGTGGCCCACGTGAAATCCTGTTAAATCATGGGGAGAAACACGATGTTTTCTCACCCAGGATGACCTGCTCCAGCAGAGTCGTTAAACTCATTAAGGGTGTGACCACTGCAGACTGTTTGTGGTTGAGCACAGGGAGAAGTTGCTTGAGGAGTGAAGTGTGATTTTTAATCACGTGGCAATTTAGGCAGGAATTCCCTTTTGGATTTGGCCACGATACCAAACCTAACGCTTCTGCTCTAGGGAGAATTCTTGAGAGATCTTTAAAAACCACAAGTGGTCAGGACCTTGGTTTTACATCTCATTAATAACCAGGAGTGTGTAGAACTGTAAGTTGTTAGCAGCTGACACAGGGGGGTTTCATGCTAAAATAAGAGTGCTCTGTCACTTTGTGTCCTGGTCCAAGCAAAACACGCTACTGAAATAAATTATTCATTCTTCATTCCATAATGAAGCTGACAATACCCTTGCTGGTGTAAATCAGGGGTAACAACATAGAAATGTGTGTATTAAGAACATTGAAATGCTCTAATCAAGTCCATTTCGTGCCTGGGAATTAAATTAAAATTAAACAAAGAATTCTTAAATATAATTTCCTCCCAGATGGACAAATTCACAGATGACTGAGCAGAATTGCAGGGCAGTGACTTCAGGCATGAACTGTGCACTGGAATGGTTTGGTGTCTGTTCTTGGATACACTAATTGCAGGTGGAAAAGATGCTTTCCTCTCACAAAATTAGAGCTTCTCATCTTGCTTTCCATCCTGACCCACCCTGAGAATGCACAAATTAGGTGTAAAAATGTGCTCACAGGTGGTGTTGTTTTTTTCCTTCTATCCACCCAGACCCTGGAAGGACTTTTGTCCCTTTCCAGTTGTTTTTTTAAACTGGATCCCAGTATCCTGCAACGCCAGGAAAGTCCAGAAGTTCTGAAGCTTCTCAGGATCCAAACTCTGCTCTTTGAGTGTGGATTTTGACTGGTGGTTTCTTCCCTGTGGCTGAACCCTGGGTGTCCCTGGGAGCTGGAACCAGAGAGATCCCCAGGTTCTGCTTGTGCCCAGCACCCAAATCACAGCTCAAATTGTTTTATTGTGAGGGAAATCAGGGAGACACTGAGCTAATTCCTCACCAGTGTCATGACTGGTCCTGGAGTGAAAGGTGCCATTGTGTTCCTGCCCCAAAATCCTGCCTCAAGACCTGATTGGGAGTTCATTAAGAACTGCTGGTGAGGCTTCTGCTGGTTTTGGAGGTGCTGTTTCAAGGAGTGAGGCCTAATTTCCCTGGAGTTACCACAAGGATTCCTCCTGACTCCTGCAGGGTGTCTTTGCTCTGCAACCACCACCCCAGGAGGGACAAGTCCCCTCTGGGATTCCAGGGCTGTGCTCAGTCCCCTCTGATCCCTGAGTTGGCTGCAAGGTCTCTCTTGGCTGCTGGAGGCTCGTGCTGCCAAGAAAAACAGAGGCCTGCCTGCTTATTGCTGGGATTGCTCATGCATGCCATAGTAATTAAATAATAATACCACAAGGATGGAACGTTCATTTTAGCTGTCAGTCAGCCCTGGGCTGGAGAAACTGGGGAGTGCCAGGAGTGTCTTGTGGAGGGAGCTGTGATCTAACCAAGCCACTGCAGAGGGATGGGATTTTTTTTTTGTTTTACTGTTGTGTTTTTTTTATATATATACACTTCAGGATTTTTTTTTTTAATTTATTTTTTCTGGGATGTGCTATCTGGATTTCTTTTTTCTCCCTGACAAGATGTCTGCTCTGGCCTGTCCCTGCACAGTTGGAGCTCCAGGAAGGCTGAGGACATCTGTTTGCCTTCACAGAGCCTGCCCATGGTTGCTGCTTCTGCTTCCAACTGGCCTCTTCCCTCAGTTTTGCAGCACAGGGGATTCTGTCCCTGTCCTGCAGCCCTGTGGAAACCAGGAATATTTGAATATTCTCCTGCACATCCCAGTTCGTGAGGCTCTGTCGTGCTTGGTGTGTGCTGGAGGTTGCACCCCTGAGTCCCCACCATTTCTGAGGGAAAAACTGCCCCAAAAAAAGGCACCTGCTGCCTTTGGGCAGAGCCCAGGAATGTTTTAACCTGCCTTTATGAGCTTTGTAAACTGAAATATTAATAAAAGTCCTCTGCAGGTGGCACCTGGTGGTGGTGATGCTGCAGCCCTGTGTGTTCAGGTGAGGTAGGGCAGGAAAGAACCAACTTCTCCCACTAAATCCCCATGAAAATTATAAATATATTCCATATATATATGGAATGGTGTAGGATAAACTGCATTTCCTGTGCTGTTCCAAGGACTTTTGTAAACTTTATGAGCATTTGCCTCTGGGTTTGATGTTCACGTGTTCCTGTGGATAAACCTGCACCAAAGGACTCTCTCAGGGGAGTCTTTGACTCCTTTCTCCTGCTTCCCAAAAATCTGCTCTCAGGCAACCCATGGGAGGATGAAATTGTTTTAGTGAGGTGTCTGATCCCACAATACCCTGGATTTCTGTGCTGCTCCATGCACCTCACTTCCCAGTGGAATTTTGGAAAGCTATTTAGGTGTCAAGTAATTAAAAAGGGAAAATAATAAATTAGCTACAACAACCAACCTACCAGAAACCCTTGGCCAAACACACAGTTTATGGCTGACTAGAAATGTGGGTTTACAGGTAAAAAGTCTGATTTTGGTAGAGAAATAATGAACTAAACTGTCTTGCTCTGGGTTTTGATATAGATTAAATTTGTGGGGAGTGTGGATAACCATAACTCAAATTAATTCAACCAAAATGAGTATGGAGAAATGTCTCAGGGTATCCTTGAATTGAGGGAGTTGGCTCCGGTGAATTTGAGCTGTTTACCAACCACTCCTGCTCATCTCACCACACACCTGATTTCTGGGGAGCTGCTCGTGTTCTGCTGGTTTTTCACAGCAGATCCCGCAGAAATTCTGATCTTTTCCCCCTCAAAATGAGCTTTCCCTGTTACTCCCAGCTAAAATTTGCAATCTTCTGTCCAACCCCTGCTGCTCTCAGGGGTGTGTGTGGCTGTATTTGAGACCTCACCTGCATTCTAAAGGGTGCTTTATTTTCTGCTGTGTGATGGAAAGGGATCTGTTCTTGTAAGTGGGACTAGAAATGTGATTCAAAGTCACTCTGGTTCTCTGAAAAGTGGCATTTAGGGAGCCAAATGAGGTAATGAGCAAGCATTAGAAGCACCTTGCAAGGTCACTCTCACTGTTCAGGGCACTGAGTGCAGAGTTTTGGTGTCTGAGCTGTGGCAGAACTGCTGTCACACTTGCAGGAGCTTCATACCCTTAATGACATCCCTTGTGCCCCAAGTTTGTTCAGCAGGGAGCCACAACCAGGCACTGCAGTGCCAGAGCTCCTCTGCAGAACTTCTCTGTCCACTTGCAGGACACAGGGGGTTAAAGTTGCCAATAAAGATCTTTTCTGTGGTCAGGCATGGACCTTGGGTTTCACTGGGAGTTGTGTTTTCTCCCCTGTGCACATCTGTCACTCTGCAGCCTGTGATTTGACAGTCAGGGAGCATTTTGGGGTCCTCTGGACGTTTTAATCTCCCTGTGTTTCGCTTGTTTGAGCCAACTGATAAACGTCAGATGCCAGTGGGGAACAATCTCTGGCATCTGGGCAGGTTTGCTGTGGTGTGTCTGAGCACTGGCAGAGGACTGAGAGTCCCAGCAGCTTGAGGAAGGTCTCTGAGGGACACTCAGAGCTCTTGGCTCTTGCTGGGCTCTTAAGCACACCCTCCATGCACGTTTGCACTGGGGATGTGGTTTAGGGAGCAGCCAGCAGTCTGGTGAGGACACTTGGCATTCTCTGAACCCATGGAGTGGCCAGAGAGTGGTTTCAGTCTTTGCTGTTGTTTGTCTTCAGGTCCTGGAGTCTCCAGACCCCCGGATCACAGACCCCCGGCGGACCTGGATCTCCTTCGTGCACCGCCCGGACGACGGGAACACCTCCAAGAGGAGATGCAAAGGGAAAGACAAGAAATTGGTGGGTTACTGCTGCCCTGCACTGTGCCTTCTCCTCCTGCTGCTCATTCTCAGGGGGTTTTGGGTGCTCCAGCTTTGCCTTCCCACCCCAGGGCGCGCTGAGTTTCCGTTTGTTTGCGTTTAATTTCTCCGAGTGTTTTGGAGGAGCCTGAGCCAACAAGTGCCTTGTAAGATAAGGTGTGGGAATTCCACTGCAACAGTTGGTTTTGTTTCAAGCAGCTGTTCTTGGACTGAGCCCTTTTTGCTTATTTTTCTGCTCAGCAGAAATAAAATTGTCCTCTCAGGCATCTCAAAGGATATATATCAATCAAGGTGTGGACAAGGAGTTGATTTCAAGTTAACGAGCTGCCAGTCATCTGCTGAGTGACTTTTGATCCTGTGGGCAACTTTTAATCCACTGCTAAGACAAGTAGAACTGCCTCATGGCTGAGAGAATTTTTGGTCTGTCCCTGCAATTCCCTGTTTCTAATTCATGTGTTTTGCTCCCTCAGCGTGGCCTTGTTGGGCCCCCAGGACCTCCTGGTCCTCAGGGACCTCCTGGAGCCCCTGGAGCTGAAGTGACCCGGGAAGTCCTTCTGCAGGAGTTTAAGGAGATATTAAAAGGTAAAGATTTGTGAGAGCTTTGTGCCTTCAGGAGCTGCTGCTTTTGAAAAGTACCGTGGCAAATCCAGAGCTGGCTCTGCAAATATTCCCTGGTGGCCTCAAAGGCCAGGCCTTGAAACCAAGCCTCTGTTTTCCTGTTCTTTTTCTTTTCTTCTCCCCTCAGAAGCCATCGAGCGTCGAGCATCCCTGGCTATCTCAGCCCACCCCAGCCAGCTGCCTCCACTCCTGCTCTCCCTGGAGGAAGTTTCATCCCACAGGCGTGTGGAGGAGGCTTTCCACTGCAAGCTGAAAGGACAGGTCACTGTGGATAAGAAGACCCTGGTGGAGCTTCAGAATTTCCAGTCGGTGAGGAGGGATCACAGGCTGAACCAGAACCTCACCCCAGCCCAGGGTGTGGAGCAGCTCCAGGGCTGGCTCTGGAGGGAAAGGCTCATCCCAGAAACCCCTGTCAGGCTTGGATGCCATGGATAGAGCACTACCTGTGCAGGGCCAGGAGTTGGGTGGATGATCCTTGTGGTCCCTTCCAGCTCAGGATGTTCTGTGATTCCATGATCTGTCCTTGTTTTCAGTGCACACCCTGTTTGATTCCAGAGCAACATTCAGATGTAGAAAAATGGTAGAGGCAGACAGAAGCTGTTGGATAGTTTTTAGAACCCAAATGAAAGTCAGGATTTTGTTAGATGGGCCAGTCCTGATGCTCAAATTCTTTCCATAACGTTTTATTAGAACACTAATAGATATTATTTATATCATTTAATTACAATCAGGTTACAATGATGAGCACACCATCACGGGCCATGGTAAGCATGGGTAGAAGCAAACTGTTGGATTTGATATTAAAACTTGTTCTAACAGCTGCAAATAGCACCTGAATTTGCAGTATAAATGTTAGGCAAAGTGAGAACTGAAACCAAATAGTTCTTTGATGATTGAGGAGACATTCTAGAGTCTGTCTGAGAGCACAAGGCCTGCAGAGACGTGGTTGCCTCTGGGAGGTGACAAGCAGAGCTTGAGGAGGATGGACAGGGACCATGACTTCCCATCAGCAGGGTTTGCTAACACTGCCTGTGTAGTGAGGTGCTGACTTTCTTCCCAGCTGCTCTGAGTCCCATTTTTGGAGGATCTTGTCCTTCTGGAGCAGTTTTCTGCTGCAGGACTCGAGGCAGTGGTTATGCTCCAAACAGGGTGCTCTCCTGGATCTATCCCAAACACACTTGTGGAAGCTTGGCTTCACAGCACTGTGGGTGCTGGCACCGAGGCAAGATTGCACTTGAGGTGTGGGCAGGGCCAGAGAGATCTGCTGCCTCATTAATTAAGAGGGGAAAATGTGAATAAAGACATCTCATCAATGGGTGCGTGGGCTGCTCCTTCCCGAGCTTTGGGATCCTGTGCCCAGCTCCCTTCTAATTGCTCTGGTGTGGGAGGCTGGCAGGGCTCTGGATGCCAACCTTTCACTGCAGCCTGGGACAAGAAGTGTCTGGTTTTAGCTTGTGCTCTGATCCAGGGGAATTCAGCAGGGAGGGAGGGAGGCAGTGGCTGCTCTTGGAAGGATGAAAACATTGTCTTCAAATAGTCCAAGGAGGAGAGGGAGATAATTCCACTCCCACCATTCTCCCAGTTTAGTGTGAGGAAGCCAACAGCTTGGTACTTCTCAGTGAGATAACAGGGATTGTCTCTAATTCCTGGATTTGGAGCTTCCCCAAAGCCTTTTGAGACAGTGGGAAGAGCTGGTGCTCAGAGCAGCCTATCCCTGGATCCTCTGATTCCAGTCTGAGTCACTCTGACCTTGAACATCAGGGTTTTCTCACCAGCTTTCTCATCCTGCAGTGCTGAATTTCCTCTAAGAACATTCCCTGCCTCTGGGTCTCACAATTTCCTTGGTATGTGGGAAGAAACCTGGGATGCTCCTTCCCCCTCCACCTCTTCCTCCTGTATCTCACACCTGAGGTTTCTCACATTTGCCTCTTGCAACAACTTTTCACAGCAAGGGTTGAAGCAGTGAAGCCTCTGACAGGCCATGGAAGTGGGATTTATCCAGGGCCCAGGAATTTTACTGGAATCACATCATTTGAAGTGGCTTTTCATGGTCTCCAGGGCCTGGAGGTCGAGCCAAAGGTCTGCCTTTGGCAGGTGAATTCTAGTGCTGGATCAGGAGTTTGGGGCATCCCAGCAGATAATTCCACACATTTCTTTCCCCTGGAAAGCAAAGCTGGCAGTTCCCATCCCAGTTCTCTGAGCTTGGCTCCTCTTTTCCTCCTGGCAATGCCTGGGGGTTGTGGGGATGGGAGATGACTGAGGAAGAGAAGCTGGTTCTGTGCAGAGTCTGAAATACTGAAATATTTTCCTTTCTGAAGTAACTGTGTGCAAGAGGGAGTTTCTCAGGAATAAATCTCTGGAGCAGCTTGGGTGAGTGTGCTCTGTGAGGCAGCAAATGCAGCAGGAACTCTGCCACAGGGTTTAATGGAATATTTTGCCCAGAGAACCTCACCCTGCATTGTCTGCTTCTGTGAGCAAAAGAATAACAAGCCACAGAGGGCATGAAGAAACAGGAATGTTTTATCAGTTATAATTTGCTGGTGCCTAAAATTGCCTTCCATGTTCAGCCAGTGGTTTTGGAATTATGTTGCTGATCCTGCTAATAACTGGAATAAGAAAGGAATGAATTAACTGTGCAGTTCTGCACATACAGGGCTTGGACCTGCATTCAGTAAATCAAAAATAGAATTATCAAAATTATGGTGTAGTGATGGCATAAGGACACAATCCAGGCTCTTTGTTGTTATAATTGATTGTGTGTGTGTGTACACAAGAAAACACAATATTCCCATTCCTAAAATTATTCAAAAATTCTACATTCTAAAAAGAAAATAGGAAATATTGTGTAAAAGGAAACAGAGCTGGTTTTGTGTGTCTGTGTGTGCACACAGGCACAAATCAGTGATGAATACAGAGATCACTGCATGACACGTGTTTGTCCTGCAGTTCATTATTATTGTTTTCCCATTATACACGTTAGCAATGCTCATGGTGGATGTATTTTCACAGAAAACATTTCTAGTCCTGTGAAATTTTAAGATTAGAGCTGAATCTCAGCTCTTGGAGATAAGGACTAGGAGTTGCTCTTTTTTGTGACCCTTGCTTGGGGTTGGCTGAATAAAGGCAGGTTTAGTCATTCTACTCCTTAACTAAACAAACACCACCAGGCCCAAATATTCAGAATTTTAGAACCACATTTAGGCTGGAAAAGACCTCCAAGGTCATTGAATGCAACCTTTGATCACCACCTTGTCGACCAGACCAGAGCACTGATTGCTTTCAAAGACAAAACTACATAAATTATTGCTGCTGCCCTGGCAAAGCTGGTGTTTTCTGGCTGTGGTGAACAAGAAAGGGGAGGCAATTAACTGAACAAAGCCGTTCCACTCCTTTTTTTTGGCACAGCAGCACCTGTGGCAACGCTGCTGTTGATGTGTTCAGCGTGTCCCAGGCCCCTTTTGCCATCCACTGCTGGAAGGCACAGTTAGATTTGGGTGTTGAGGTTGCTCAGCTGTGCTTTTGGGGCTGGTTTGGGGATTTAACAGTGTGTGAGAGCCTTCACAGAGCCAGATCCGAGCAGCTCCTCTGTCCCATAAAACCAATCTGGGACAAACCTCCCCGAGCAGGACTCAGGGGACACATTCCCACTGCCCAGAGTGCCCTTGTGGTGGAAGCAGAGTCTGACTAATGTGCTTTCTTGGCCCACTGCAGCCTCTCCCCAGCTCCAGCCAAGCTCATACGAGGCCAAAACAAACAATAAACATTTCTTGCAGGGTTTATTTTAGTCTGAGTCAGATAATCTGCTGCGAGTTTGACTCCAGGCCTCCTCCTTGCCACGAGGAGAAGCTGCATGTTGCTTCACTAAGGGCCTGCTCTGGAGAAGCCAAGGCTAGAATGAAATGAAACTAAAATGGAACCTCTAAGAACCCAAGAGTTACTCTTAAACAGTATCAAAGCCTTCTGATTTCGACCTGAAGTGGGCAGAAAACCTTTGGAGACCCACAGGGGGTGTTTTGTCTGTCCTTGTTATCAAGAAAACAGGGGGGAAGATTCCAGGTTGAGCCTGAGGACAGTGCTTGGCTCCACCTGGGAAGGTTTTGGGGACTAAGAGGGACCTCTTGGCTCCAATCATGGAAGGTCTTGTGTGTCAGAACATCGGTGGAGGCCACTAGGACCAGCACAGGAATGCAGCAAGGACCTGAACAGGGATGGAATAAGTACCAGCAGAGGGATGGAATAAGGACTTGAACAGGGATGCAGTAAGGACAAGAACAGGGGTGGAATAAGGACCAGCACAGGGATGGAATAAGCACAGTCTGGTCAAGCTGAGTTGGAAGAATTGAGGAGTGAGGAAAAAAGGGCATCTCTGTGTGTCACACTGACCATTTTGCCTCTTGTGGGCACCAGATGCTGAGAGAGGGCCCCTCTGGAATGTGTGCTCTGGGGGATCAGGCAAATTTTTCCAGGTTTTTTCTCATGCAGGTTGGCTGGTTCTTTGCTGAGGGCTCTGGGGGCTCATTCAGGCTCTGCTTTTCTCCTCTTGCAGCCTGTGGCCAAAGGAGCTTTCCTGAGAGGGTCGGGACTGAACCTGGCCACGGGACGGTTCACAGCGCCCGTCTCGGGCATCTACCAGTTCTCAGCCAACGTCCACATTGGTGAGTGCTGCCCACAGACACCTTTGCCATGCAGGGAGCCATCCTGGAGAGCTCCCTGGAGCCAGGGATGGCATGTCCCTTTGGTACCATGCCCCAAACCCTGTCCTTAGGGCTGGCTACTGGCCCAGCCTGGTACCGCAACCGGGTGCTCCGTGCACAAACCAACACCAGCTCAGGGAACAAATAGGTGCAGAAATCATGGCTCCCACAAAAGACTTTGGGAGAAATGAAGATGGTGATGTAGAACTCCAGGAGGGGAGGTTTGGCTGTGTTTTGTCACTGCTTCTCTGGAGCACCTGCAGCATCTCTTCTCCCACAAATCCTCTCTCCACTTGCAGTTGCACATTTTCACCCCTTAAATCTGTTATCCCAGAGGTTCTACCACTGTCACTGATGGGCTCAGACTTGGCCAGTGGTGGATCCAACCTGGAGCTGGTTGGTACTGACTCCATCAGAAATGGGGGAACTTTCTGGCAGCTTCTCCCAGAACCCAGCTCGTAACCCCCCCCACCAAACACTTGCCACACAAACCCAGTACAGAAAGCACAAGGTTGCTGGTGCCTCTCTGAAGCCAAAAACTATCACCTGCTGGTCTGTTATGTTCTGAAAATGCTTATATTTTCCCCCCAGACCACAGTGAGTTGAAGAGCAAAGTGCAGCTCCGAGCCAGGGACAACGTCCGGGTGTTGATCTGCATCGAGTCCCTGTGCCACAGATACACGTGAGTCACCCCAAGGGGGTCTTGGCAATTCTTTTTCTCAGACAGGCCAATGTTTCAACCAACTGTGGGAGAAATCAGGTTCACCAGCAGTGGATTTTAAATGATAAATGCTTGTGGAACTTTTCTGCAGGAACTTTTCTTATATATATATATTCCATCCGGCCCTTGGGTTTTATGTATTTCTTTAATTCTGGTTTTAACCTTTCAGTTAAATTACTCATTTAGTTAATTAGTTAAATAATTCAGTTAATTATCTAAATATTACTATTCTTACCTAAATATAAAATAATATCCCTAAAATGCATATCTTGAGAGAGTTGTGAGTGAACTCAGCAGGAATTGCAGCTTCAGGTGCTGAATGCCCTGCTACCATCATTAACACAGAGTCACAGGAACACTTTGATTTTGGGCCAGAGCTCAATTTTTGGGATTTCAGCCTCCTCTTGAGTGGATTCCAGCATTTCACTCGTGATGTTGGAATGAGGAGGAGAATGAGTGAGTGGAAAATTGAGGTGAATGGATCCTGAGGCAGAAAGTGCTTGCACAGAGGTTTTTGACACCTTCTCACAGCCTCAGCTGACTTGGGGAGCTTGTTTAGACAATGATGCTGAATTTTCCTCTGCTGGGGGTAAAACCCTGCTCAAGAAACAGCTTTTTTGGGTCATGGCACCCTTGGGTGTTGCTCCTGTGGCACTGATGTGTGTTGGCTGCTCCTTTCCGTGCTCCTGTCGCCCTTTGAGCTGCAGCCCTGAGGTTCCCTGAGTGCCAGGGAAGGCCAGTGAGCTCAGGGGGATTTGGGAGAGCTTTCCTGGGAGGAAGGGGCTGGGGACCCCTGTCCTGGGCCAAAAAGCACCCAGCAGAGGGCAATGCTGCTTGCACAGAGTGGCCACAGCCTTGTCACCAGAGCAAAAATACCTGTACAGGTCTGTTCTGCTCTGCTGCAGCTCTGTAGCAACAGCACCACTGAAATACATCCATTTATCCATTTATCCAGAGCAGGATAAACTTGGATTCCCAGACCTTGGATTTCCCACGAGCAGAGGCTGCAAGTTCCACAGAATCATTTTCTACACACTTTGGGAATGTGGAAAGATGTTCCCTTGTTGGGATGTGGGGAAATATTTCCTTTTGGAGGATTCCCTTCTGTCTCCAAGCCTCGCTCTCTGTGCCTTTCTCTCCTTTGCTGCCCCTTTAGGTTATTCCTAAAGACTGGGTGTCAGACTCTGCTCCCAGAATGACTCTAGTCTTGCTTCCTTGTTCTGGGAAATGCAAGCCCCAGAGTTATGTGAACAGGAAACCTCCCTGTGGGCCCTGGGAACTCCTGTGCCTTCCTCACTGCAGGTCTTTTCAGCTGAAAGCTCCTAGAAAACTGTTCTGGTTCTGGCTGGGGTGTGTGAACCTCCCTGTCACATCCAGCCCAGGCAGGTTTATTGGGATCTTTGGAGATTAATTTGCCATCTAAGAATTTATAGCTGCGTTCTCCAAAGAACTGGGACAGTGAACCCTTCTTTTTCTCAGGCAGAGCTGACCCAGATGTTAATGTTTTAGATAAAGCCCTCTGATGTGTGGCTTGGAGTTTTCCTCAGCTGTCCAGGGTCAGGATTTATGATGTGTTGTCCTGCCAGGCTGTGGGTTGGGCAGTGAGGCAGAAGCAGCAGAATCCCCTTTCTCACATGGTGGGTGGGAGTGGGACTGGCCCGTGGCGTGGAAGGAGCTGGGTGGAGGGGTGGGAACCTGCCTGGACACTGTGCTGGCACAGGCTGGGCTGCCACCCCTGCCTGTGGAATTTCCTGGGGATGTCAGCACACACAGTCACTCCGAGAGGGAGCTGGGAGAGCCCCCAGGGCTTCGGGCTGAGGGTGGAAACTCGGAGGGAAAGGAGACAGTTGGAGTGGAAGAGATTAACGATGGGAAGTCCCCACCCCAGTTGGGTTTTTGGCAGGATATGACACACAGACTGAGCTGCTCAGCTGAGGTGGTGCCAAGTGGCTCCTTCTCCCTGGGCCAAATTGCCCCCTGCCTTTCACATCATGCCCTTGCAGGCAGCACGTTTGCACTTGCAAGGTTTCATCAGCAACCCCTCAGCTTAAAAAAAAAAAACAAAAATGGGAGGAAATGGGTTGGTTTTCTTGGGAAAACAACCAGCTCAGCCAACCCTGGGTAGGCAGGGAAGAACCTGCATCTTCCAAGGAATAGGATGGCTCTTAGAGTGTGAGGTTAGAAAAGAGCAGTGCCTGAGGGGGTGATGTGGAGCTCAGCTTGAGTTGTAGCTGAAGCACAACTGTTTAATGGTTGGGGTTTTTTTTTGGGTTGCATGTGACCCCTGATCTAAATGCCCTCCCAAAACAGCTGCAGGAGATGCCTTTCTCACACAGGCTGACTGCTTGTGAGGACAAGGTTCTCCTGTTTTAGTTTTAAGCTGATTCCTGCTGGAATCATGGAATGGTTTGGGTTGGAAGGGACCTTGAAGCTCATCTTCCACCCTCCTGCCATGGGCAGGGATATTTTCCACTATCCCAGGTTGCTCCAACCTGGCCTTGGACACTTCCAGTGTCAGCAGGTCACCCCTTGAGTACACGTGGTCTCATTTCCAGGGGAGGTTGGGAGACACTTGTCATTCCAACTACAACTGCTGTGGCTGCCTAAGGGCTTTAACCCATTTATTTCTCTTTTTAGGTCTTTGGAAGTCATTGCTGGGCTGGAAAGTAACAGCAAGATCTTCACTATCTACGTCCATGGGTTACTGCAGCTGCAGGTGAGTCCTTGCACCCTGGGAATCCCTGCCCTGGTTCTCTTGGGAGGCTGTGGAATTATTTACTGGCCAGGCTGAATTCTCATCAGCAGGTGGGGGAAGGTTTTATGCACCTTTTCCTAATGTTAATGGACTGAAATGCCTCAGCTGGGGGGACTGGAGAGAACCCGTGGCAGATTCACCTTTCACATCCTGATCTTAAGGCACAGAAATAACCTTCCCTCTAAGAAATGACAGCCAATATTTGTCCTCCTCGACTCTCCCCTTGCCTTGCCAAGGTGACAAGTTGTATTTCCCATCTCACAGAAGGGAAGCTGAAGCACTGGCCACCCCAAAAGATGCCAGTGCAGAAAGGATTTCATTAAAATAAACCTATTACAATTTCACTACAGAAAATCTCTCCCTCCCGGTCAAGGCTGATGTTTGGGCAGATCCTGTTCCCCCAGGGAAGGGCAGGAGGCTGCTTTGCTTGGTTGATGGAGGTGAAATGTTTTTTTTTTCCCTCCTTTTACACTGGAATGTGTCAGATATTTCCCTTCCTCCTGCAGGCTGGGCAATACACCTCCATATTCGTGGACAACAGTGCAGGAGCTCCCATCACCATCCAGAATGGATCTGACTTCATGGGAATGTTAATGGGAGCGTAACAGGGAAGGGAAGGACGGGAACCACATCCCTGCAGCGTGGATTGGACTGAGGAAAACCCTGCTCTGACCATGAAAACTGCTCCCTGTGACTGTGGCACCCTTTCAAACAAGCAAAGAGCCTTTCCCTTCACAGCCCCCTCGGCTTTGCTTTCAGAGGCTTCTCGAGGTCCACAGCGGCTCATTTGTCACCAGGAACGTGCTTTTGTCCTTCTGGCACGGCCTGTTTGATGTTTAATTAGTGCTTCACCAGGTGCTTCACCCAGCCAGAGGCTGAGATTTGGGGGGTGTTGTGCTGTACCTTTATTTCACAGTAGCACTTGTAATCAGCATGACTTTTGGGGTTGATTGGGGGGGTGGTGCTCGACTTTGTAAATGAAGGATTGAGAGGGGGAATAACATAGTGACTTTATTCTGTGTGTTGTGGAGGAAGGAGAACGAGGGTTTGCTACAAAAACTGCCTTTTCCACACAATTTGAAGCTGTCCAGGCCCTCTCTCGTGGGAACTGGGTGTACTGACCAGGAGTGTGTTGAATTGGAGTCCAATCTGAACTCTTTAATTGTGGTTTTTGATATCAAAGTATTTCCCTGATGTTATTGCTGAAGCTGAATAACTCACTGCCAGTGCTTTGGTGCTGTTATGAAGAGATAAAACCCTGGGGTTTGTTCGACCCAGGTCTCCCCCATCCTTGGGAAACCAGAGTTAAACTATTTATTTTGTTGTAGAGCTAAAAAACCTTTGCCAGACTTTTGGTTTTGGGGAGCCATGACTTTTTTTCCCCCTCCCCCCTTTCATTAGTGTGTTTTACTCTCATGATCTTAACAGGAGATCCATTATTCTGCTTTTATTATCTATTCTCTTTTCATTTTCTCCAGAGTGTTGGTGTTTTCCCCAGTGTGCTCCAGGCTCTCAGACAGTGCTGAGGACACACACACTGGGAGTGAAGCCTTAAATCTGCCTGGGCAGAAGGAGATTTGCCTGTGGCTGGTGTTGGAGGGAGAATTAAACCCCTCTCTGGTGTCTGTCTGGAAGCCACAAGGCCTCGATGCTGCAGCCAGCAGAGGAAGCTCGTGTCAGGGGAGAGGAGCCAGGCTGGCAGAGGGACTGGACATCGTGTCTCTTGGTTTATCCTGAGGTCACTGTCACCCCCCTGGGGGGTTTGAGCAGCTCTGTTTATCCCCAGGAGGGAGGGTTGTCCCTCCAGGAGCTTTCCCTCTGCACCACCAAGGTCTTGTAGCCAAAAGCCTTTGTTTTAATGTGATTTTTTTTTTAAAAGAGTCTTTTAGCTCTGGATGATCTTGTCTCCTGGGGCTCCAGCCAGCACAGGCTTGTCCATCCAGCAGTGAAATGGGTTGGAACTGCCAAGAAACACCCGAGATGCTTCTGCTGTGGGGGGACAAGTGCATAGAACTCCAGACTAATATGGACAACAAAGCTGGGCTGGGGCTCAGACAAACCCTCTGCGAGGCTCCTGAGCTGTTTGGAGAGGGGGGAGATTAATGGTGTGTGAAGCAAAGCTTCAGAGCTCTTCTACTGTCATAAACTTCACAGTCCAAGAGAGTTTAAGAACTCGGGAGTTGAGGATGGAGAAGTTGTTTATAACAAAATAAACCCCACGTGCTTCAGGCTGTGCTTCAGTGGCCAAGTGTGTTAATCCCACCCAGTGGCTGGTTGTGGAGTGCAAGGGGAGAAGGCTTTAAAAAAAAAGACACAAATAAAATGGTTGGGGTTTTTTTTCTGGGTGTTTAAGACAAGCTCAGTGCTCTCTGTGTGAGCTCTGTGTGATGGGGACACCTCACTATTGGGGTCCTGGCAGAACAGGACACACAAACAGCTGCTGCAGCTTTTTTTCTTAAAAATTTCTGGTAAATTCAAGGTTTGGGGGAAGCTGGAGGTGAGGAAAGGAGCATTTCTTACTGGAATAAGTTTCTTTTTGTCCTCGTCCTTGAGTTCTTCACAGAAAGGTTTGCCATAAAATCACCTTCAAACATTAATAACTTGAGTCCTAACTCTGCCCAGGTCCCACCTATTGAATCAAGAACACCTTCAGAGAGTGTATTGTGAGATGAATCAGTTACTAATCCCTAAAACTTCGCTGCCCTTGCTCCCTCCTCTTCCTCCTTTCCTCTGCAAAGGCCTCCCTCAACCTTTGCCTCGATCCCCACCAGGCTTTTTGCTGCACATGCAGCTCAGACTGAGACCAAACTGATGCAGATCAGAGGGGGTTTGGGAGGGTGAATGTCTGTCAAAGTGATTATCTTCACTCTCAATTCCTCCTTCTAGACACAGCCCAGCTCTGAGCTCCCAGCTTCAAGCTAAAGGTGACTTAGGAGGGTGGGGAATGTCATCTCCTGGTGCTCCTGGAAGATCTTCTGCCCTTGTCTCCAAGGTCTGGAGGTCCAGGCAGTGCCATCAGCAGCTCTTTCAGCTCCTTCTGTGCTGGATGCCCTCACAAAATGTGCTGACAGCTGCAGTTTATGAGCCTGGTGGAGAATCCACTGAGACTGGTGGAAGATCTGGCCAAAAACCCCCCTGTGATTCATCCCAGGCAAAGCTGCCTCCACATCCCAGGGCTTGGAGACACTTGGGATGGAGAAATCCCAATCCCAGCTCTGGGATCCCAGTCCCAGGCCCTCAGGGGGATATTTTTCCTGGCTGGGAGCTGACAGGTTATGAGGTTTTAAGCTCTATTCAGATTTCATGTTTTGTAAATGGTTTCAGTGCCACACTCCAGACTGACTCCAGGGGTATTTGTGTTGGATTAGCAGCAGATTCCCTGCCTTGCCTCGCTCCAGAGGAGAGAGCCCAGCTCATGTAAACTGCCCTGGAATGGCAGGCTATCAACCAGCCAGAAAAATTATTAGTTTGTCATATAAAACTCCTGTTATAAATAGACACAGGTTATAAATCAGCCCCGAGGCCAGTGATGGACTCAGACCCTTTCCAAGCCTCTTCTCTGGGAGAAGGTTTCAAGGGAAATGCTCAGTCCTCAAGGAAACCTCAAGGGTGGTTTAAAAACCTCTTCTGAATTGGTGATGAGGTGGAAAAAAAAGCAGAGCAAAAAGAGACCTGCAAAGGCATTAATCCTTTGTGGTATTTTGAGTTTAATACCACACACTTTGGGAAGAGCAGATTCCAAAGGGGGGAATCTGAATCTATTCCCTGTGAAAATAGAGCTGAGAACCAAGACAAGCTCAAATCTTCATTGCTTTGTGCCCTGGCTCATAATTATGTAAAGAAGTATTAAAGTCTCTTTGATTCCACAGCTGATTCTCCCTCAGCAACTTTGTGTAAATGGTCAGGAGAGGCTGGAATCCCATGAATTAGGGATTCAGGTGTCCCAAAGTTCCTGCAGTGCAGCCAGTTTCCTGCAGAGCTTCTAGAACTCAGTATTTCCCCTGATAAATAACCAGAGGGGAAGGGATCAAGGTGTATTTATGGTAATAGGATTGACAAGAAATCGGATCTCTGCAGGGTGGAGGAGTTGTGTTTGCTGGTTATTCAGGTAATTCCTCTGTTTTTTTGATGTTTGGTGAGGGGAAAAAGTGTTGATTGTTACTCCATGACCTCTATTCCAGGCCTATACAGGATAAAGTGTTTTTATTTCCTCCGTGACAGCCAATTTTGATCAATATTTGAAGCTGCAACCCAGTGTTGTGTGGAGAGCAGCATTTTGGATTTCCATAAAACCACCCTGTGGCTTTTCAAATTGGGATCTTAAATCCCACTTTTGAGGCACTTGTGCTTTTTTCACAGCCCCTCTGCACTTCAGGCCTTTGCTGGAGCTTGTTGGGGTGGAGTTTTTTTTTTAAGCAAAAGGAAGTTTGTGTTTGCAGCTTGTTGGGTGTAAACATGGTTTTGTGTTTGTTTTTTCACTGGTTTCACTGTTTGTTTTTTCACTGGTTTCACTGTTTATTTCTCTTTTTTTTCTCTCTCTGCTGCTGTTTGCCCTCCTTGAGCTGGGGCTCAGCTGCAGAGCTCTGGAAGAGCAGATTTTTTTCAGGGCACTTTGTGATGCTTCCTGGTCAAAGTGCCCCAGTTGATGGGCTTGGAGACATAAACACACTTGGAGCTCCAGCTGGGAGGAGGAGGCTGGAAATTACTTTGTCCTGCTCTCTTTAGGGAATTCTCCTCTTCACCATTTGCTTTTTCAGGGCTTGTTTTCCTGAGGGTGGAGAGAAGGGGGTGGTTCATGGAGTTGGGGGCAGAAAACCATGTGCTCAGAAGCCAGAGTGGGAAATGAGCACTCTGGGGGTTGCTGCTGTCTCTCAGAATCCCTGACAGCCTTTCCCAGTCCTTTCCTTTGGCAAAATGTGGGGATGTTTGAACTGAGAGTACAGAACCACTGAGGATGGAAGGAGAAACCCTTCGAGGTCCTTCAATCCAACCATGAACCCAGCACCGTGTCCCCAGGGCCACATCCACGTGGTTTTTGGACACTTGCAGGGATGGTGATGCCACCAATTCCCTGGGCAGCTGCCCCTGCCCTCTGCAGGGGGTTGGAACTGGATCATCTTCAAGGTCCCTTCCAGCACAAACCCTTTCCAGGGTTCCATGAGCTGCAGTTTTTGTGTGGCCAGGAAACCAAGTCTGAATTGGTGGAGAACACTCTGCAGGGCAGCTCTGGCTGTGAGAGGAACCAGAAAGAGCTGAGCTCATTAAAAGTGCCTAAAAACTGTCCCCAAAGCTGCCTCAGGTGTCCCTTGGTGTGTGTGTGTCACACCTGGAATCCAATAAACCTTTCCAGGATGATGAAGCTGGGATTGCTTTGTTTGTTTTTGTTTAAAGCCAAGCTCTCAAGGGCTGCTGTAGTTATCAAACCCTCTTTTTCTTCTTTTTTTTTTTTTATTTTTCCCAGCAAAGGGTGCTGGGGGTTGCCAGTAATCTCTAAACCAGGAGTGACAGTCAGGCTGGGGGGGGGGAAATGACCTCAAGTGGTATAAATATCTCCAGCCAGGTTTTGGATTGAGAGTTTTATGAAGTGAGAGGGATTCTGGGGATGTTTTTGCAGGAGGCAAAAGGAGCTGTGTCACTGCCCTCAGGGGTGAGCCTGGGAGACACTTGGAGCTGTTTGGGGTGGCTGTTGTGTCCTGAGGGTTGCACAAACTGACCTGGGGCAGCAAATATGTCTCAGAGCAAGAGAATGGAAAAGCAGGGCTCTATTTCCAGCATTTGGACAAGTTCCCTCCTTCCTCCTGTGTCTTACCCAGCCCTTCAGGGAAGGGTCTTGGGTGGCTTCCAGCAGCTCCCACGGGGTTAGTGAGGTTCTAGAACTCGCTTCAGTTGGACTCGATGATCCTTGGGGGTCCCATTCCCAGTCAGGGCATTCCATGATCCCATGAGCTGAGGTGTCACCTGGTGGCACCTGCTGACCAGGAAGGACACTGTCCTGGTGAAGAGCACCAGTGCTCTCCAGGTTGAGTAACTCCTGTGACTGGGGGAGCAATAATTTCCTCCTCCTGGTGAGGAGGAGGAAAAGGCATTAAATGAATTCAGGGCTTATTCAGAAGATACTGGCACTGAAGGATCATCTCCCTTCCACTCAGGGAAAGAGTCATCAGCCTTCCTGAAACCTCCTGATGCAAATGAAATGGAAATTGCCCTGGGAGAGGGGGGAGCATCTTCTCTGAAGGCTTTTTGGCTGACACCCCCTCCCTCTGTTGCACTGCCAGAGGTGTTCTGCAGTGCAGGGAGGAAATGCTGACCTCAGAAGATGATATTTCCAGTTTCAACCACAGGCAGGAGCTACTGGAAATACCATCCCTTTCAAGGTTGCAGTCTTGCCACGCAGTTTTCCATGGATTGGTAAATCTGAGGAACTGGATGGGCTAAACTGGCAAAATTCAGGGGCCAAACAGCAGTTCTGGGCCCTCCAGCAGTGGCTGGAGTGAAACACTGGGGCATCACTTGTTGTGGTTCCTAACCTTGTCCTTACCTTTCCCTGCAGGGAATCTGGAGCTGGAATTTCAGATTTCTCCCCCTTTGATCTTGCTCTCACTCTCTGGTGTTGCTGTGATTAATGACAGAGTGTTTCAGGGCTGGTGTCTGACTGATGTGATGTGAGGGGTGTGCACAGCTCCTGATTTCCTCCCTCTGCAGCCCTGCCAAGCGAGAGGAGAAGAGTTTATTTTCCACTTCAGTCTGTCAGAGCTTTTTGGTGCCTGGGGCAAGGAGGGGGTCAATGTTATATTAGTGTAGCTGTGCTATGAGTAACCTCTTTTATATCTGTTAATTTGCACGGCCAGGAAAAGAAACTGAAGTATGTGTGACATCCACATGCTGCACAGAAATAAATTTAATAATATTTTTATAATATATATATAATATAATATAAAATATAATCATAATAAATTTAATAATAGTCCCCATTTTGGAATAATAAAATGAGTTCTCTGGAGGGTGTCCATCCTTCAGTAACACACATGTACCAGTCAGCACGTTGTGGCATCACAGTGGTGGCCTCTGTCACCTTCTTCACACCTCAGGAGAACAGGGGCACTTGGAAGGCAGTAATTCCCATCCCCCTGGATCTCTGGGCCAGGCCAAATGCCCCCTTCTCAGAAAAGCCCAATGCCACAAAGCCTTTGAGTGGCCAAGAGCGAGGGACAAGAGGGGGAGCAAAGCGCAGCCACCCCGACTCCTGCAGATCTGGAATCTGTGGAATCGCTCTGCATTTACCTATTTACTCTTTTCCTGGCGTTTGTCTCCAAAGGAAAAAAGAGGGAGAGAATGTCAGACAGCCCAGCGAGACATCTGAGTGCCGGATCTGCAGCCGCTGCCCCTCGCGGGGCTCAATGGGCCACATTCTTCTGCCTTTTCCCCCCTGGTTTAAACAAATAGGAGCTGGAGCCTCGGGGGATATTAGGGAGCGATAGGGATCTCCAGGGATAATACCAGGGTTAGACCGGGGAAACCATTAGCTTAAAACTCCCAACAGGATCTGATAACAGGCAGGTGGGTGAGGGGGAGAGGAAGAGGGTTTGCAGCAGTGCCAGGTAACACTGCACAGCGGAGGGAAGGGAAGGGAAAAGGGAAAGCTTTCCCCAGGTGTGGGAGCTGCTGCGGGTGATGCAGCCGGTGTGGGAGAGGATGGAACAGCCACACACTCACTAGATCCTCTCTAGCTATCCAGGCACTCCAGCCCTCCCGTTTTCCAAGCCCATTTTCCAAGCTGTCATTAATGATGCTCAGTCCATCAATGTCTGTTGTTAACGAACGGGAGGAGTTCAGGATTCCTGCCCGTGGCCTGGTGAACTCCAGCCAGGTGAGAACAAGGTGTCATCCACAGTCAACACCCCCCAAAACAGCAGCCTCGATGTCCATGGACTGGGCTCCTCATCCCCAGGGATACCTGTGGATTGGGCTCCTCATCCCCAGGGATACCTGTGCATTCCCACAATCAGGAGCTGCCTGGCACCGCTCAGGGGCTGCAATTCCACACCTGGACAAGCATTTACCAAATCAGCTCCTCTGAGAGGAGACCCAATAAAAACTCCATAAAACCTGTCACTTTAAATAGTCAGTTCAGTGGGATTTTTGTGTTGCTGCACTCGTAAAGGTGAAGCCTTTCCCCTCCTAATGAGTATTCCCTAAATTTCAGCCAAGCCTTCGAGCCTGGGTATATTTGCTTTGGGTAGGAACTGCAGAGGCCAACGGGGAGTGTTTGAAAAAACTGAAGTTCCCATAATTCTGGCTGCTTGTGGCTTCCATGGGCTCCAAGGAAAACAGGAGTCTGGTTTCTTAAGCACCTTTTTAAAAGGCTTGTGCTCCTCAAAGAGCGTCACAGGTTGATGTTGTGGTGTTATGGGCTGCCTGAAAACTCTCTGCAGCTGGAAGAGCAAGACCTGCTCTTCTTTCAGGAGGGAGGTAGGAAGGCACAAAGGTCCTTTGGAAAAGCAGGTCACTGGGATTGCATCAAATAAAATCTCAGGGTTTGTGTAAGACAGGGCAGAGCTGAGCTGTGCCCAGGAGGTTCAGGCACAGAGGGATGGGGAGAGAAGGAGGAAAGGTAGTCAGAAGGAGCAGAGAAGCTGCAAGAGCATCTGAGATACAGAGAGTTAAATCAGTGATATTTTTGTTGTTATCTTTTATTGCACCACAGCCTAATGCTGGGTTATTAATTCATGCTTCACATTGGGAATGGAGCTGGATTTGGGATGCTGAGGCCCATGACTTGGCTGAGATTGAATGTGAAAGATCAAGCCAAAGCCAGGCTGTATCCACTGCATTTATCAGGGACAGGGCACATGGAATGAGTTACTTCAGCCCTTCTTCAGAGTGCCTTCTCAAACCAGCTCTGTAAAGGTCCAAGCAACAGCTCACAGTATGATGTGAGGGAAATTCAGGAGCAGAAATGCCCATTTCTCACCTCTCTGTCCTCTGGGAGCACCAACAGGGCCCGTTGGGTACCAATAAAGCTGCAAGTGTCGTTTGGTGCTGCTCCATCTCTGGGGCTGGGAAGGTGCTGATCTCCCTCCCTGCGGATCCTGAGGGCTCCAGGGATGAGATGGAGGAGGGAGGGAAGGGGGGAATCACAGGGACTGTGTGTCAGGAGGGTGGGAGAAAAAAAAAAAAGGAGACTCTTTTCCAAAGCAACATCATTAAGAATAAAAGCAAATCAGCTCCTGCAGAGAAGCCCTTGAGGACAGAGATGGGAACAGGGCTGGGCAAGGCAACAAATGGAGCATTTTTCATCACAATCTCATAATTGCTGTCTTGTTCCCAGTCTACTCTGGGGAGAGACTCTGCAATCCCCACTGGGGACTCTTCTAGGACACAGCACAAGGAGCCAGAACCTCATTTTGGTGTTGGAACAGGGGAAGGATGGGAGGGAAGCGGAGCCACGGAGGCAACATCGGATCCAAAGTACTTTTTTTTTCTTCTTCTTCTTCTTCTTCTTTTTAATTATGTTTTTTTGGCTCCAGAAGCCCAGAGCAAGGAATGTAAATTGGCTTTTCAGAAGTTGTGTCAATCTCTGTGCCAAAGTTTCACTTGATATCATCTCTGTCTGGCACCTCCACAGCAGGTGCTTCCCGGGATGACCCGAGGCAAGCAGGAACAACGGGAATGCTGGGCTGAGCTCTGCTGTCACACAGCTCCTGTGCCCTGCACAAACACATGTCCCAGCCTCCCTGCAGCCACGGGGATGGTCTCCTGAAGCTGTTCTCCCACCATAAATGGGTTTGGCAGGAATGTGGCTGCTCCTGGTTCCATGTCCCTGCCCAAACCCGCGCTGCCTCCCAGTCACCGCACTCAGAATCTTTAAAACTGGAAAAGGTGAGGGATAAACCTTTGCTGCTCTTCCACACTCTGTGTTCTGAGTGTTGCTGCAGCTGATCAATCTCCCAGCAGGAGAGAGAGGAGTCTGGGATGCAGATCTGCCCCTTTTGGGGGAAGCACGTCCCTCTTTTCAGGCAACTCACTGAAACCCCTGAGGGATTCCCAGCTCCCCAGAGGTTTTGAGGTGAAAACTTTGTCCTTGATGGGTGAAACTCCACCTTGAAGGTGAAAATCACCTTCCTTGATAGAAGGTGTTCCTACCCTGTCTCCTTGTTAATGTTTGAGGGAGCAGATGGAATTGTTTCCATGATGGGACAAGGCTCCTCTGTTCCTCACGCACTTCCAGGCTTGCACTTGGTACCAAACTCCAAGAAAAGATTGCAAAAGAATTCCTTGCAGGAAGAAACAGCCTTCTGCTAATTGAAGAGGGAGGTCATGAGCATGATTCCAGGCTTTCTGGGCTGATTCCTGCTGACAGGAGACTGTTTGATTAATTCCAGGTTAATCTGGACCTACAGGAGGTGTCCTCTCATCCCTGTGGGAGCGAATGAAGGGGAATGAAGTGAAGCTGGGTGAGGAATCCATTCTCATCTGAGGATTTGGAGAGTTGGGCCAGCAAGGGAAAGCTGCTGCATTTCCACCTGAACTCATCCTTCCCATCCCAACTCAAGCAGAAATTCCTTCCCCCTTTCCCCACCATCTGAATTCACGGGAAATCAGGATTACCCACCTTCTACCTACAGATCCAAGGGGTGCCTCGGAACTGTGCTGGGAGAGGTGATGGAAGGGAGGGTGAGATCACATTGAAGGAATGTTTCTTTTAGCCAGGAGCACTTTCCCCTTCTCCCCTGTCCTGTTTTCACCAGACACAGCCCCGGGTGGAACCTTTCATGTGGATATCAGGAGAATTAGTCCCTGATATTAAAAAGCAGGCTGGAGCTCGGCAGGAAGGTGTGAGGGTGGCAGGGCTGCAGCTGAGGGATTGACAAAGAGACAGGTGACTTTTTGCACTGGGATAACGTCTGGCTCCGGGAATTTGCTGGGAAGCAGAGTGTCAGTTATCCCCAGTGCTGAGTTCCATGCTGCTGGTGGAAAAGCCTCACTTTATATATCTCAGTTATCATGTTTTAGGGGAAAATGCGTTTAGCCAAGCTAAGGGAAGGTGTTTATGGAAGGTGCAAAGCCCGGAGTCGCAGAGGTTAATTAAGGAGTGAGCCTGGAGACAGAGGGCTCTGTGTTTAACCTGCAGCATTCCCGAGAAGACAGGGAGAAGATTAGGGAAGGAGAACTTATTTGTTGCTTCAGCTCCCGTCTCTCCCTGTTTGCATCCCACAGCTTTTTCCCTCAAGCGCTCAGCTCTTTCTCCAGGGCGCATCCCGCAACACGAGTCCTCCCTCCCAGCCAGACAAATTGTCCCTGTCGGGATCCTCCCCCGGCTGCCCGGGCGCCAGGGCTGACAGCGCCTGATGGCTGGAGAGAGGGATGACAGGGAATGCCGAGTGACAGCGCTGGGCTCCTGCCAGGAGGCAGGACAAGGCTCTGCAGGGGCACACACACCCCACACACACATTTTGGCAGCAGGATGCCAACTGTGTGCCCGCTGGGTTGGGAGTCACTGCTCAGAAGTGCTCAGCACCCGCAGCAGAACTGGAGCACAAGCGCTGTGAGGAGCTGCTGAGGGAGCTGGGGGGGATCAACCTGGAAAAACAGGAGGCTCAGGGGGGATCTTTTCGCTCACTGCAGCTCCCTGACAGGAGGGTGTCAGCGGGTGGGGCTGGATCTCTTCTCCCAGGCCACCAGCAGCACAAGAGGACACATCCTTAAGATGTGCCAGGGGTGGTTTAGGCTGGATATTGGGAAGAAATTCTTCACAGAGAGAGTGATGAGACATTGGAAGGGGCTGCCCGGGGAGGTGGTGGAGTCACCATCCCTGGGAGTGTTTGAGGAGAGACTGGATGTGGCATCAGTGCCACGGGCTGGGTGACAAGGTGATGTTGGCTCAAGGGTTGGACTCGATGATCTCAGAGGTCTTCTCCAACCCTATTGATTCTATAACTGCTGTGTTCCTTCTGGGAAGGCAGAAAACCCTCTGGAGTCTGGGCAAGTGGAATGGGCAGTTTGGGGAGTCTCGGAAAGGTGATGGCACAACACCTTTGCCCCGTGCAGAGACACCTGGGGGCTGCTCTGTTCTTGCTCACTGCTAGGACAGGGATCTGGGGTAAAAGTACCCCACAGACACCCTGGGGGCTGCTCCAGGTCTCCTTGTGCTTCTCATCCAGAGGGTTTTTGGCCACTGAAGAGGCTCCCCAGGGTTTAGTCACAGCCCCAAGGCTGCCAGAGCTCCAGGAGTGTTTGGACAACGCTCTGAGGACCAGGGTGGGATTATTGGGGTGTCTGTGCAGGGCCAGGGGTTGGACTGGATGATCCTGGTGGGTCTCTTCCAGCTCTGGATATTCTCTGATTCTTGGGCATTTATTTTGTCCTTTTTTTCTAATTTATGCAATTCCCCCCTCCAAAAAAAGAGGAAAAAATAATAAACGCCTGACCTGTTTTCCTGGCAGACCAAAACTACCCTTTTCATCACAGAAACCTCCCAGATGACCCCAAAAACTGTGCACTGGTCACTCAGGGATATATTTGTCAGGGAACCAGGGACCAGAGCTGCACGTGGGGCCATCACAAGTGCAGGAATAGATATTAATATTTCTCTTTTTAAGGAGGTGTTTTCTGTTTCTCCTGCGTGTGTTGCTTTTCTCAGTGTCACCAGCTTGGGCCGTTTTCTCCCTTTGATCTTCGGATCAAAGAGCGGGAGGAGGTGGGAGGTGCTGGGGACCAGCTGGTCACAGAATATTGGATTTCCCACCAAACAACCCTGGAGGGGGGAAAAAAAAAAAAGAGAAAGGAAAAGTGAGCCAGGAAAATAGAAGCAGAGTGAAGGTGTGGGGGGGACTGTCGTGGTTGTGCTGGTGTGTGGGTACAAATGGCTTTTGGGAACTCAGTGAGTGGGTTCTTTCCACCTCCTGAAGGAACTTAACAACCTTTTATTCCCTCTGATGCTCCAGCAACAAAATTTTCACCTTTTATTTGTTTATTCTTTGTTTTCTTTGCCTCGAACACCAGGAAACAAAATTTCTTATCCTAATCCATTCCCTGTACCTACAAAAATCCTCCTAAACCCACCCCCTTTCCTCTTCCTCAGCACCATCCTCTTCCACTTCACAACCCTCCTTATTCTATTCCCTCTCAGCACAGCCTTAGAAAAACAAAATA
>VYXB01006186.1:1083937-1102442 GCA_013397135.1 Pachyramphus minor
TCGCCACCGGTGCCTTAAAATCCTTGGGAAGGGGCTGGGGATAGGGAAGGCCAGGCTGGGGTGTTTCTGCACAGACCACACATGTGCTGTATTTATGAAGCAGAGAAACAAAACCTAAATTGTCCCCATTTTATATAAAAAAACACACACACACCTGAATAACAGAGCTGTGTGGTCTGGCAGGGCCTCCCTGGGCTCTGCTTCGCTCCCGCAGCAACAAACACAACCTGCTCCATCACTCCACTCACGTTCCCCTCCCGTTGGGAATTTGGGGAGAAATCCTTGGAGTAAGGGTTCAAAAGATGCTCAGCCTTGGGAATCACACAGTAGTGGGATAGTTGGGGTTGGAAGGGACTGTCAAAGTCAGCGAGTCCCCTACCACGGGCAGGGACACCTTCCCCTATCCCAGGTTGTTCCAACCTGGCCTTGGACACTTCCAGGGATGGGGCAGCCACAGCTTCTCTGGGCAACCTGTGCCACCCTCACAGCCAAGGATTCCTTCTGCAGCTGAGGAAAGAAATGTCCAGACTTGCTGATGGGTTTTGGCTCAGCTTCCCTGAGGGTCACTCTCCCAGTGATCCACTTTGGCTTTTGGGGAGGAAAAAAAAAAATCAGCCCTCTCCTGCTGCTTTTGGTTTTGAATTGTCCACAAGTGCCCTCAGCTGAGGCCCTGGGGACTGAGAGTCTGCTAAAAATCTCTTCATAATCAATCTCTTCAAGGGGAGAGGCCCTGGGAGGCGAGTGACACATCCAGTGAGTGACAAGGGCAGGGATTGTCTCCCCTCAGTCACTTATCGATCTCTCCACCATCTCCTCCCTCATCCCACCAGGAGCTCTGCCTGAGCTCCAGAGGGGCAGCCATAGGATCATTTAGCTTGGAAAAGACCCTTAAGATCAAGTCCAGCTTAATTTATAAAACTTTATTTTTCATAAATATAACGTTATAGCTATAAATATAATGTATATTTATTTATACAATCATACATTTCTATATAAATTCATATGTAATATATATATTTATAGGTAAAACTTTATTTCTATAACTTTATTTATAAAACCTGGCACTTTAATTAAAAAGCAGCTTTTGCAAGGGAGGTTTTAATGATTCCTGCCCAGCTCTCAAGCACCTGTCCAAAGCCTGTCTGGCTGTGGAAAAGGGAGTTAAATCCTTTGGGAAGATCTGGGCAGTGCCAGAAATGAGCTGCCTGGGCCAGCACTGGCTCTTCTATAAAGAAAACCTTTGAGGCCCAGGTCTATCTGCTTTTATCACTCTTGGATCTTCTCCCTGGCGTTCACTTCCAGGTGATTGATACTTCCCCAAAAAACAATTTGAGCTCAAGAGAAGGGCAATTTTTGGGTTTTTCTTTTCAGACCATTTGCAGACAAACAAATCACAGACAGAGGAATCATCAAGGATCATCAAATCCAACTCCTGGCCCTGCACAGGACACCCCAAGAAGATTGTAAAGTGTTCCGAGCTTGGGGTTTGGAGCAACTCCCCCAATATCTGGAGACTCTTTGACCTGGGCTGTGTCTGCAAAAATAAACCAGAAAGCTAAAAGGCTTCCTGCAACATGTCTGATATTCCTCCTTTCATTCCATCCCTTAAATCCCTTAGGAAGGATATTTCCAGAGCTTCTGGTGGGAAGGTCTTGAGAAAAACTCGAGCAAAAACCTGTGGCTGAACGGAGCTCCCTTAAGTCCTACAAAAGTCCAGAGAGGAAAAACTAATAGAGAAATAAAGATCTCTGACGTTCATTGTCACTCCCAGGAACTTGGTGATTCCTTGGAGACTCCCTGGGACCAAGCACAGCTCCCAGTGGGGGGAGATGGAGGGAGCACTGTCATGTTTGGCTCGTGATCCCAGGAGGGCTGAAGTCAGAGCGCCGGGAATCTGAGAGTCTGGAATGTGCACTAAAATAAATAATTCCTCCCAGGTATTTATTTTGTCTGGAGTCAGGTTGACAGGGCTACAAACCAGCTCCTTGCCTCGGGATTATCCAGGTTTCTGAGAGTCTCCTCTGATGGATTTTGGGGCTTCACTGCTGCAGGGTTGGTCTCACTCCTCGCCTGGAGCTTGTGCTGACCATGGGATGTCGGGAGGTTGTTTCCAACACACAGGTGGAAAAGAATTCCAGAGTTTATTAGTCCAGCCCTCCCAGTCCCTCCTAGAAAAGGGACTTTTCCTGTCTTCAGGATGGTGTCCAGGTCTGATTTATACAGGACATGATGCTGAGCAAGGAGAAGATGTTTTGGGAGCAGCTCCTTGTAGGTTGTCCAGCCCTTTGCAGCCCACAGGTGCTCCCAGCTTTGTGAGCAGAACTGCTGGAAAAGGACCAAATTCTGAACAAACTTGTGGTTTTATACAAGTTTTCTTTGGCAGAAGGCAAACAGTTGATATTTGTGTTAGATTGTTGCTGCCCTTTGAAAGGGAGAGGTTGGGAAGCAATTCCTGGTCTGTCCTGAGATGGGAACGGAACCAACTGCAGTTGGTCCATCATCAGAACCATGGAGTGTGTGAGGGTTCAGTGGGACAGCAGAGAACTCCTCCTCCTGCTTCCAGACCTGCTTTCCATCAGGGGCAGAAAATCTTGAACCTTTTTTTTCTTTGTTTTTTTTTCTGGAGCTCTTTAGATGTTTCCAAGTTAAATGATTCCAACCTTTCTGCACTTGTAATCTGAGACCAAGGGAAAAAAAACCCAAACAAACCTGTAAAAGAGAAAAGAAATAAATGGGAAAGTTCAATGAACTTTTGGAAAATGCTGAATAAAAATGGAAGCTTTCTTTAAAAAACATTACAGATATGCTGATATGTGTCTGTTTTCATCCCTTCTTTGGTGTGAAAATGTTTACTAATATTTTCTTGTGTCTGTGGATTGACATTTTCCATCTTGCAAGGGTTTAGTGTTCCAGTCTAGGGGTGCATCACCCACAGCTTCTCTTCTTCCACAGTGGCCAAATCTGGTTTTCTGAATCCTGAGACCCAAATAACCCTCAGTTCATGGTGTTCTTTGAGATCCTGGGGGGGAAAAAAAGATCCCACAGAATTTTTTGCAGTTCTTCTAGAGAAGAGAAGCTGCTCTTTCAGATAATCAACTGCTGGAAGGGATAACTCTTCCAATCCTCCTCCTGGTGGGAATTTCCAGCTTTCACAAGCTCATTCCCTTTGGATGCAGGACTGAGGCTGGAGTCAAACCAGGTCAGAGCCAGAGCTCCAGGCCAACACACACAGTTTGGGAGCTGGCTGAGCTCGTGCCCTTGCCCTGGGGTTTCTGTGGTGGGCTGAGTGCTGACTCCAGGCAGGACAGAGAAGCAGGAGCTGAGGATGGACAGTGTTGTTTTTCCACGGCTCATTAAGTCTCTAAGGAGTGACTTGCTGTGTTGCTGTTGGGAGGATGTTCTGTGCTGGCTCAGGAGAAGGTGGTTGATGTGTTTATTTGCTGTTTGGAAACCTCCTGCAGGTGTGTTTGGAAACCTCCTGGAGGTGTGTTTGGATCTGTTTTGCTGGAGTGCAAGTTCCAAAGCTGGTCCCAGGGAAGGCTGTCAAAGGCTCTGCACCCTCTTGAAATGGGAATTTTGGCCCCCAGAGAGATTAATTCCATTCAGTTCTTGTCCTCAATCCCTGTCCAGCACAAGGAGTGCACCCAAGGCATGGAATGATGTTTTGTGATGGAGTTAACACAGGGATAACACCCTGCTGACTTGTCCCAGGGGGTGAGCAGGTTGCTGAGCCTGTTGTGGTCACAGCCTAAGAAGACAGAGCTTGAAACAGGTTGTCTTGGCAAATGGAAGAGACCAAGGACACATTCCCAGGGCAATCCCATATCAGTCCTGAGCTGCAAAGCTGCTGTGAGTCCCTGCAGAGCCTCCAGTGCTCCCACCTCCCCTGGCTCCTCTCCCCACGACATGGGTGGCACGTCCAGCCCCAGCAGACTGTGCTTTCCTGGCCTCAGATTATTCTTGGCAGCCCTCAGGTTCTTCATAACTGGCTCTCTGAGGGAGCTGAGAAAGATCAACACATCACTGTGTCATTTTGGGAGGCAGGGAGGCCGTGCAGGGAGAGGGTGGGATGGCAGGAAAGAGAGCAGAGAGGATGACCCAGGGAAAATGAAGCCTCACATCAGCCCTGCCTTGGGAAATGTTTCCCCCAGGAGGGTTTGCTGAGGTTTAGAACAGCCCAGCTGTGTGCTGGGTGGTGGAGTCAGGGATTAGCAGGGACACAGAAGGGGTGGAAGGGCCCTCAGTGGGGTCATGTGCTGTGGTTGTGCTGCTTTATGGCTCCTGAGGATCTCAGCTGATGAATTTTGGGGTGGAAAATGTAACTGAACCGACACCTGAGACTCAAACAGGCACAAATACAGTGTTTGTGCTGCAAGAAGGGGCCTGGAGTGGTGCTGCAGCACCTGTGAAAGTGCTCAGATGAGGTGCTGCAGGTGGAGCTGCTCTTTCCTCACCCTTTCCAGCCTGTGTGACCCTGCACTGAGCAGACACACAGCCTGGGTGCTTGGCAGCAACAGGCCACATCTGAAATCAGCCTTTCACTGACAAATTCACCAATATTTCATGGCATAATGAGTTTAATTGACACGGTGGCCCTGCAGTTCCACACGTAACAGCTCACACATTGCTAAGCAAACAGCAGTAATTCAGGGAGTGTAAAATGAGATCATGTCCAGCCCGTTTCTAACACAGAATTTCTGTTCTGCCCTGGCCTGACACAGAGGGGAAAACAGTCCACCTGTTTAGTGCTATTTTAGCAAAGACTTGGGAATAATCAGTCCTCAGTCTGTGGGTGAAATGTTTTCAAGAACACACAAAGACAAGAGGTTTGGTCCTAAAAACGAAACCAAAAAAACCTGTGCAGCACAGTTAGAACTGCCCACAACAAATCAAAGCTGTGCTGAAGGCCAAGGGACAGTTTCATCTTCAGAGCAGAACATCCACCATCAGTCAGGAGAGGAATGATCCCGTAATATTCACAATTCCAGAGGATTGCAGCCACCAAGCAGCTGAGCAGAGCCTGGACACGCACGTGGAAGCGCTGACACAGCTCCCTGAGGTGGAACTTGCTGTGTGGCCATAAAGATGTGGAGAAGGCAGAAATTGGGAACTGGGGGATAAAATGAGAAACAAATTTGCCTGGAGCACGAGGTTTTGCAGCACAGGAGGGGATGTGGTGGTGTTTACCACCAGGACGTGGTTGGAGGCCAGTTGGACGCAGAGCCCCGGCGTCAGAAGATGATGGAGAACTGAGCCCCATCTAGGGAGGCTCTGAAAGGGATAAACAGGAAAGCAAACCTCAGAGAGGGAAGGAATTCGCCTTCAAATGGATGGTCTCCAAAGCCATCTGCTCCCAGCCTAACCATGAGCATGATTTATTGTCTCCCCTGGGCTCAGCTGAAGCTCAGCTGGTGCCAAGTGCAGAGTACAGGCCTGCCTTGCCCCGGGGGTGCTCGGTGTGGAACACAAGCTCACAGGGGAGATGACAAGCCCAGCACAGGAGCTGACTTTGCCAGGGGTGGATCTGTGTCTGCCCTGGGAGGAACCTCCCCCACTTCAGTCCCAAGTGGGTTTAAACCTTCCAGCAAGTTACAGGCAAACCGAGCTTAAAACCCAATGATCACACAAAGGCCGCTTCCCTCCATCACTGGGAACTTAAAACCTCATTTAAAGGTTTAAAAAGTGCTGTTTTCTTGGGTTGTTTTTAGGGGGAATTGGGGCACTTGAGATAATTCATTTGCCCACTATAAGGGGTGTCCAAATTCTAGGAATTTCTCCCACACACGTGGCTGGATCAGCAGTAAAAAACCAACTGCTGTGCACTCAGAGATGCTGTGAACGCTTCTGATGGTACTTGGGGACATTCCTTGGAAGGGAAATGAGGCAGAATAGGGAGATTTTGGGAATTCAGAGTTGTCAGAACAAAATTTCCAGCTTCTTTTCTCCCCTCAGTGCTTATTCCCACAGACTTATCCCCAATGGGGACATAGAAGTGTGTAGAAAAAACTGGATGAGGGGGAGAGCCCTGCAGTAACCTGGATCATATTTCCATAGATTTATCCTGATTTACCCACAAACCTGTGGTAACCAACAAGGAATTCCTGCTTAAAAGCACAGAGCAGAAAGAGAAAAGGTGCAGCAGAGACTAAGACGTGTAATCAGAATATAGAACTATACAGGTTAGACCATGAGTGCCTTGCTTGGGCAAAACCAAAATGAATGGAGACATGAAAAGCTTACAAAATCACAGAAAACAGAGAAGTGGAATCAAATGCACCCAATTCCTGTGCAGACCCCAGCACAGACCATTTCCCTGCCTTGTCATGTGTTGACAAGAAGGTTTCAGAGACGGAGCCAACACCCTCGGAGAACAGAGTGGGAGAAGCACGTAAGCCTGGCTTTGCCCAAAGTGAATCAAGATGATATTCATTCCAGGAAATTTGCTTTCATTCACTGGAGAATTTAATTAGCCATGGAAGGAACTCTAATTATGCTGAAAGAAGAAAGTCTCGGGCCGCCTGTGACTGAGGGCCAGTCGTTTCCTATTGTTTCCAAAGTAAACACTGGAGGCCTGGGCAATTTTTAGATCTTCTGGGTTACAGGGAAAATAACAAAGATGGATAAAGTTGAATCAGAATTTTTTTTAAAAAAAAAAAAAGGCAGCAACCTTTCCCAAGAGTTTGGTGCCTTCATCTCCTGGCAGGACAACACTTGATGGTCCAACTGCAACTTCACCATCCAGCTGTGGTTGGGTTGTGCACCAGGGATTTCCCTGGGATGGTTCCTTGGGAATGCAGGTCAAACTTTCACTTCCTTTCTCCTTCTGTCTGAAAGCAGCTATTCCTTGGCTAGAAAATGGGCCAGGCCCAGAGAACGGTGGAGACATGGAAATGCTTATTGAGAGCCTTTGTAATGAGACTAGAATTTAGTTTGAAGAGAAGGAAATCCAAGTTGAGGTTCCTCATTTGCTTTGCTAGCCTCACAATGGACTCTTCTCATTCCTATAACCCTTCAAAAATCAGGGCTTGGGACCTTTTAAAAATCAAGGCTTGGGACCTTTCAAAAATCAAGGCTTGGGACCCTTCAGAAATCAAGCCTTGGGACCCCAATATTTTATTTATTGCACTAATAATATATCACAACATTCGAGGCTCAAGTCACTTCCCTTTCCAAAGCCTTGGTGTTTCCTCCTGTAGCCGAGTCAGGAGAAACCCTCCCCGGCCTTCCAGATGTGCCTTAATGAGCCTTGATTAATGTTATCAAAGCACTTGGAGGTCTTGGAGAGGATAAGAAACTTCCCAAATGCCAAACAGGGCTCTTTCCAGCTGAGTTAGGTCTCAGTGCCTGTGAGAGCACACAGATGGTATTTCCCTCGGTGACATCCTGGGATTTTGGCTGGGCAGTGGTGTAAAACAAACATCCCGAGGCTGGTGACCATCTGGAGGGCTCTGATTAGTGGTAACATCTGCCTTTGGGCTCTGGTCACCAGATGGCAGAAAACAGTGTGGAAAACTGTCCAGGAAACCCGGGAGATCTGGGCTGGGAGGAGTTACTGCAATATTTTGGAGTAATCTGCTGTTCAGTGCATGGCACAAGGTCCTGTGAGGGGCTGTAACGTCACCCAAGGGGAAGAGATTTATTCCAGGAGGGATGGGAACTAACCTAAGGGAGACATGGAATAGCCTAGAGGGTAATCCAGCCCCCTAAATTCTCCCCTGGGATATCTGGATCACCCTCTGTGCCCTCAGAGCAGCATCAGCAGTGCAAGGAGCAGGTGGGTTCACCGGCAGCACTGAAAGGTTCACGGAATGTGTAGAGCAGGAGCATCTCTTCCAGTGGCTTTTCCTCTCCAGCTTGCTGAGTTTCCACTTACAAAGTGATGGATTCATTAACCCCTTGAGCAGCAAAATGTTTTAAAAAGCTGATGAGTTAAAGCAAAAAACTTTCACCTCTGGGTGAAACCAGATTTACACATGACCCCAAACCCTGGAAATAACCCCAAGCTCTGGCTCTCACTCCAGAGCAGCAGTTCCTGCTCAGTTCAGTGACTTCCCTTCAGTTCTCCCCATCCTTGGGGTGAGCTCTGAAATACCAGCCCTGACTTGGCCAGTCTGATCCAGGAATACATGGCAGGGCCTGAATCCAAACCCGATTTAGCTCCTTCTTGGAGCTAATTTAATCCCCACCCTCCCTCTCTGAGCAGCCCTGCTGCCCTACCTGCTGGGGGCTCATTAAGGGATGGCTCTACAAACAGGATTTTTGTTCCCTGGCCAGATTGAAACCTCTGGATTTGTTATTCCCTCACATTTGCTCATGGGCTGGGACCCAGAGTGAACCTGTTCCCAATTAAAACGCACCAGTGCCCTCATATGTGAGAACTGGGCACTACTGGCTGCTGGGGGAACCTCCTGCAGGGATTTTTTGGGGTTTTCTTTCACATCATGACCTTTTGCTCAGTGCTCAAACCCCTGCCACTCACCATTCCCCTTTCTCTTGTGTCTTGCAGCGAGAAGAGTTTATTTCTGTGCTCGTGGCAGAGATGGATTTTAACCAAAAGGAGCTGGATGCTTGATGATTTAACTTTGGGAAACTTCCCCAATATCTGTGGGTTCCCCCTGCTCTGCTGAGGTTGGGCAGACGTTTCCTTGCCCCCTCTCCCACTACAACCCTCGCAGTGACACAGCAGGAGTGGTTGTTCCTGAGTCCTGTGTTTTATTGTGGCTTTGCTTGGGTGTTTTTCTGGGCTCTCAACTGTAATTCCATCCTCCCCCTGCCCCTGTGCAGAGCTGGGGGGCTCCAAACCACAGATGGGAGTGGGAAATGAGTGGATAACCCCGGGCATCGCCACGGTGCCTGCCAGCAGCCGGGGGGACACTGCCTGGCATTGTCCCACCCCCCCAAAATCCCTCTGCAAGGGCTGGAATTACTGCTGGAACCTTCTCTGCCTTGGCCTCTGCAGAGCTGGAGAGGGAAGAAGCCCTCCAGGGTGATGGCTGCAGGATGATCCTCCTCTGTGCTCCCTGTCCTTGCAGGCAGGAACACAGCAGGGAAAAAAAATCCATTGGGGTCCATTTAGTCCTGGGAAGTGCCTCAAGAAAAAATCAATGAGGCTGCAAAGTGGGTGGATCACCTGTGCTCCTCAGCAGGGGAAATGCTGAACCAAACACTGCTCCCCTTCCCCCAGCACCCAGACTCCCTTTGTTGGCAAATTATTGCTCATACCCCCTTTCTTAGCAAGTTATTTCTTATATTCCCTTAGCTAGCAAATTATTTCTTACCCCCCTTATTAGCAAATTGTTTCTTATATCCCCTTCCTTAGCAAATTCTCATCCTACCTTTCTTGGCAAATTATTTCTTGTACCCCTTTTATTAGCAAATTATTTCTTATATCCCCTTTCTTAGCAAATTATTTCTTGTACCCCCTTTCTTAACAAATTATTTCTTATGCCTTCTTTATTAGCAAATTATTTCTTACCCCCACTTTTTGAGCAAATTACTTCTTACACTCCCCTTGTTAGCCCATTATTTCTTATCACAGATCCCCCCTGGGCTGGACACTCCCAGCCTCACAAAATCAATTTTTAGTCAGCACATGGAGGGAGCAAATGGCTTTTTTTTTGCTCCTGTCTGTGAGATTCCTTCATTTCCAGCAGCCTTTGGAACTGAGCTGAGGGAGCTCAGTGGCACCATCCCCTTCGTGCAGCCCGACCTGGGATGCAATTCCCTGCTCCCTGAAGAATGTCCCAGCCCTCTGTGGGTTGGGCTGGGATTGAGAGTCGCTGGAACGTTGTCTTTGTTGGTTTAATTTTCTAATAACATATTTCACTGAGCAGAGCAGCCAGACTGGAGCCATAACCCAGAGCAGCAGTTGGCATGAAAACCTCCACTGTATTTCTGACACTGGGGTCTTTTATAAGCCAGGGGATGATGGTTTCAGCACCAGGGCAATTGCAACCAGGGATTAAATATCCCAATTAGTGCAATTCACAGTTATTGACAACGCTGTTTTCTTGCCAGCATTCCCCAAGGACAAGAAACTGCTCTGTGTGGATCCGAAGGAAGAGGCAGGAGATGCTGCAGGGTTTATTATCTGGATTTCCAGAGGTGCTCTGAGGTAAAAGAGACTTCACAGCCCAGATCCAGCAGCTCAGAGGGGTGTCTGTGGACAACAGGCTTTGTGCAAATGGTATTTTTGGACTTATTTTTCCTTCTGCATTCCCACCTGCCTTGTGGAAATGAGAGGAAGAAAGCTCTGAGAGGTAGTTGTCATGGTCACAACAAGCCCAAGGGAAAGCACAATGATATTAAAACAGTTCCTCCTGTTCAGGCTGTAAATCCAGGTGCATTTTTGGGCTCCAGCCCCTGCCAAACCTGTGCCACCACAGGATCATCAAGATTGGAAAAGCCCTCACCGAGTCCAGCCATGAACCACCTGGGCACTACCAGCTTCACCTCTAAATGATGTTTTTACCCAGCACTAAAATGCCAACATTAAAATGCTCATTCCACCAGATCGTTCTAGATTTGCCCAGAAAAACAAAAAGGGGGGAAAAAATTCCTCCCATTTCCTTTCCTCTCACCTGGATCACTCACAAATAAGGGCAGGATCCTCCAAGCTCACACTGCCCGTGCCATGCAGAGTGACTCCCAAGGTTCAGTGATCATTTAATCCCACTTCTATCTTTATTTTTTTATCTTCTTCACCTCCAGTTTTCTTGCCTGAGAGGGGAACAGCGCAGCTGGGGAAAGATGTTGGATTTAAACAGTTAAAATCCAGCAGTAAAAAAAAATAAAAAATAAAAATCATAAGTGTCTTTTAACTAAACCTCAGTGTTCCTGATCCAGGTGTTTATGAGTGTCTGTTCCAGCCCATTCCACTGACAAAAGCCCAGGGAAATTAGTGTTTGGTGTCTGGGAAGCAATGGGAAGCCCACAGGCCTCACATGGGAGGGGAAGTGGTGGAATAAACACCCTGATTGCACGGCAGGGGCTGAGGGAGAAATCAGGGAATCACAGGTTGTTTTCAGGCAGGGGAAGAAAGAGAGAACACATTTGGGATGATTCGAGGAATGAGGATGGTGAGATACTTATAATTGTGGGATATCTGGAGTTGGAGCCACAAGGATCATCCAGGGCAACCCCTGGCCCTGCACAGACACCCCAACAATCCCACCCTGTCCCTCAGAGCGTTGTCCAAATGCTCCTGGAGCTCTGGAAGCCTTTTCCCAATATCCACAAACCTCCTTAGCAGAGATATTGGGAGTGTAGGGTGAGTCCTCTGGTGATGGGAGCCCCACTGAGGGTCTGAACTAAGCAGGAGCTCCCGGTGTCCATGGAAGAACTGTGCTGGCACTTCCCACCCTGCAAGGACAGACCCTTCCAAGCAGCTTTGTACCTGTTTAGTGATGCTGCTGAGGCTGCATTTTCCTTGACTCTGCACAATCCTACTCCCAGCTGCTGCAAACTCGGCCTCTGGCCATTCCCAATCCAGGAATCTGCAGCCACTTCCAACCTGCTCCTGGGCCTGTTGCCTGTTCTTCTCCTTCAAACCCTACGGAGCAATCCCAGCTCAGCGCGAGCCCGGCGTGGACGTGGAAGGGGAATGCAGTGGGAGGAGAGGAAACGAGGGCCTTTGATCTCTCTTTTCATCTGGAAGGCACAGAGAGCCAAATGTTTTTGGATAAACAAGCTGTCAGAGGTAGGGAGTGAGCAGATCCACATGGATTGGGTGGGGTGCTCCCCGCGTGAGCCAGCGCGGCACCGATGGAAGGCAGGGATGGGATGATTCCCAAACGTTCCTGATGGAACTCCCATCCCTGCACTTATTTTATTCCATTTATTTCAGCCCTGCTGGCAATCCTGGGATAATTAATGTTGGAAGAGGCCTCTGGAGGTGCCTGGTCCAACCTACTGCTCCCAGTGGGATCAGCTCTGGGAGCACAGCAGGTTGCTCAGGGTTGGAAAACCTCCGTGGTTGGGGACTGCACAACCTCTCTGGTCAAGCTGATCCAACAACTGACTGTTCCCATGGGGAAAAAGTGTCTTTTAATCCAGTTTCAACCCCTCTCCTGTCAATGTGCCCATCGCTCCTTGTCCCCTCCGTGGAGAGCTTGGCACTGTGTCCTTCCCAACTTCTCACACCTTGCTATCAATCCCCCCCAAATTTCTTATCCTGGCTCATCTTCACCCAGGTGAGGTTTGAGGTTTGGAACCACTGCCAGGGAGACACTGAATCCACCCAGGCACTTCCCACTTCCAGAGGCTCCTCCAGCACTGCCTGGGCTGACCATGGCTCTGGTGGGGCCTCTTTTTCCGAAGGAAATGGAGCAGAGAGCTGCTGGGACACTCTAACGAGGAGAAAGTTCCTCTTGGCACAGCTGGAATTAAAGGCAAGGTCATTTTACCCTTTCACATTCCTCATTTCCACCTCAGCCCTTCCCCTCTCCTCACCAGTGACCCCAGTGGTCAGGACAACTGGGCCGGGACATCACAGGAGGAAATCTTTGGGACCCTGCAGCTCCTGATCCCGAGTTTCATCTGTCTCAGGTTTTAGGATTTATTTGGGTGACTCCAGCCCTGCTGTCTGAGCCTGGCTGAAAATAGAAACTGAGTCTGATCTTATCTGCAGCCCCTGGAGCCCTCAGTTGTCTCCTCCCGGGTCTATCTGGTCCTCCTAAGAAATTAGATCCTGCTTATTGTTTTCTTACCCCTCTCCCCTCTCCTCATCAACCTTCCAGCTCCGGCTTTTAAGGAGTTTTTCAGGAGCCAGATTGGACTTTTATAAAGTGTGAGATAAATCAGGCACTTCCCTAAATCCAGCCACGGATCCCAAAGCCTTGGAGAGCTTGGCTTCCCAGTGCTGACTGAGGGAGAAACTGAGGTGTGCAGCAGTTTTTATTTAATTTTAAGGGTTTTTTGACAAAAGAGGGACCAACCTTGCAGGTGGCATTAACCAAAGCTCCACATCCCCTGTGCCAGGGCAGGTTTGGATATTTGGGAAAACTTCTCCACTGAAAGGGAAGTGGTGGAGCCACAGTCCCTGGAAGTGCCCAAATCCCAGCTGGATGCAGCACCTGGGGACAGGGTTTAGTTTTAGGTGGGTTTATTTTTAGTTTAATTCCACTTTTTAATTGGAAAACCCTTTTCCTTCTCTCCCCAGTCACTCTGTGTTAAAACATCAGGTATTTATTGGAGAACAAAGCCAGATTTGAGTCATGAACAGCCGGGTTTGGGCACTTTTGATGCCTTCACGTGTTAGAAAAGGCAGGGAGTGACATCTAGTGACTGAATTTTATAGGGCAAGGAAACAGGGAAATCGTGGGATGAAACCCCAGGATCTGCAATGATGAGATGAGGTGAAAATAGACATTACATTGTGGATAAATGGCTTTTCTTTGCAATATTGCTGGGAAATAGGAGAGGGGGATGAGAGACTTTCACACTCTCTTTATTTTATTTATTCAATTCATTTTACTTATTCTATTTATTTTATTCTATTTATTTTATTCCATTTATTTATTCTATTGATTATATTTTATTCCACTTATTCTATTAATTTTATTCTATTTATTCCATTTAGTCTATTTCTTTTCTTCTATTCATTTCATCCATTTAATTTATTCCATAATTTTATTTATTTTATATGATTTTGAGGATCTGGTGTTGTGACCCAGCCCTTGCTTTGCTTCTCTTGCTGTGTAGGGGCTCATTTTGGGGTTAAACTCCCCTAAATTGGTGCAAAACCAGCTGAGGGCTTGAAGGCTGAGAATTAATTCTAATTTATAATCTGTGAGGATCTGGATGTCACAGATGGAAACAAAACTGTTTAAACCAGGTAAAACTCAACCAGCAATTAATTCTCTACGTTTTAATTAATTCTCCATTATTCTTTATTATCTCTGTATTTTTCTACAGCCCATAAATTCTATTTTTAAGCCATTTTCTTGATTATTGGCATAAACCTTCGGGGTTGTTTGACCTGTTCTGAATTTTCTCTCTCAACTTCCTGATTTATCACTTTTCTTTGTTCCCTTCAGTAGCAACTGGATCAGTTTTTGTTGGATCCAAACCTTCCAACGTTGCTAAAGACACAAAAACAGAACCAAACCCGACGTGTTTATTAATGTTTAATTTCTTAAAATGTTTTTTAACCAGACCAGAGTCAAGTTTTTCAGTCTTTACTGTTTTAATTGGCTCTTGCAGAAGCTTAATGCTTGATTTAAACAAAAAAGAATTAAAAATCAGCTGTAATAATTACCAAAAAGCTCATTAGTGTCACAGAATTCTGTTGTTAAATTAACATGTAACAATGATTTAGGGAAGCTGAGGTTGATGGTTTTTCCTTTCCACACTTAAATAATATTAAAAATGCAAAGTATTGGAGGGAAAAGCTTGAAAAGGAGCAGGAACATTGTTTTAATAAATAAAAAGCCCAATATATCACTGACCTATTTCCACTAAGAATAGCTACAAAAAATCAGGTAAATCCATTCCTGGATAAATTTATTTCCACAACAAAACTTCCCACTCCAAAAAAAACCACTTATTCCTCAGCAGCACTGACATGAACCCTCTGAAATCAGAGATCAAATCATTTTTCAAGTATAAAAACATCACATCCACAACAGAGGCAACATCAGGAAATATGGAACCAAGGCCTGAAAATGAGCTTTAATTCTGGTGTTAAATATTCCATTTATTGTTGGGCCAAAAGTGCTTCGTGTTCTGCTTTAGACAAAATGGGCCCAAGGAGGAATTTGGGACTCAAAGTTTTAAAGTTTTAAACTTTTAGGGACTCATTGCTGTAACACAGAGGTGTTTGTGGGTGGCTCAAAATAACCTCATAGATGTGTCACACACAAATCCTTTCAGCTAAAATAGAAATATCTTCTAGTTAATGGGGGTTTTTCTTTTATTTTCCACATAAGTGGGATCATAAAACCACCACAGACTCATTTAGGGTGGAAAAGAGCTCCAAGCTCAAGCTTTGCCTGAGCACCAAGTGCCACATCCACACATTTCCTGAGGTTTGCAGCCTCCTGAATTATTCACTTTGCCTCTAAAATATTTTTAAAAAATCACATAAACTCTTTATTTTTTCATTTGGGGAATTTCTGGCATTGAAATCACAGCTCTGTACCTGCAATAAATGGATGTTCAGCAGGAAAAGTTAAACCAGCTCCAAAAGGTGAGAATCTGAGGAGCTTAATTTGGGTTTTGACCAGAACAAATCACCTTGAACACAAAAGGTGGGTCAGCCCAAAATCCACCATCATTTGGTTGGAAAACACCTCTCAGATCATCCAGGATTTCAGAGTTATCTCATAATTTGTGAGTATTTTCCATAGATTGTTTTCCAGGCTCAAAGTTCACATTTCTTCGTTTTCTAGCAATGAACAAAATCCCTTTTTTTCCTTTTTTTTCCAGAGGGTTGTGGGTGAGAAAGTCAAAGCAACACTGTAAACACTTTCCATGGAGCTGGGTGTGGATGGAAATGGATGAACAGTACATTCTGAATAGCTGGGAAAACAGGAATCTGCATTGGAATAATGGCTTGGACACTGCAAAATTCCAGAACTGCTCCATCCCTAATTCTCATGGATGTCACAGTACCTCCTGAAGTTTAAAATGCCATTTAAGTAGCTTATTTTTTCCTGTACAGAATACATTTTCAGTAATTATAAATAAATAATCACATTACAGGCATTTAATCACATATATACACACAATACTATGGCAAACAGACACTTGAAAAAGAGTTAAAATCAAGTTAAATGTCCTCTAATCTTGTGAGGTTCCTGGTTTGGAATAGGATCCCTTGGGAAAAGCACATTGCCTGGCAGTACCTAAGCATGAATTAGGATGGACACATGCTAAAATAACTTCATTTCTCCTTAATTTCACTTTGTTTTCAGAGGAAAACGTGCTTCAATTTTCAAAAGAGAGCACAATCATCTGCAAACGCTTTTCTTGACCCTCAGTAATTTAATCAAAATGAGAATAACAAAAAAAATATAATAAATAAACCAATACTTGATTCCTTTGGTGTGAACTGCTAATTTTGTTTTGAATGAAAACCACAATCTTGGCACCTTTTTTGTTTGCTTTTTCCTTTGTGTTTTGTCTCTTCCTGCAGGTGGGAGGAACTGAGAGGGTGTGAAAGTGCAGAGTGCAACAAACTGTAAAACTGGTCCTTGGGGATGTCCCTCAGCAAAAGGACACTTCAAAGAGACAGAAATGTAACATTTTTACACAGAAAAGCAAAAACTCTGCCTGCACTGAGAGAGCTGCAGCTGATGGAGCTGTCTGGGAGTTGGCAGCTCTGGCAGAAACACCTGTGGGTGTTATAAATTATAATGTTTGAATTCCAGGCTCACCCAAAGGCCAGGATTCAGGGACATAATCACATTTATGGATGTGTCACTTGAGCAATTAACTGAGACCTCCTGTAAAATTATTTTGAGTTCCTTTACAAGGTGCTTGTTGGAGACAAGGAGGGAATTCAGCCAGTCCAGCTCTGGGCATCTCAATGTGACTCTTCACACTGCAGGTTGAACTCCCACTGCTCATTTAGAGGAGAACTAATCCAGAGCAACATAAATCTGAATTCTACAATGTCTCACAGCAGTCAGTGAGGTATTTACTGCTGGAAGGGAAATGTTTCCTCACTCACAGTGCTCAGAGAGAACAAGCTCAGCTGAGAACCAACACCTCCTTTCTTTGCAGACTGTCTGCTCCCCAAAAGAAGGGAATATATCCTCTACCTGCCAAATACCAAACTCACCCACCTTTCTAAACACTCTGGAGCTGCCAGATTTGAAATTTAGGATAACTTATGTACATGTTGTCTTTAAAACAGCAAAGAGCTCAGAGACAAGTTACACAGAAGGTCTAATGACTCCATTCCTTGCCAAGAACTCCCAGGACAAACTGGTCCCTTCTCCTGCCCTGTCAACAACCTGTTCCCTCTGGCAACAGCAGCTCCTTTACTCTTCCCAAACTGACACTTCTTCCTTGCCAGGAAACAGCAGCAGCCTCTGTTTTCACAACCTTATCAGCAGCACAAAGGCCTCTCATGATCTTTAGCAAATAAATCTTGGGAAAATTTCCCAGCAGCTTCTCTCTCCCCGTGTTTTCTGTACTATCCATATTTTGCAACCTTCAATCCTGTCCCAGGAGCCTTTCCATGCTTTCTGTCACCTGTTTCTGTGTTTTCTTTTGAACATCTCCACCTCAGCCACGTCAGCAGCTCTTGGGGAGTTTCAGGGTTTCATTGAACTAACGAGTCGTGCAAATTCTTTTTTTTTTTTCCTTTTTTTTTTTAGAGTAATTTTAACCCCTGGTTACCGGGATTCTCCCCAGGTAACAGTAACCAAGCTGCGAGTTCATCACCACCCTTTCCTCAGGCTTTCAGGGGATGCCATCCTTCCTCTGGCAGCACTGGGAGGGGGGCACCCCCCAGTCGTACATGTAGGAAAGCCTGAGCTTAACCTCCTCCTTACAGAGCTTGCCTTCCTTAGCCAGGGTTTGGTGCTTCTCCAGCATGTCCTCGATGCTCTGCTTGTGAGTCACTATGTATTTATTGTTGCAGCCCCGCGATTTGTACTCGGTGTCGAAGCGGGGGTCATGCACCCTCTTCACGTCGATGGGGGCCAGCCAGACCCCCAGGGACACGTCCTCGCTCTGCCACATGTTCAGGTAGTCCCTGCTGAGCCGCAGGTACCGCACCAGGTCTGCGGAGATCACATACCCGCCGCCCAGCGCGTAGGGCAGGTAATAGTCACACAGCACCCAGGCGCTCTCCTTCCACTTCCCCCCCGACTTCACCCGGCCCCGGCCCGAGAAGAAGCCCCAGTAGAGCCGCCGCGGCTCCTTGGCTTTGAGCTCCTCCACCAGCACATCCAGGCGCACGAAGGTGTCGTCGTCAGCCTTGAGGGCGAACTGGAAGTCCAGGTGCAGGTCGAGCCACACGTAGGTGGCCAGCACCTTGGCGGTGAGGTTCTCGTAGGAGTCGCGCAGCTCCGGCAGCAGCAGCAGGTCGCGGTGCCGGCTCTGCTCCAGCTCCAGGCTCCGCAGCTCCTCCTGCCCGAGCCCGGCCGTGCCCACCACGAAGCGGCTCCACACGCGGCCGCGCTGGGAGCGCCCTCCCGCCGCCATCCAGGTGCTGCGGATGATGCTGCGCCGCTCGCTGTACTTGGGGCCGCTCATCACCACCACGGCCACCAGGGCGCTGCCCTCGGCGCGGGGGGCGGCGGCCGCCGGGGCGCCGCGGCCCGGCTGGNGCGGGCAGCGGGCGCAGCCCCTCGGAGGTGCACTTGGCGAGGTAGAGCAGCACGGCGGCGCAGAGGGACAGCCCGCCGAGCCCCAGCGCCGTGCGGTGCCGGCCCAGCCGCCGCAGCGCCTTCATGGCCGCCGGGGCCCCCTCACGGAGCGCGGCCACGCCCACGCGGTTTAGGCGGGAACGGGTGTGTGTGTTGGTGGGGGGGGGGGCGTGCGGCCACCGCCA
>VYXB01006186.1:1105694-1116423 GCA_013397135.1 Pachyramphus minor
TTTTTTTATACTTGTATACTTGCATTTTGTACACTTACATATTTATACTTGTGTGTAGGTTCTCCTGGATTTTAGGTGCTCATTATTAATGTAAATTATTATTTGTGTGCTCACATTCCAGAGTAATTTATGTGTTTTCTCCTTTTTGTTTTCAGATCATTTAACCCGGCGGTAATTTCATATTTTGAATTTTAAAAAAAGGAACAAAATGATGTCGAGACAAGTCTTCCTGTGCAGTTTGGGATCTCTGTATTTATCCCTCCTGTTCATATTCCTCCTCATGGATGTTTATGCCAGGCCTGCAAATAATTCTGTGCTCAAGGAGAAAGCAGCAGAGGGTAAAGATGAGAATGAGATCCTGCCCCCTGATCACCTGAACGGGGTCAAAATGGAGATGGATGGACACCTGAACAAAGAATTCCATCAGGAGGTTTTCCTTGGAAAAGAGATGGAAGAATTTGAGGAAGATTCAGAGCCCAGAAAAAACAGGAAGAAGCTGATGGTCATTTTTTCAAAGTAAGTTGGGCAGTGCCAAGAGCAGAGGAAGAGTAAAAATTGGAATTGTTTCCTGTAATACATAAAAATTACAATGATGAAGGGGAAATCCTCATCCTTTAAGGGCTGTGTTTGTGTTTTGAAAATATTTAAGACATTAAGGCATTTTTCCTTTCATAAAGCACGTTTTGTGCTGGAGGAGGTCTGGGTCAGGTGTTTGGAGGTCACTTATTGTGCTGGAAATCAAAGCCAGGGTGCACTTTTAGACACCAGGTGGCACAATTGGCTTTATTTGCATTTTTGAATGAAGGATTAATTTTATTAGAGCAGCCCAAATCACACTGATGCCCTTAATGCTGCTGATTCCGTGGGGATGCCTGTGGAGATAAACTGATATATATAAAAATACTAAGATTTCTTTACTGTTTTACACTTATTGGAACCACTGTTATTAAATTGTCCTTCCCAAATTACAAACTCTTTAATTTCTGCTTGTTTGTTATGAAAGAGGTTTCTTAGGAAGCTTAAAATGATTGGATTCAAGATTGATTTCATTCAGTCCTTAAAATTACATTCCTTCAGAGGATCAGATTAAAAACATAGGGAAGCTTTTTGGGGGCTTTGATTGCTTTCTAGACCTTCTCCAAAGGCTAAAAGAGAAATCCTGGGGACTTCTGGGAAAATCCAAAGTCCTGAGCTTCCAGATGTTCTGGGATTGCTGTGTTGGAAGGCACAAAGAAAATACACAGTGTGGTTTTAATCCATGAAAGCTGAAATTCCTCAGTGGATAAAATAGCCAGGATAAAATAATATAAAATAGCCAGGATAAAATAGCCAGGATAAAATAATATAAAATAGTCAGGATAAAATAATCAATTCAAAGCATAAATTATTATCTAACAGGATTACTGAAAATGAAGTTGGAACATGGGAGAATTGCTTCCCAAACCATGATTTTCCAGGCAAGTTCCACATGGCTGAAACACTTGGTAATTCTGTGTTTGTGGTGTGGCTCCCTCAGGTCATTGTTTGGATGAAACACAAACCAGCTCTGAAGTGATTTATGGGCTCGAAAAACTCGGTGGTTTTGGGGGCTCTGGGTGAGACCTGAAACCAGGAATCTGAAATTGGGTTGTTGATAATGGACCTTGTGGAAGGTGGCCACAAAAACCTGATTTTTTTCATGGCTTGTGGTTGAGAAACTGGGCTGAAAGTGGTTTAATTTTATTTTATCCATATATAATACAACCCTTGCTATAGGAAAAATTCAGTTATCCTACAAAGTACCCTCTTGTTTCTTACTCAGAGGTGCCACCTTTGTGCTTTCATGACCTAAATGAGCAATAAATGGGATGTTTGTTCCCTTGCTCTCTAGTTATGGGGTGATTTAGGTGGAAAGTACAGCCTGGAAGCAGAAAGTTTGATAGCTTTGATCTAAGGAAATAAAATGTTAAATGTTGAGGGGAAAATGCTGTGTTTTAGTCTCATTTTTATTGTACCTGTTCCATGTCAAACCTGGTGGGTGCAGAGAGTTGCCCTCACTCTTGTCACTGCCACTGATATTTAAATACAGCCCTGATCTGATATTTAAACCCCTCTAATAATAGTTTTATCATGTTTTATAAGATCAGGTGCTGGGGTTGTTATTTGGCTTGAGTTTTTAACATTTAGCTGACATTTAAAGGCAAATCACATATTTAATAACTTGAGTTTCACTGACAACACTTCAGTGATAACAAAGCAAGAGTCAGGCTGGGGGTTTTTATTATGTTTGGGGTTTGTTTTTTTTAATTGAACAAGGGTGGTTTTGGTGTGCCTTAAATAGATGTCTGGCAGGGAAATGTTAGTGGTGGCTTTTCAGTTGTGTCTGTTCTGAATAAATATTTACAGGTGTGCTCAAAAAAACCCCTTCAAAGTGGCAAATTAGCAGGTTTGTGTTTGTTCAACTGTAACTTTTATATTCTCCTCAATGAAATCAGCATTAATGGAGTTGAAAAGCAGTGTTGGTTGTCCACTAAGGAAAACAGGATTGTCAGGTTGGGTGTTTCCTGATGATTTTGGTCAGAAAAAGTCCATCCTTGGACAAAGCAGAGCCACACAACTCGTGGACAACAACTGGATGTGCAGAACCTTTAAATGTGTTAAGAATTAAAAACTCTCAGCTGTAACATGTTACCAGAGTTTGAGGTGTAACAGAGGAAACTCAGTTTAGAAGGTTTTTTTCCACTTAAAAGTGCTCCAAAGTATTAAATAGTTTGAAGTACAACAAGTTTACTCACGTTGTATTTTCATTGTGCTGAACAAAGAGGTGATCTGGGCAGACACAGCTCAGAGAGCTTGGAATATTGAGGGGGAAAAAGGGCTTGGAAAGCCAAATGGAGAGGGAATTATTGGCTGAGAGAACATTGGAGAAGAAGTGTTTGCAGTTAGTGAAAGCCTGGAGCTGCTGGCACTTGACAGCTCTGAACCAGAGGAAGTGAGCCAATATTCCATTTGTGATGAGCTGTGGTTTCCTCTCTTTGAAAAACTTACTCAGAAACATGATGTGAGTTCCCTTGAACATGATGTGAGTTCCCTTACAGGGAAGTGAAGGATGGCTTCATGTTTCACTGAGAAAGTTACTTTATTTAGGCTATAAATTGCTGGCTTCCCCCTTGTTACTCGTGTTCCAAGATCGTGCAGCTTCTCAGAGAGTTGTAAATGTTCTCAGCCTGTTTGTTGTTGCTGAATAAAGCAGTTGATTTTGGATCTAAAAATAGACTGCACCTTTCCCTCCCAGATCCCTAAATCCTGATCTTGTTTGCCCTCCCTCCAGGGTGGATGTAAATAATGATAAAAAGATTGGGGCCAAGGAGATGCAGCGCTGGATCATGGAGAAGACAGATGAACATTTCCAGGAGGCTGTGGAAGAGAACAAAATGCACTTCAGAGCCGTGGACCCCGATGGTGACGGTAAGAGAAGTGATTCCTGCATCTCCTGGTGACCAAAACCACTCAGAGGTGCTGTGACAACAACCAAAGGGGTTGTTTCCACAAAACCCAAACAAATCAAAGTGGATCAGGTGATAGTTTTCATATTACCATTCATAAACCTCCCTCTGCTGCTTGGGCTGGACCAAAAGGTTTGGAAGGTGCTGCTTTTTCAGTCATGAGAGCAAAAGTTTCAGCACTGAACCCTCTTGTGTCATGTCTGAGATCTGTCTCTTCCTTGCAGGCCACGTGTCCTGGGATGAATATAAAATTAAATTCCTGGCAAGTAAAGGCTTTAATGAAAAAGAAATTGCTGAGAAGATCAAGAACAACGAAGAGCTGAAAATAGATGAAGAAAGTAAGTGCAGACTGGGGTGTGTTGGTTTTTCTGTTGTGTTCCTAAAACCTGAATGTCAAAACTGTTCATGATATAAGATGAATGTTTTGGTTATTCTCCTTGTACCCAAATAGAGGATGTGGGAGTCATAAGACAGAAATCCTACATTCTTTCCAACTGAAATCTGCCATAAAACCAGCAAACTTTAGCAGGAATCTCCCTGCTGCCCAAGTCAAGAAGTGTTTAAATTTACTTAGTGAGTAAAACACAAAGCCTTTGCCTTTCCCTGCAGGAATTAGTCATTTAAAAGCTGGTTATGTTACACTTTCCATTGATCAAAAAGCAACTGAGATGCAAATGGAGCTTTGAGTTGTCTGGCAGGGAAAACACCTGTGCAGTGTGGTTGGGTGCAGTTTACAGGAATGCTCATCAGATAACACATCTGCTGAGTCAGGCAAGTGTCTGCAGCAGCACTTCTCTACCTGGGTACCGAGCCTTATTTGGGGAAATCAAATCACTTATCTGCAGCTTCCTGGGCTCAGAGGCAAAGCTGAGTCTTGGCCTCTAATGCAGCGTAAAAGTGCTTTTTTTGGGGGGGTCTGTTTGATAAAAAACACCTGGATGTGTGGAGCTTAAGGCCTGTTCTGAGCCTTTAGCACAGGCCAAAATTAGGGGCACCACTTGAATTAATTTATGCACATAACATCAATTTTAGCTGCTGATTGACAGTTTAATTTCATTTAAGACTAAGGCAAAGGGAGTTGAATTAAAACTTCTCACATTTAGGGCTGACTGCCTGGGAAAACTGTGATTTGATTATTCTGAGTTAACCTGTGTCCTTGATATAACTAAAACTTGCCAGTTACAAACTTGCCCAAGATTATTAATACCTTCATATTAAGACTGAAGGACTTCTTTACTCTTCACAGAAATATTCCCTGAAAACTTCCCTCTAAATTCCAGCTATCAGTTGAAAAATGTAGATGTCACCAGTGGGGTACCACAAACCTTCAGGAGTTATTTAAGCCAGCTTGTTAAATTAAATAAAAAAATTATATTATCTGAAGGCTTTCAGGTGGTTTTAAAACTTCCTGAAAGCAAATACTTCAGACTTGTGTTTTAGTGTATTTGCAGGTAGCAGGGAGTGCTACAGGCAGTATTTTTTCCAGTGTGTCATTTAGAAAATGCCTACATGAGAAAAAGAATACTTTGGGCAGGTATTTCTTTCCTGTGGGTCTGGTCAGGCCCAGTAGGTGCACACAAATCCACACTGTGTGGGTTTGATTTCAAATCAGATGTGTGGTTTTAGCAGAAACTCAGGGGTAAATTATGATTCTCTGTTGAGTTAGGAAAAAAACTTAAGTGGTTGTGTGCATGGTGTCAGATGAAAGAAGTGGGATTGTGAAATGAAATGAAAGAAGAGAGAAGTAAAAGCATTTTGGTGCTGATTTATCTGTTGATTCGCAGGAACTTCAACTTGCATTTGCTCTTTGCAGCAAAAAAATATTTCCTTGTCATTAAATTCCTGTGATAACTGAAACATGTGGAGGGCTCACGGAGCATCAGCTGTGAGTGTCAGGGCAAGGTGTATTTTAAGAGCTTTTAAACAGATTGAACGTGACAACAACTTACATCTGGTTAAATTTGCAGCCCAGGAAGTTTTAGACAACCTGAAGGATCGGTGGTACCAGGCTGACAACCCACCTCCTGACCTGCTGTTGAATGAGGAAGAATTCCTGTCCTTCCTTCACCCAGAGCACAGCAGGGGGATGCTGAAGTTCATGGTGAAGGAAATCATCCGGGATCTGGGTATGGAATTTTCTTTTTGGGAGCTGTTTCCTTGCACATCACTTTGTTGGGAGGTCGTTGCACTGCCAGGGGTCAGGCTGGAATTCTGGCACATCTTCTTTGCTCCTCTTCTGATGTGAGGAGTAAAAAACAAAACAAGTTGTTAACACAAATCCTGGCATCTCTCTGGAGTTGTCTCGAGGTTGAGCCTCTGGTTGTTAAAAACCAGAACATTAGAAAGATGCTCTGAGTAGAAACATTAAGGATACTCTGAGTACTTCATATGAAGTAAATCAGCTTCTACTCCTTCAGCTTCTGCTTCTTCAGTGCTTCACACAAAGCTCTGCTGCCACAGGGTCTTTGTAGCAATAGTAGAACAGGTTTGCTGAACATGAAATATTATAAAATACATTGATATGAAGGTTTCATGAACTGCTCTGTACTCCCCCAGCACAGCAGCTGTGTCACAATCGTGACTTCCACTCATAGCAGTGGAAACAAACGGTTGAGTTTTCTAAGAAAGTTGTATTTTTTAATTCATAACTTCATGAATTAAACATAATTCATAAGTTTATGAATTATGGCACATGAATGGAGTGAGGACTGTGGGCTGCTCAGACCAGGCAGCCTCTCCCAATGAGAGTTCTCATTTTTAACAGGCATTAAACAAATACTTCTCACTTCTCTGGTGTTTCTTTTGTAGATCAGGATGGAGATAAGAAACTCACCCTCTCTGAGTTCATCTCCTTACCTGTTGGCACTGTGGAGAACCAGCAGGCTCAGGACATCGATGATGACTGGGTGAAGGACAGGAGGAAGGAGTTTGAGGAGGTCATTGATGCCAATCATGATGGGATTGTCACCATGGAGGAGCTGGAGGTGAGTTTCCTAAGGATTTAAAACCCAGCAGTTTTAAAACACAGCGTGGAAACTGCTGGAGAGAACACAAAATCCAAAATTATTGGGATTAATAATATAACACTGTGGTTTATGGTGCTCTGTGGGGCTTGCAGGTGCTGTTATCATCTTAATTAAAGAAGAGAAGGAGTTTTCTTAACCCAGCTGTTATTCAGAGCTTTGCTTTGAGGGTTTTTTGTCACACACAACACACTGGGGTGTTTTTTGGGGTGCCTGAAAGCAGCCACAGATTTCCTCAGGTGAGCTGGGCAACGGGGCACTGACTCAGACTTTCAGTTGCAAAAGGAGTAACTGCCAACCTCGAGATTAATTGAAAAAAAACCCCACCAAAATAAAAGAAAGCAAAAAACCCCAGTGCCCAACAAACACTGGGGCCCCAGAGCCTTGAAAAGAGCAGGAGGGGTTTTCTTATTTAAAAACCCAAATGATTTTCAAGTGTGGAACAAACACTGGGACCCCACAGCTTTGAAAACAGCAGAGAGCTCTTGTCCTTTAGGCTGCTTTTCTTTTTTTAAAACCCAAATTATTGTTTTTCAAGTGTGGATTCTGGTTTGGGGCTTTTTCTGGCTTTTTTTTTTTTTTTACTGCAAGAAGAACTACTTTACTACTTTTTTCTCTCCCCAAGACTGTTGAAATGAATGTTGGGTGAATGTTTAAGTCCCTCAGCTTCTCATTATGGAAATATTTGGGTATAGATATTTGGTAGTGTGGATAAATTGTTATATGGACAGTTTTATAATATTTTATGATCTTTTTACTGAGAATTTTCTTTTAAAAATAGCTGTTTTACCTGTGAAGTCTTTGTGTATTTACACACACATCTCTCACATATTCTGGGGAGAAATGAATCTGGAGTCTTCTAACTTTTAATTAAGTGCCCCCCCTGAGACCTTTTAATTTATTTCATGTCAGGTGAAGGGGCAAAATGCTTTAATTCTGAGCTTTCTGACCTCTGCAGTGTCTAAGATGGCCCAAGCAAGTTCTAAATTAAACATATCCTAAAAACATTGTCTCCAGAAACAGGAGAATTTAGGTCACAGAGATTGATAGTTATTAATTTTGAGTTTGAGATCTGAATTTGAACTTGCTGGTTTAGTTTGAAGCCAAAATGTCAAAACTGTTTGTATTGGCATAAACTGAGAAACTCTGTTTGATCAGCCAAGGGAGCAGTGAGAGGAAAAAGAGCTGTGACAAGATGAGCCAAGAGCCTTTTCCATGATTTGGGAAGGGCTGTGTTGGTGAATTCCCAGAGAGCCAAAATTCCTCGTTCTGGTGTGTGGGAAAGCAAGTGCCAACGATGTTCTTCCGTGTTTTTAGGAATACATGGATCCCATGAACGAGTACAACGCCCTCAATGAGGCCAAGCAGATGATTGCAGTGGCAGATGAGAACCAAAACCACCACCTGGAGCTGGAGGAGATCCTGAAATACAGCGAGTACTTCACAGGCAGCAAACTCATGGACTACGCACGGAACGTCCACGAGGAGTTCTGACCCTGCTCGCTGCTCCACAGCTCTGAAGCACTTTCTGGCTTTCAAAAAAGAGAGGGAAAAAGGAATAAATCCAAGCCCCAAACAGACAGAAAGTTCCTTTGCTGCTAATCTGTGTTCTTTGCCTCCAGTGTGTTGTCCCAGACTTCCAACCTTCCGTCCGTCCATGGGATCTGCTGCCTGTGGGGTGAGGGCAAACCAGGCCAGGAAGAGTGGGAAAGGCCCTGGAATCCATCAGTTCACCCTGGATTGTGCAGTAATTCCAGCTGAAGTTCAGCAAATCGTAGCTGGGGGAGGCTTCTGAAATATTTCACTTGTTGCTCTTGTAGCTGCTGATCCCTGGGAACCACAGAAAACAGGGAGAGGTTGGGTTTTGGGAAGGGACTGCTGGTTCCAAGGCGTGTTCTGACCTCCTGGGAATACCCACGTGACATTCCACTGATCTCCCAGTGGTTTCCTCAGCCTAGTTGGGAATTTAATCCAAGTTTTCCCTCCATCACTCAGTTATCCTTCAGGACTGTGGGGAGGAATTTGTTTTAAACCTTACAGAGAAGCTTTTTGGCATCTACTTAAAAATAAACCTGGTTGTAGCATGACAGGTTTTGTGTTGGCAACTGCCCTGAGGGGGAGAGTTCAGATTATGGCTTCAGAAAATTCAGCTTTTGCTCTAAAATGAGACCAAGGGGAAAGTTTCTTCAGGGACTCAAACTCAGTGCTCAGACTGGTAAAATCAGTTGTCTCTGTGCAAATTGGAGCTGAATTTGAGGTGCTGAAGGGGGGGAATTCCAGGCTTTGCTTCTGAGCTGTGAACACTTGGGAAGCCCTTTGATCAGCCTGGGTCTGGGTAATCTCTCAGAGCATCTTGGCTCACATCCACTACTGCAAAAATAGAACATTTATTTTTACTCTGGTTCCATCTTTACTGTAAAAAAAAAAAAAACAACAAAAACCACCAAAACCCTCTTTGTGAAGGGTTCCTGCAAAATCCGAGCGAGGTGTTATATTTGATTAAATTTATTCTCTTAATATAATGTAAATATAAGTATTGCTGGTTCTGTTTCACTCTTCCTTCTCTTTATTTTTTTTTTGTTTTATTAAATGACTTGTATAAGAGTCTTTTTATATCCATATATTTTTTTTTCCCATTAAATATTTTTCTCCAGTTGGAAAAGGTTCAGGTTTGTGGGGGGAAAAATGAAACTCTTGGGAAGAGACAAAATGTGATTTTAAAAGTTGGAAAGGAGGGATAAATTCCATTGATAATCTCATATTAAAATGAGCTTAAAGACAGAAATTGTAGTAATATCAGTTGATAAATGTATGTCCTGAACTTTAGCTGGTAATATATGCAGAGATGATTGACATTTGGGAATTAGATGATGCTTAAACCACCTTAATTAATCTTCTGACAACATGAGCAGGGGACCCTTTGGAAAAGGGGTCCACGAGGTTATTTCTGTCTGGGAATTTTTAGTTCAAACTATTCCAGTTTGTCAGTAAACTTATTTTTAGGAATTGAAGTATTTGATATGTATTTTTTCTGGTTTAGATTGATATCAGTGATTTCTGTTGGGGCTCAGGACGATCAGAGGTTTGGCTGCTCCCTCCATGCAGGCACTTCCAGTTCAGGGAGAGGAGACTTTTGGGAAGAAAGGTCTCAAGCTATAACTTGTTTTCCATAGTGTTTTCCTTCCCAAATCCTTGGAAACCAGGAGAAGTAGAAAAAGAGTTGCTCTTTTGCCTCTTCCAGAAATTTAGGAGAGAAAAGAGAAGCAGCAATTCCGTATAAATCCCACTGCGACGTTGCTGTTCCAGCCCTCCCAAACACTGCAGGAAAATGCAATTCCAGAATTCCTGGTGTTCCAGTCAAGTCTCCTTTGCACCTGGCTGTGACCTGGGAATCCTGGCTGTGTGTTTGAGTCTGACCCACACTGAAATCAGAGGTTTGCTCCCTGTGGGACGTCCTCACTCGAACTCTTCGCTCCGGCCTCCGGAAACCCTAAAATTGAATTCCTTGACCCAACGAGTCAAATTCTGGGAGTCTAAAAAATTAAATTTAGTAACTCTTCATGTGTTCACTGTTTGTTTTTTTTAATGCAGCTTGGTGTTGGGTGTGCAATGCCAGGGAGCTGCTCAGCCTCTTCCATCCCTGCTTTCCCTGCTTTTCCGGGCATTCCCAGCCCGCGCTTTGCTGCTCTTCCAGAGCGCCCGTCTGGAGGGATCGTCAGAGCTAAGGGCAGAAACCCCCTCAGAATGCAATTCAGCATCTTGCTTTCCTGCCTGTGAATCTTTGTCATGAACTGCAAAAACCAAAAACCCCAAAGCAGGGTCAGGGTGGTGTGGGAAGAAGGAAGGGGGCGTGGAGCACTCGCTGGGAATTTCCCAACCCCCGACATATGAGTTTGTTCTGCTGCCCAGGGCTGTGCAATCGCGGCTCCCAGAGCACACAGACTGGGCTGGGAGGGTTATGGCACGTTCAGGTTGGAATTTTCCTGCTGTTTTATGGCTGCTGCTGGTTGCTGGGCCCCATTCCTCGGCGTTGGAATGCAGGGAACACCAATATCCCTTCCGGGAGAAATGCTGCAGCGACTGTGCCCCGGGTAAGTCACTGCAACTCTGGGCTCTGGGTGAAATGTGCTTCTTGGGAACACAGGGGTGGTATAAAACAGCTTTCTAGGAATGTTTAAGGATATTAGGATATCCTTAAAGATATTTATTAAATTAATAAAT
>VYXB01006186.1:1116831-1144919 GCA_013397135.1 Pachyramphus minor
TTCCTGACAGGCTTTTTTTTTTTTTCCCCTATAACATACAAAAATTAGGAATCTTCCTTTTATTCTTTAACTTCTGTGTCTCTAATGTGTCACTCAAGGGCATTTTCATCTTGGGAGTATTGTCTGAAAAAAGAAGTGGTAGCATTTATGTTACTGTCCTTTATCACATAAAAAACCTCAGAAGTCTTAGTTAATAATGAAAATTATTAATTCTCTTGCTAAAGATGTATTTTTTAAGCTTTTTCCTCTGTAGCAGAGTTTGTATGACTCATTGGTGGTTTTTTAAAGCATAAAAATCAGTGGTCTTGGATCATAAGGATCAGCAAAGTGTAACAAGGTGGTTTTGTTTTTTTTAAGGAAAAATCATTCATAGATGAAGATGAGCAAAGTCACTTGACAGGAACTGTCTTTGTTTCCTCCTTTCTTCCTGTAGAAATTAAACAAGGGGTTTTTTTTCCCCAATCCACAAGTCTCTAGAAGGGATTTCAGCCCTTTACCAGGAAAAAACCAGCTTGGTTTTCCCTCCTTACTTCTTATTTTCATAATTAAGTCTAACCCCAAGATGGATGTGATGTGAACTGATGCAGGAGTTTTATCCTCCAATATTCTGATTGGGGTAAAATCAGCCTTTCATCTCAAAACTCTTTAGAATCTGAGTGTTTCTGCACTCAGTGTGAATGAGGCACGTTTGTGGGCAGATACAGATAACACTTTATCTCTCACATTTTGTTCCCTCTTCAACTGAAAAAACCTCTTATCGGGTCTTTGCATTGTCAGAAAATCTGCTGCTGTTGGGGAAACGTTTCTTCACGGTCTCTTCCTCGTGTAGGTAGTAAAAATGTCATTTATTGCACATATTATGCTCCCTAATTATCTTTATTTGCCACTCAGCCCTCGATAAAACAGAATTAGAGTGAGCAAGAGGTGATGTTCATTCACCTGCAGGTGGGAAAATGGAGAAGCAAAATGAAAGGAACAACCCTTTTTGTCCCTGTTTGGGATTATTTGGGCTGAATTGGATTATTTGTGTATAAATACATATATAATGAAGTGCTAAGGGAGGGCAGGTTCTGTCACAAAGCCATTGTACTCCACTGGAACTCAAACTTATTGCTGTGCTCAAAACCTGCTTTTTTCCCTGGCACTGGCTGCAAACTGAGGTGCCCAAACCCTATGGAAAGGTGCTCTGGAGCAGGGATATTTGGGATCTGCTGGGAGAACCATTTGGGGCATTGCCTCAGCTCTCAGGCCCTTTTTTATCCCACTTCAGCTGCTCATTCCCAGTGGTGCCGTGGGTCAGAGTTTTTCGGGATGCTGGGATGTCTGAACCTGCTCAGAGCTGGAAGTGGGACTGTCACACTCTGGGCACTGTTTCATCCTAATGGAATCCTGTGAGAATGAAAATCCTAATTCATGGGGAAAAAAAAATGGGTGGAAAAAAGAAAGTTTTCTGGCTCTCCCAAAGCAGTTTGTGCTCCCTGTTTTAGGGCAGAGGATGAGGCACCGCTGCACGGCCACGGCAGACACGGAGTGTATCCCCTGCCAGGACGAGTATTTCAGCAGTGAGCACCACCACAGCTTCTGCAACAGCTGCACAGTCTGCAACAGTGGTAAGGCACTGGGCAGGGGGGCACTGCCATCCCCAAATTTGGGAGGAATCAGTCGTTGTTTGCTTCCTCACCTCCAGCCCTGAGTCTGGGTTATGCCGATGTCTGATTCTGCCCTGATGTGGGGCCTGAAAACTGGTCCCTTCAGGGCTGTTAGAAACTCTCTGCAGGTGTTTCCTCACACGGTGGGGAATGAATTTTTGTTCTCTCTCAATAAATCTCTTGTCCCTCACTTGCTTTTTTAATCCCTTTTCAGAGCAGGGCAGTGTGGAAGTGAAGAAGTGTGAGAAGACCTCGGACAGGGTGTGTGTGTGCCGGGCAGGGTTCATGCCAGCTGGGCTGCCCCTGGGAAGTGGTGAGTCAGGGATGTGCCAGGCTCTCCCAGCTCTTGCCTCCACCCCAGGCTGAGGTGGTTATTTCCAGTGTAAAAGCTGTTGTCATTTCTCTCTGGTTATTTCCAGTATAAAAGCTGCTGTCATTTATCTCTTGGAGATCTCCCCGCGAGGGGAGTTGCTCAGACCTGTTGCTCTGTGGTTCCTGTCAGAAACAGGAACATTCTCCTTGGTAATATCCATAATTTACCAGTAGATAAGGCAGGAAATCCTGCCACTTGCAAGTTAAAACAAACCACTGAGTGTGCTGTGTTACTTCTGCCCCAATATCTCTGGTTTGCCAGACTATTGAGAGTTATTAATGCAATTGCTGTGTAGCTGTCACCCCATTGTGTTGCTCACTGAGCTCACACCCTGCCTGCTTTATTCCCTTTTTTTTCCAGTGTGCTCACCATGTCCTGAGGGGACTTTCTCCCTAGGAAGGAATCAGAAGTGTCAACCTTGGACCAAGTAGGTGTCACTGATCCAGAGGAGTCCAGAGCAATGTTCTGACTTCACATCTTTAGCCCAAATCAGGATGTGCAGAACAAACCTGCAGTAGGTGCAGTGAAAACCACGTTCCTTGTGGCTCTTAGGAGCCTTGAGCAGCCTGTGCTGACTGGAAGCCTTTGGCCCTTTCTCTCTTCACCTCCCAACAACAGAATTCTCACCCTCTTTTTTAAAGATGTGGATGTTTGGTTTCTGTCCAAAAGGTTCCCCTGGGCAGATCCAGTTGTGCCTCAGGGCTGTTACCTGTAAGAAAATCACAGTAGGATTGTTTTTATAGTAATAACTTTGACTCAGTTGTTCTCCACATCTCTGTGGGCTGTAGGAAAGGCAAACCCTGAGTTGGTACTGATCAAACAAGAATTGTGGTGTTCTGTGGATGTAATTCAGAAAGTCATTGCAGCAAGTGCTTGACAAATCCCACTGATTTATTCCCAGCTGCAGCAGCCTTGGGAGAAGCACCCTCCGAGCAGGGACAGAGGCCCAGGATGCTGTTTGCAGCAGTCCTGTCCCACTGCCAGAGACCCCTGGGACTGCAACCCCTGCCTGGAGCCTCCTCAGCACTTCCCACAGGGATAACAGCTCCACTGCCAGGGTCTCCTCCCCCATCCCAGGACCTGGGGAAGGTCCTTCCATCTGCCCCGATCCCAACGGCCCCACAGACACCAACTGGGGTAAGGAGGGGTCTGGCCAAGGCTGGGCTTGGTTTGCAAGAGCTGGGCAGGGGTTTTCACCTCCAACTGGTTCCCTGGGAGGTGATTTCCCTGGGGTGGTGAATTCAAACTGATTTTTCTATTAGGGGAAATCAAACTGATTTTTCTGGGAGAGAAAATCAAGCTGATTTTTTCCCAGGAGGGGAAATAAAACTGATTTTTCTGGGAGGGGAAATCAAGCTGATTTTTTTGGGAGGGGAAATCCCACTCTATCTCAGAACCATATCTGTATTTTACACAGCTTTCCAGGGAGACACAGGATTCCAGATTTCCAGATTTGTGATTTTTAGGCTTTGTGGTTCAGGATTACTTCTAGATCCCTTCTTTTAAAGCTGCAAAGTTTTGGGATCTCCAGCTGGGGCCATGAATTGGTTTTTAATGCCTCCTCCTGAATTTTTTCCAGGTTCTCTCTCCCTTCTCCTGATCTGTCTGATTCTGCTCATGGTGAGTGGAATGTCCATCCTCCTGCTGATTATCCAAGCAGCCAGAAAAGAGACCAAGGGGAGGCCTCGTGGCAGCAACAATCAGAGTGAGTTTCTTGTGATGGGGGAAAAAGAACAATCAGGGGCCCCCCCTACTGGAAAATTGATAATTAATCATGATAAAAGTTCCCTGGCTGAGTGGAACAGCCTCACCTGCAGTTAATCCCAGAGGTTTTGGTTCAGTCCTGATGGCTGGAGGTCACAGTGTTTTAATACCTCCCTCTGATTTTTCACCCCTCCTCAATCCCTGCACCAGGACTCTTTAAATTTCCTGCAGGGAATTCTCCTCAGCACAGGAAGGGCCCAGAATTGACTTTTAAAGAGGAGAATGAGAATTTTATCACCCATGTAGAAGGGAACTGTCCTGAAGGGTCTCCTGCAAACACAGGGAGGGTCTGACTGAGAAGGGATGAATTTGATATTCAGAATTAATAACCCAGAGCTGCCTCAGGTTCCAGGCACAGATCCAGGGCCAAGTGTGTCGTCCCTGATCCCTACACTGGTGTTTTCCAGACCAAATGTCACTCGTTTTATGATCATCCACAAAACCAGACAAGTCCCTGCCTTCCCTTTTCCTGCCCCTTCCACTCTACAGTATTTAATTTCATTTGGTATTTAATTTTATTTGATATTTATTTAGTTAGGCTTTATTTTTATTTAGTATTTAGTTTTTTGTTTAGTACTTATTTTTATGTAACTTTTTATTTGGTACTTATTTTTATTTAATTTTTCATTTAGTATTTTTATTTAATTTTTCATTTAGTATTTTTATTTATTTTTATTTTATTTAGTATTTAATTTATTTTTATTTATTAGTATTTATTTTTATTTAGTTTTCCTTTTATTTATTTAGTATGTAGTATTTATTTAGTATTTGTTTTTATTTATATTTTTATTCAGTATTTATTTTTATTTGATATTTTTATTTAGTATTTTTATTTCGCATTTATTCTTATTCCATATTTCTTTTTCTTCCCTCTTTATTTCTATAATTCTCTGTCTTTCAGAGGACAGGAGCTGTCGGATTCCTATCCAGGAGGAACAGGTTGATTCCAATTCCAGCCTCCTCAAGAACTGACTCCTGATCCTTTGCTGCCTCCTGCATTTCTGAGCCCGTGGGTTGTACCAAGGGATGTGCCCGTTCTGTGCTGCTGGGTGGAGCTGTTTAATTGTGGAACTCTTTAATTGTGGAGCTGTTTAATTGTGGGATTGTTGCACTGGGTCCCTCTGGGGCTCCTCAGTGCCCCCTTTGGCCTTGGGAGCAGCTGTTCCTGGTTGGAATTGGGTGGGTCTGTGTCCCAGGCACATCCTGTGCTCAGCATCCAGGGCTGGGCTGAGAGTGCTCCCTGCATTCCTGGGCACTTGGGTTGGGATGGCAGGGAGTGTTTAGGGAGCTGGGAGAGCTGATCATTGCAAAAAACAGGGGTTGGAAAAGACATCCATTCCCTGGATGCTCCCTGGGAAGAGGCAAGAGCTGAATTATTCACCCAGTGCTGAATCTGGGCCTTTGGGGCAGTGTTTGGGCAGAGATTTTGCTGCCTGAACTCTGCTCTGCCCTAAACTCTGCCCCTTGGGCACAGTGTCAGTGGAACCTCCATCCCTGCAATTAAACCCCCCCACAGTGTGTGAAATGATCTTTATTTCTCTGATGTTTTCCCACAAATCAAGCAGCCTGGAGCTTTTTTGAAAAGCCTCCCAATTTTTAGCCAGCAAGTTCAAAAATCCGGAGCGTCTGGGAGGAACCTGAAGTGTCGCTGTTAGAGCAGCTTTTGATGTGTTTGAGATGCCTCAGTGGTTCAAGAGGCAGCAGACTTGAGAGTGACATAATTCACAAGTGGTTTCCACTTCAGACGTATCTGCTCTGTGGATAACCCCTCAGAAATGGTATTTTGGATCCACAGCACCAAAGCAGATGCCAAAGTGGGCAGCAGAAAATGTATTCAAGAATACAAGGGGTGCCTAAACCCCTGTTTTTAAACATAGATTTTCTTATATGTTATACATATGGTGGACTTAGCAAGGATTTCCTGTGTGCAAGTGCATATACAATGTATAGAAACATTTGTATTGTATACAAAGGGGTGAGGGGGACTTCTGGAAATAAAGATGTGGTCACAGCTCTGCACGTGTGTGGTGTGTGGGATTGGGAGGAAGAAATTCCTACAGGAAGCAGGATTAACCTGGAGTAGAGGAGACTCAGGGGAGGATGCAGCTTCCTCAGGAGGGAGCTCAGTGTGAGCAGTGACAGGACCTGAGGGAATGCCCTGGAGTTGTGGCAGGGGAGGTTTGGGGTGGATCTCAGGGAAAGGTTCTTCCCCCAGAGGGTGGTTGGCACTGGACAGGCTCCCCAGGGCAGTGGGCACAGCCCCAAGGCTGCCAGAGCTCCAGGAGGGTTTGGACAACGCTCTGAGGGACAGAGTGGGATTGTTGGGGTGTCTTTGCCAGGCCAGGAGTTGTCCTGGATGATCCTTGGGGGGTCCCTTCCCGCTCAGGGTGTTCTATGACCACCAAACGATCAGTCACAGCTTTGAGTTCTCACCCTTCCTTGCCCTCAGCTTCCTGTGGGACCTGAGACCTGTGTGTGCAGCGATTGCTCTGCAGCTCTGCCCTCAGAGGTGAAGGGGTGGCTCAGCCCCTCCACGAGAGCCCTTGAGGTCCTTGAACATGCCCCGTGGCCCAGGTGCTGTGGCCTCACAGGGGCCTGGCTGGCAGAGGGCTGTGGGTGACTCCCCGAAGGGATTCCAGGGAACACCCCACAGCTTCTCGGAAGATGAGCATCAGCCCGTGGGCAGCACCTCAGGGGCCACGGGGAGGAACCACATTTCCCTGTAAGTGAGCGAGGTGCTGATAACTCCCGAGCTGTGTGAGGCTGTGGGTTATGAGAAGGGCAGCCCACAGGAGCTGCTGGTGTGTCACAAGTGCTGCTGGGGCAGCTCGGCCCCCCTGTCCCGTGGGCTCATCAGCTGCTTCCAGGAATCTCCCTCCCTTTCCAGGCTCAGCTGCACAGGAAGGTGCCCCAGTGCAGAGTGTTCTTGTGCCTTCCTGCAGCCTCCCCAGCCAGAGATTTCCCAAAAAACCTTCCTGCCTGGAGGAAGAACAGATACTGGCCCTGATGGGGGAGCTGAGGACAAGCTGCATTTGCTCAACTGGACAGACAATTCCTGCCCTGGAGCTGGATCCCATCCCCGTGCTGTGCAATCCCATGAAAATACTTACAGATAATATTTGATAGGATTAAAGGCATTTACTGGGGCCCTGCCCATGGCAGGAGGTTGGAATGAGCTTTTCTTTCTGGTCCCTTCCAACCCAAACCAGTTTGTGATTTGTGATTGGATCTGCTGAGGATTTGGGTGCTGGTGGGTTGCCAGTTTAAATAAACTAACACAGATATTTCCCTGGAAACACAGGAATAGCAATTTTTAGTTTTTAATTGCCGTTGTCACTCTTCTGTGAAAAACTGGCTTGGATTTTTTTTGTCCATTCCTCCCTAAAAATGCCAGGAAGTAGCTGAACACGGGCAGAGAGTGGTGAATGATTTGATGCTGCCTCTGCCCACGCTCGTCTTCCTACTGCCAGAAATGAAACTTTCCCTTCTCAGAGGTGCAGGTCTTGTCACCAAGTGAGTTCCTGTTTTTCAGCCTTTCAGATTTCCCCTCTTTTTCAGGCACTTGAGAGACACTTAAGCTTTTTTTCACCCCAATCTGAGCCCGGGCTGGGCTGCTTCGTGCCTGGAAGTTGTCACTACGACTTGGCCTCGTGAGTGTTTTAAGACCCATCTGTAAAAATGACTGATAACTGTATTTCTGAGTGAGAACAATGTCATTTTTCTCTGTGGGTAATTCCACTTCCTTTCAGCTGCACTAGCCACGAGTCACAGCCCCTTCCATTGTCTGTGAGGACTTGCAGAGGTTTGGATTGCTACCAAAACCCAGGAGGAAAACCAAACAAAAACCCCAAGTCCTCCTGTCTTTCTATCCACAGTATTTTTTGTCTCTCTGCCTGGAGTTTTATCAAGAATATTTGTTTAAAATTAAGGTGGGTTTTTGTGTTTATTTTTTTTTTTTCATTATGGCTGTGCTGCCTTCAGTTTTGGAGGAATCTTGGGGCAAGAACAGACAGTAGACATTCAGTTCTGGAGAAGGACTTGGGGCAAGAACAGACAGTATTTGAGACCCACATTGGAAAAAATGAGTTGGGTTTTGCAGTTCAACAACCCTCCTCTCAGACTTGGCAGTTCCAGACGCATTTCATGTTACAGTAGTGATCATAACTATTTTTAAAAAGACCTAACCCCCGCCCAAACCCCAGATCTGTAACCTTATGCTTTTCACGTTCACTTCCTCCTTTACCTTTTTTGTTTTCTCTTTTTGTCGGTTTTCCCCTGCGAATCTCTGACGAGTTTCTGTTGCTGTGGCTACCCCAGATCCTTTATCTCCCTGCATTTTCTCTTCACATCCTGCCCTGCTTCAGAGGAGCCCCAGTGTGACTCAGGTTTGCCGTGAGAGACGTAAGAAAGGTCAGCGACAGACACCGGAGCAGCTGCTGAGGTGGGAAGGGAACACAAGGCCCTGGTTTGAGTTTTTTTGCCCCTGTCTGGTTTGGTTTCCCTCTGGGAGTTCAGCTTTGGTACTCCCTGGGTTTGTCCACGTGGAATCACCACTTTTGGAGCCCGGAGAGGTGACCCCTTGCACAGGTGACCTGCTGAGCAGGTCCCTTGGGAAGGATCCAGGGGATCCTTGTAAATCCCTGAGGGTTTGGGGTGAGGATTTGACTCATTCCATGAGCCCATGTGTGGCACCACCAGGGTTCTGCCACATTGATCTCACCTGGACCAGGTGAGATCCTCCCTGTGGGACAAAGAAGGCAGGAATTAGGCACTGCAAGACCTCAAGATCTGGCAGCCCTGGTCCTGTCACTGCAAACCCTCGAAGTTGGCCTAAAAGCAGAACTTCCAGGAAAAAAGGAAGGAACACAACAGTTTTATCTCGTGGTTTTAGGCAGCAGATAAATTATTTGCCCCTCCAGCTTTTTTTTTTCACCCTTTGGGCAGCACTGGGGTGAGCTGTCACTGCTGGGGGTGTCCTGGGGAGCTGCTGTCCCTGTGCCACCCTCAGCATGTCCCCTCTGCAGTGCTGAGCTTCTCCCCAGGCTCTGCCCGTCCCTCCCGGATTCCTGCAGCCCAGCAGAGCTGCTCTGCTACCACAGGCTCAGAGAATCCATTCCCTGAGCTGGGAAAACACCTCCAGGATTATTGATTCCAAACTCTGACCCGTCCCCAAGCCCTGAGTGCCATGTCCAGGCATTCCTTGGACACCTCTAGGAGTGGGGACTCCACCACCCTCCTGGGCAGCCCCTTCCAATGTTTAACAGCCCTTTCCAGGAGGAAATTCCTCCTCATGTCCAACCTGCCCCTCCCCTGGCACAGCTTGGGGCTGTTCCCTCTCCTCCCATCCCTTTTTCCCTGGAGCAGAGCCTGTCTCCTCTCCCCTGGCTCCCCTGTCCTGTCAGGGAGTTGTGGAAATCAATAAAGTCCCCCCTGAACCCCTTTTTCTCCAGGCTGAGCCCCCCCAGCTCCCTCAGCTGCTCCTCACAGGACTCATTCTCCAGCCCCTTCCCCAATTTCACTGCTTTAAACTCCCTGCTGTGACAAAACCCTTTATTTCCCCATGAGTAGCATCTCTTGGTGCTGTCACAGCAAAGGGCTTTTTGCTCAAACCCCGACAGTTTTTTCCCAAGAGCACAAACCAGTTCCCCCCCACCCAACAGGATGTGAATCCTGCAGGCATTCATGGAGTTTTCCACGGTGGCATGAAAATAATTGATGAGCTGGAGCTTACAAGGCAATTTGGGCCTACCAAACCTCATTAGTCATTCAGCAATTACGCAGATTTCACATGAAAAGCCTCTTACAGGAGAACTGGAGGCCTTCTTTGGTCACCCATTATGGGTAATCAGCAAAAACTCAGTGTCAGGAAACCAAATATTCTCTCTGGTGACAAAGTTCTCTCACTGCTGACGTGAAGGTCAAGTATTGTCAGTAAAGCTGTTGGAGTCCCAACAACTAATTTTGGGGTTGAGAAGTGGTTTGTGCTGGTCTTTATTTTGGTTTTATTTCTTTTGTGTTGTTTTGGTTTTGGTTTTTTTCTCCCAAAGGATTAGTCATTTGGTCAGGTCAGCAACTCGTGGCTCCAGTGGCCAAAAGGGAACCTGGTGTGTTTTAAATGTGTTCAGCTCACAGCTGGATGTCCTTGAGGTGGGCAAAAGCAGAATTCACAGGCAGTTCAGGGAATCACAGAACTGTTGGGGTTGGAAAAGACCTCCAGGATTATTGATTCCAAACTCTGACCCATCCCCACCTTGTCCCCAGCCCAGAACACTGAGTGTCCTTCCTTGGACACCTCCAGGTGTGGGGACTCCACCACCTCCCTGGACAATGCTTGACCACCTTTTCCAGGAAGAAATTCCTGCTGATGTCCAACCTGACCCTCCCCTGGCACAGCTTGAGGCCGTTCCCTCTCCTCCTGTCCCTTGTTCCCTGGGAGCAGAGCTTGATCCCACCTGGCTCCCCCTTCCTCTCAGGTTCTGCAAATACTCTCTGGAAAGTGGGAACATTTCTGGGTGGCTTCAGTGCCCTGAAGACAGAGGTCCAAGTGCCACATGGCTGCACTTCAGTGGGTGGAAGAATCTTGGGTGGTTCTTCCTTCAGAGCTCATCCCTGAGCACTCCTTGTTGCGTTCTGGGTGCAGGTGAGGAAGGAGAAGGGATTGGGGGATCTGGAAGAGCATTTTCCCAGTTCCATCACAATGTGTGTGGATGTTTCAGCCTTAGTTTGCCCTGAGCCAGGTGTGGGATGGACAGGGGGGGCTGGAACCTGTTCCCTGGGGAGGTCAGGGTAGGAAGTGGACCCCTGATTTTGGGGTCTGAGCAAGAAAGGGGTTGACAGCTGAAATGTCACCTTCCAGCAGAGACAGGTAAGGCTGACTTTGGAAAAAAACCCAAAGATCTTAAAACCAGACAGTCAGGTTACCTCTGAAAGGTCACTGCTGACTCTAGAGGTTTAAACTTGGCTTGAGCAACTGTTGTCTGTGATCTGACTGTAAATGTTCCACCATCTGACCGTATCTGTACATGACTGTAATGCTTGAACAAGAATGAAAAACATGTACAGAGCAATTTGGGGGAAAAAAACCCCAAAACCCCAACAGTCAAAAGAGAGAGAAATAAATAAATGATCGGTTCCTGCTCTGATAAACACCAGGTGGTTGTTGTTTGCTGCTGAGCTCCAGGGGAATGGCCCCTGGCACCACCACCCTGCCCTTGTCTCTTCTGGTGGACAGAAGCAAAGACTGGGAGAACTGGGATTGTTCAGCCTGGAGAGGAGAAGCTTTGGGGGGACCTGATTGTGGCCTTGCAGTTCCTGAAGGGAGCTGACAGGAGAGAGAGACTGTTTGCAAGGGCCTGGAGTGCAAGGAATGGCTTCAAACTGACAGAGAGGAGGGTTAGAATCATAGATTGGATGTTAGGAGGAAATTCTTGGCTGTGAGGGTGGGGACAGGCTGGGATGGAATTCCCAGAGAAGCTGTGGCTGCCCCATCCCTGGAAGTGTCCAAGGCCAGGTTGGACAGGGCTTGGAGCAACCTGGGCTAGTGGAAGGTGTCCCTGCCCATGGCAGGGGGTGGGATGGGATAAGACTTAAGGTCCCTTCCAACCCAAACCATTCTGTGACTGATGAAGATAAAGGTGATGAGGCATCAGGAGTAAAACTGTGGAGAGACTTGGTGCAATCCTTCTCACATTTCTCTGCTAATCATAAAATCCCCCATCCCATGTGAGTAACAATTGTTCCTGTGGGTTATTCCAGTGTGTGCTGCTGAGCACTGTGTTTGCTGCACCTGCAATCCTTCCCCTGGCTCTCTGCTGCCCAAGCACGGTGGTTATGTTGTTTTGGAAGGGGAATCCTGATTTAGGGGCCTGAACCAGGACCTGGGCACCAGTTGCAGCGTGTCCCTGTTCCGTGTGACGGAACAGGCTGTGCCTGGTGAGCAGCGGGGCTGTGTGGGAAGAGCAGGGGATCTCCTGGGTGGCAGAAGCACCAAGTAGGAGGCTTTTGGTTTCTGAAACATAGCAGTTGGCCTTCCCAGGGCGTTGTGTGGGGAAAGTGTGATGGCAGAGCCCTGTGTCCCCTGCCTGCCGTGCATCCATCGCCCTTCGGTGGGAAGGTTTCACCCGGCACATCAAAGAGCACAGGCAGCTTTGCAGCAGCATCTCTAAAGCTGGGAGGGGATGTTGCAGGTCAGATCTGCTTGATGGTTTGCAGACCATGGCAGGAACACCAGGAAGCCATTCAGGGATCCACCATCATCCAGGTGGATCCCTGAATGGACCGAAGACCAAGCAAGGGGTGTGTTGACTGACTTATTCTTTGGCTGACTTATTCTTGGAGATCCAGGAGTGAATCTTGGAGAAGAAAGTGCAGAGCACTCTGAAGGAAGAGCAATGGTGCCTTGTGGGAAGTTGATTCAGACTTCACTGGATGTCTGTTTAACTAAGGAATTAGCAGGACAAGTGTCAGAAGCTGCAGACTTGGCGTTTTCTAGAGCTGCTCCTCCCAGCTCTGACTCTCCCGTGCCTTGAATCCATTACAAGGTGATTCTGCACCAGAATTCCTCTGTCCAGTTGGGAATGGGGTTGGATTTTAAATGATCTTCACTGGGCACATGTAAAAGCAGCCACAAGCTACAAGATTAAGAGCAAACCTGGGGAGCAGGGGAGGTAGAAGGGGATGGGGGAAAGCAAACTGAGCACATTTCCAGCAGAGGTAGAAGTCAGTGTGTGTGTGTTTGTCTCACACCAAACATTTGGGAACTGAAGCCCTACAGCAGGTGATGAGCCCAGGCAACAAGGCTGTGCCTGTGTACAGTTCTGCTGAACTGTGGCTGCCCCACTCCTGGAAGTGTCCAAGGCCAGGTTGGATTGGGCTTGGAGCAACCTGGACTAGTGGAAGGTGTCCCTGCCCATGGCAGGGGGTGGCACTGGATGAGCTTTAAGGTCCCTTCCCACCCAAACATTCCATGATTCCATGAATGAAACATTCTGACTGCTCTGAATCCACCCAGTGACTCAATTTGCTTTCATTCCCAGCTGTACATCCCCTTGCAAACCCCTTGGAGAACCATGAGGCACCTTGCCCTTGACCCTCTCTCCTCTCCCTGCAGCCACTGGTGCTGCTCAGCCCCGCTGAGTTTCAGATTTGGTGACGCGGATAAAACCCTTTCCCCGCCCCTCCAAAAGCAGGAAGAGCGAGGCCACAAAAAGCCCAGCACCTGCTGCAGTGCCAGGGGAAGGAGCCCTGAGGCAGGACAGCCCTGACACTGCCCACCCTGCTGTGTTTTTGGGTTGTCTGCTCCAGACACGACCCCCTGGATGAGGGAATTCGGGCCCCTCTGGACGCCGGCTCTCCCGCTGCTGGTGCTGTGCCTGGGGCTCTGGGCACAGCAAAGCCTGGCACTGCAGTGCCAGGGTGGGGAGAGGAAAATCATCATCAGAGATGCAGAGAAATGCTGCCCCAAATGCAACTTGGAAGCAGGTAAAGGAATGGGAGGGGGGGAGGTGCCCTCTTTGTGTTTGCCAGGGGAGGTTTGTTTGTGTCTCGAGCCCCAAATTCAGGATGTGCCTTGGATCCTCTCAAGGGGAAGTGGAGGGGCAGCTCTGGTGACCAGTGACAGGACTCAGGGAACAGCTGGAGCTGTGCCAGGGCAGGGTTAGGTTGGATCTCAGGATCCTCTTCCCCCAGAGGGTGGTTGGCACTGGACAGGCTGCCCAGGGCACTCACCTGTGCTCATCCCAGAGTGCACAGACCAGGTGATCACTGCTTCTAACCTGTGTTCTTGCCTGATCTCAGCGTGGTGGTGAGATGGTGCTGGATTTAGAGGACAGGTTTAGATGGGAAGCAATTCTTCCCTGGGAGGGTGGGGAGGCCCTGGTATGAGTTGTGCTGTGGTTGCCTCATCCCTGGGAGTGTCCAAGGCCAACATTTGGAGCAACCTGGGCTAGTGGAAGGTGTCCCTGCCCATGGCAGGGGGTGGAACAAGATGATCTTTACAGTCCCTCCCAACCCAGCTCATCGTGTGAGTCCCTGACTGGAACCCCCCTGTTATTTTAAGTCAAATTAAGGCAGTGGAGGTGGAAGGGGGCAGCTGCAGGACTGACCAGGGGACAGTTCTGTGTCTGTGAGGCTGCAGGACAGAGCAGAGGATTCTCATGGCCCCTTGCATGGTCCCAGGGACAATCATTCTGTTCTTTAGTGCTGTCCCTCACAGCAGCCAGAGCTGAACAAGGGGGGATTTTCAGAAAGAATCATCCCCAGGCTGTTTCCACTCCACACTTTGTGGAGTTCTGAATGTCAGTGAGGGGAGGGCAGGTGGCACAGGAAAGTGTGGGCAGTCCCCTGGTGATCCTGTACATTCCACCACCAATCTCAGGAGATAATCTTTGCCACTCTCTGTGGGTTTCTAATCCCACCATTGAACCAGGGCAACATTTCCATGCAGATTTTTTTCCTTTAACATTACACAGCTTCAGGATTAATTGGTCTCTGCTGCCTCAAGGGCTTGATGCTCTTCACTGATGGGCTCAGGAGATATGATCAACCCTTTGCCTTCATGAACCCTCAAAACCAGAGGTGACATTTTCTGAGTGCAAGCAAAGTTCATGACAAAACTCCTCGAGAATCAGAAGGACAGAGGGTGGGAAAGCTGCTGGTTTAATGGCTTGGGTTTAGACCCCACTTCTGCCAACAGCTATAAAAATCCGAGTGGTGCTGCTTTTGGGCACTCCAAACATCACCCAGCGTGGTGGGAGTGACACCTTCCTGGCACCCATTTCTTCCAGGAAGGGATTTTTCCACGTGTCAACCCACTGATGGGAATCTGTGGGCTAAGCTCTTTCTTTTTTGGCAGGAGGCAACAAGCCGTGCCAAGACATTGAGGATCACGACTGCAAGTGCCCCCAGGGCCACAGATGTGGTGATGACAACTGTCAGTACTGCAGGAAGCTGCCAGAGTGTGCTGAGGGAGAGGAGCTCACCAGGATTGGTAACTGCACAAACACAGAGCTCACTGCCTGAGCCCTGGAATGTCACTGCCCTTCCCGCTTCCTTGTGTAGAATATACATAAATAATGTGCCTTGTTATGCTTTTGATATAATAATATAATATAAAAATAAAATATAATATGATATATAATTATTCTAATGTATATTTTTATATAGGTAATAGTCCTTAACACACTTAAGCTCCCCTGCTTTTGGGGAGGCTCAGGGACAAAGGGCATTTCTGCTGTGGCCTGGGTGATAAACCCCCTTCCTTCCCTGCTTTGTAACCAGCCCTTCCCTTCCTAAANCACTGATGGGAATCTGTGGGCTAAGCTCTTTCTTTTTTGGCAGGAGGCAACAAGCCGTGCCAAGACATTGAGGATCACGACTGCAAGTGCCCCCAGGGCCACAGATGTGGTGATGACAACTGTCAGTACTGCAGGAAGCTGCCAGAGTGTGCTGAGGGAGAGGAGCTCACCAGGATTGGTAACTGCACAAACACAGAGCTCACTGCCTGAGCCCTGGAATGTCACTGCCCTTCCCGCTTCCTTGTGTAGAATATACATAAATAATGTGCCTTGTTATGCTTTTGATATAATAATATAATATAAAATATAATATAATATGATATATAATTATTCTAATGTATATTTTTATATAGGTAATAGTCCTTAACACACTTAAGCTCCCCTGCTTTTGGGGAGGCTCAGGGACAAAGGGCATTTCTGCTGTGGCCTGGGTGATAAACCCCCTTCCTTCCCTGCTTTGTAACCAGCCCTTCCCTTCCTAAACGTGTGTGCTCAGACTTCCAGGGGCACTTTCCTGCCTGGAACAGCCCAGAGGAGCCTGTTTTAGTCTGTGTGGCCTCTAAACTGCCCCCCCTGAGCTGTCCCACCAGACTCTCTGAACCTCTGCTCTCCCAGGAGGGGCCAGAGCTGCTGAGGAGTCTCTCCAGGGGCTGATTCATGACACAGAGGAAATTCCTCCTGCTTTCATCCACCTTTCCACATGGGCTCTGAGCACTAACCCCTCACATTCTCTTTTCTTGCAGGTGAAATAGATTTCATATTCAAATGTAAACCCTGTGGGACGGGAACCTACTCTGATGTGAAGAATGGCTGGTGTAGGAACTGGACTGAGTATGGATTTATTGACATTTCCCTGCTTTGAAAATAGGCTTTAAAATAATAATAATAATAATTACTATGTAATATTAATTAATATTTAAATAGCCATTAAAATATTTAATACTGACACTGGAAAATAAAACTGAATCAAAGACAAGTTCACCAATGAGATTAACTGATGAGCTTTTTAAATTAATCAAGATATGTCTCTTCAGGCTTTATAGTGAGTCTCAAGGCAGAACTTAAGACAAGCTGCTGTGTTTTCAACTTCCAAGTCAAGCCTGAAGTGAGGGAAAAATTATTCCAATCAGGGGCATCACTGGAAACAAAGAGAGTAAAAAAAATGGGCCCAAAAAGCAGCTGTGGGGTGGCATTTTCTCAGGGAACAGCAACAACTTCACCTGCACTGCTGTAAAAGGGGATTAAAGGAAAGGAGTTGTGGGAAGAGAGGAATGAAGGGAAAGCAGGGATATTGTAAATGTGCCTCTTGTTCTCCTTGCAGCTGTGAGAGCTCTGGGTTTGTGACACTCAGCCAAGGCAACAGCACCCACAACTCCAAGTGTGGTGTCCCTCCTTCTCCCAAGGATGTGGAGAAAGGTACCTTTTCCCTGGGAATTTACCCCCCTGTGGATTCCTCTGGGACTTTTCTCTGTGTTTCTCCAGCTGGATTTGCTGCCTCTCCATCAACCCAGAGCTTGCTGCCATGAAAGCTGGCTTTGGGAATTCCACCTGTGTTCCCTGTAACGTGGGTGGAATTGTTGACCTGGGTAAAGATCCAAAGCTCTGCAGTAACCCAGGGAGAGAAAAGCCCAGTGGTCCCCTGATAGGGCACATTTATTTGGCAAATTATGAGTTTTCCACTGAAATGCTGGAGTTTCTTAGGAAGACCGTGGCTTGGTTCCCTTGGCTGAGCCCACAGCACCCAGCACTGGAATTCCATGTCTTCCCATGGATCCAACTGCAGGGTCTGGGGGTCCTGAGGACCTCACAGCCACCAAGCTCCTCCGCTCCTGCCCTTTCCACCCCCTTGTCCCCCCAGGGAATTGGTGCCTCTCGGATCCGGGCCCATTATCCAAAAATATTCTCAGTTCTGCTGAGACAAACTGCAAAAATGATGCTGCTTTCAGCTTCTGGGAGGCAAATACAGGGGGGAAAATTTGGTTTGTGGAGGTGCTGGGCAGGAAACATTGAACCCCAACCCTTCCAAAAAACCAAGCAGAGGAGACAGAACAAGTGTGAGAGACCTTCAACAAGGAGGAAATGAGAAGGGAGGGTTTGCATGAATGGTTCTCACAGACTCTGGGGATCCCTTCCAACTCAGCATATCCTTCCTTCTATTTCTGTTTCTTATTTCTATTTCTATTTCTATTTCTATTTCTATTTCTATTTCTATTTCTATTTCTATTTCTATTTCTATTTCTATTTCTATTTCTATTTCTATTTCTATTTCTATTTCTATTTTCTATTTCTATTTCTGTTTCTATTTCTGTTTCTATTTCTTTATCTATTTCCCTTTCCCTTTTTTTTTTGTTTCCTTTTCCTTTTCTTTTTTCACTCCCTTTTCCTGATTTCTTCCACTTTCCCTTTCCCCTTTTTACTTCTCCTTTCTCCCTTTCTCTTTTATTCCACGACTCCATTGCACCCTTGCCTTGGGACTTTCCTTGGGAAATTATTTCCCACAAGAAAACTAAATTAATCCCTATATTTCCTTGAAATATCTTCCCTTTAACAACAGCCTGGGATCATAACTCCTTAATTCTGATTAAATCTCTTTAATTGCAGATGTTCTGCCCTCCAGCTCCCTGTCCACCACCATCCTGGCCATCCTGACGGCCGTGGCCGTGTTCGTGCTCATCCTGCTCACCTTCCTCCTGCACTTCTGCATCTGGACACTGAAGGGCAAATATTTCACAGCTGAAGGTAAGGACACCCCTGGGGGCTCTTCAGGAGGCTGAGGGGGACAAAGGGAGCTGGATAAAATAGGATTAATATGGATTTACCCAGTGGTTTTGGGCGGGTCGCTGAGTTTCAGTCAGAATGGTTGGGGTGGGAAAGGGATCATCCAGTCCAGCCCTACTGACAGAGGGAAGGGTGAGATGGGATACTGGAGAAAAAATCCTTCCCTGTGAGGGTGGTGAGGCCCTGGAATGGATTGCCCAGAGGATTCCCCATCCCTGGAATGTCCAAGGCCAGCTTGGACCAACCCGGTCTAATGGAAGGTGCAGAGTGTCTTTAACACCCCTTCCACCCCAAACCATCCCGTGACCCCACAACCTTTGTCCTTCCCTCGTGTTGGGAAGGCCTTGGGGACCCCTGAGGTGTGTGGAGACCCTTGTGTGTGCAGTTGCTGTCCTTGTTCTCACTGCAGATGTGGACCATCACTTCCCTAGGCCGCCGGCGGCTCCGCAGCTCCCGCCCCACGGGGACGAGACCTACAGCATCCAGTTCCCAGAGGAAGAGCACGGGGACAAGGCAGCAGAGGAAAAGCTTTCCATGATGTCCCTCAAAGTCTCCAGCGAGATCAGATAAACTGCAGGCAGCTGTGGGAACGGGGAGCTGAGCTTTCCCCAAGGAAAGGAAGGAAGGGGATGGGGGGTGAAGCATCGTGAGACCCGCGGCCAGGAGGAGGAGGAGGAGGAGGAGGAGGAGGAGGAGTGGGTTTGGGGCACTTTGGGCTTTGCTCTCCACAAACCTGGCATTGAGAAACCAAAAACCTGCTAATTCAGGCTGGCATTTATCCATGAGGGCACTCTCACAGCTTTCCCAGGCTCCTCCTTTTCCAGAGTGAGTCCTGATGCCCACATTAAGGGAAGAGGGCGCAGGGATAAGGAATATTCTTATTTCCTTGTTCTTCCCTCAGCTGACAGCGCTTTTCCCTCCTGCCAAACTGCCCTCCTGGTGCTCCTCTGACCCCATCCCATCCTCTCCTCTGCCATCCCAGCAGAAGGTGCTGCTCAGGCCCAGTCTCAGGGCACAGAGGTTCCCTTGGGAGGCCACAGCATTTACAGGGAAACCAGGGATTAAAAAAAAAAGGGAGCAATGCTTGTTCTCCTGTCCCCCAGCAATCCCTGTGCCTGGAATATTGGCTTACAAAAGGGATGCTTCCAAACAGCTCAAATGATCCTCAACCTGTCTAGAGAAAGACATTGGGTTTAATGAGTTTATAGAGCAGGAAAAGACAGTGGAAAACAGGGAAAAGCCCAACATGGATGTATTTTTTCCCCTGTCCCTGAAGAAAAAGAACCAGAGCTTATTTTTGATGTTAGATTAGAGCTCCTCCCGTTTCCTAGAGCTGGAAGTGAATTGTTCTGCTTGAATTTCAAGGGGCAGCAGGAGTTTGTTGCTTTCTGCCACTGGGTCTTTTTTCTATCATTATTTTTGTGCTATGTGACTGCATTTAAAGCTCTTTTTGCCTTTTGGTGGAAGCTGCTTGGGGTGGACGCCTCTGACCGAATCAGCTCGAGGCAAAAACGACTCTTTTGAGTTTCAAAGATGACTTTTCACCTTCAAAAATAACTTTTCAGCCTTCCCAAGAGGGACATAAATTCTTCCCAGCACAGCCACAGCATCACCTACCTCCTTGTAGATCCTGTAAACAGGACAGGCCTTCTAAATCAAATCCTGACAGATAATGAAATTGCTGTTAATCACCCCAGAGGGGATTATTCCAAGGAGGAATGACAGCCTGGGTCCAGCAGGGCTCCATGGAATTGCTGCAGGAGCTCCAGAGATGTTGTGGAAACACTTGGACAAATGAAAGAACTGTAAAGAAAAATGAAGTGTAAAAAGTTATAAAAATGAAGTGTCAAAAGTTCCTCCCTGGTCCCAGTTTTAATCTCCCAGCTTCCCTATGATTGTCCATTTTGACTGACACATGGAATGGGAGCAGGGATATTTCAGAGTCCTGAAAGGATGTTGTGAGACATAATTAACACTCCCAATGTATTTTTGCCTTCTTTGATCCTCTTGTGTTCCCGACGAATTTTCCTTACGTGAAAACCACTTTAAAAATGATTTTTCTTTTTTTTTCCTCCACGTTTGCTGTGGGGAAACCTGCAGGTTCCTAATGGAGGTGAGCTGGGGATTGAGCCAAGGAAAGGTGAAAGCACTGGAAAAATAGGATAACTTTCATTTTAAAGTTGAAAAGTCTCTGTCTGCCCTGGGGGGATTTATTATACTCAGAAACCTGAACGCTGGGTAGTAAAACCCCTCCTCACCCTGTGTCAGCCCTGGGTATTCTCAGCTCTGTGTGGACTCTTTTTGGGTTTTTTTTCCATGTTTTCAACGGGATTTCTGATTGTGACCTTTTGTAAAGGTAAAATAAACCTGAAAATTCGACAAAGTGCCTGTGAGATGGAATTAATAATTTGGGAAGTGGGGTTCATTCTTTAGGTGGTCCCCTGTTGTCCCTCAGTTTTACTTTCCCAACCCATTCCCCTCAGGTAGAGAACTCTGGTTATTCCAGCAACATCCCCCCACCTAAATCCTTTTATCATTGAGTTTTCCACCAAATCCTTTTGTCAGTGAATTTGCAACCAAATTGTTTTGTCACTGAATTTTCAACCAGATCCTTTTTCTCATTGAATTTTCAACTGAATCCTTTTGTCACTGAATTTGCACCAAATCCATTTTGTCAATGAACTTGGCATCAAACTCTTTTGTCATTGAATTTGCAACCAAATTCTTTTGTTATTGAATTTTCAGCTGAATCCTTGCTGAATTTGCACCAAATCCTTTTCTCATTGAATTTTCAACCAAATCCTTTCGTCACTGAATTTGCAGCCACTTTTTTTTTCTTTTTTAATTGAATTTGCAACCAAATCCTTCTGTCACTGAACGTGATGCTCTTGACTTGCACTCCTTTCCCTTTCTACCACCTGCTCTGTCATTTCCTGGTCGTTGCCTCCAGCAGCTTCTCAGCTCCCCACCACAGAACGAGCAGGAAACTGTGGCTGTCAAAGTGTTTCCTGCAGACAAACAGCAACATTTTGACCAAAGAAACCCTTCAATGGGGCCCAGAGCCCCATGAAGGAATAAAACAGGAGTGTGGGATTATCCAGTGGAAATCAGTGAAGGATTTCAGCAGGAAGGTTGATCTTTGCAGCAAAAGAAATGACAGCTCCTGGCTCAGGACTGAGAGCTTGGAAAGAGTGTTTAAGTTTCCATGAGAAAGAACAATATTTGTTGTGCCACCACTGTGATGTTTGGCTCAGATCATGGCTGAATTTTTAGTTCAGATCTCAGAGTTTACGGGAGTTTTTAAGTTCTGGTTTAAACTGCAGGTTGATCTGGGCTGGAGGGTAAAAAAAAAAAAGGCTTCTCCCTTGAATTGTTGGCAGTGAAATGTCTAAAAGCTTTTTGTGTTCTTGAATCTCTTCTCGAAAGAGAAAATGAAATATCCCTGAAAAATACCCCGAAGGTTTTAGAGGTGAAGCAAAATTTAGAAATGGAGAGAATTTAGAAATACAACATTTCAGTAACTTTACAGTTGTGAGTAAAGAGTTAAAATATGATCTATTGAATCACTAAGGTTGGAAAAGCCTCCAAGAGATTGAGTCCAGCCATTAACCCAGCACTGAGCTCAGCACTGGAGTGCCACATCCACGTGTTTTTGGAAGCCCTCCAGGGATGGGGACTCCACCACCTCCCTGGGCAGCCCCTTCCAACGTTTAACATCCCTTTCCAGGAGGAAATTCCTCGGGATGTCCAACCTGACCCTTCCCTGGCACAGCCTGGGGCCGTTCCCTCTCATCCTGAGCCTCCTTTTCTCCAGGCTGAGCCCCCCCAGCTCCCTCAGCTTCTCCTGCTGCTCCAGCCCCTTCCCGAGCTCCCTTCCCTTCCCTGGACACGCTCCAGCCCCTCCATGTCAAACACAACAACATTTTTTTCCTTCTTTTTCCCTCTCAGACACCAGGGAGAGGAAAACCTGCTTTGCAGGTGCCAACAGAGGGCAGCGACGTTCCGCACATTTTTCTTGGCGAGCTCCTTCTTTCCCCCCAAGTGTTCCTTTTCCTCCTCAAAGCTCGCCGAGGTTTTGTGCTGACAAAAGCCCCCCTGAAACCTTCCGTGTGCAGCAAATGCAGGACTGAACCAGGGCTTTGTTCTGCTGCTGAGGAGGAGAAAAAAACCCCACCCACATTTAGTTTATTTAATCGTGTGAGTCTTTGCTGGAGCTCACGGAAGGGAACTGAACATCCCACTGGGGTCACAGGGAGGGAGAGGGAACCTGTCCTTGCTTCCACGTAGCCAGGACTGAATGGGAATGTGGGAATAGCGACATTCCAGCTTCCAGCTGGACTCTGTGACCGCTGAGTGCCCAGAAACCCTCACAATTCCTAGGGATAATTCCTGCCAAAAAGCAGATTTGGGGGCTCTCTCCATATAGAAAACGCAGGGGGCTGGAATGGCTGAGGCTTTTAACAGGCCAAGTAGGAGTTGCCACAATGGGGGTGACACTGGATCTTCTAATTCCACTCAAAGTTTACCCAGGCAGGGCTTTTGCACGCCAAGGTTGCAGAAGACAATTCCCAGTGAAACCTGAGGAGCACCAGGTTCTGTGTCTGTGCCATCGACTCTCCCCCGGTGCCCTCCTGGACAAAGGGACCCATTGTCGGGTGTCCTGCCCGCTCATTCCACTCTTTCACGGGCTTGGCTGTTCCCTCTGCCCTTTGCTGAGATGTGTTTGAGCTCCTTTCTCCTTCAGGAGCAGCAGAATCTGCCGGGTGGTTTTGTGTGGTGTCCAGCCCGGGTGCTTTGGGAGGACTGGGCTGCCCTGAAAGCGCCTCAGTCGCTGCATTTAACATTTCCCTTTCTTGGGGCTCCCCTTGCCCGGGTTTGATTCACCCTTTGCAAACTGGAGGTGTAATAATCTGAGCAGTTTTTAAAGCTTCTGTGGGAGGAGCTGCTGCCAAGTGGTCAACCTGGAGATGCTGCTTCTGGCATCTGTGTGGGTAAATACTGATGATTCAGGATGGTGAGGGCAAGTTCTTCTTTGTCTTGGATGGATATTTAACTAGTGTAAATCAATGTATTCCCTGTGGTGTTAGAGCCATCACTCACTGATTTAAACCTCACCTGGCTGATAATCTGGGATGTGGGTCAGGGCTGGAGCCAGGCTGGGAGAGCTGGGGGTGTTCACCGGGAGAGGAAAAGGCACCAGGGAGACCTTGGAGCTCATTCCAATGCCTAAAAGGGCTTCAGGAGAGCTGAAGAGGGACTTGACACAAGGGAGAGAGGGACAGAACACAGGGAATGGCTTCCCACTGCTAGAGGGCAGGTTTGGATTAGATCCCAGGCAAAAATTCTCCACTGTGAGAGTTTTGGTGAGTTACAGCAACTTGCAGCAGGTGATGCTGTTTCGCTCCGTTTGGAGTGGAAATGCCTGAAAAGAGAGGTTGTGAAGTTGGCTGAGAAGTTTCTGGCCCTCTGAGAAACTTGGGGAACTCAACCAGGTTTGCTTCTGAGCTTTCTCTAAACCAAAGCCCATTTTAACAATTTTCTGTGTGTTTTAAAGTGCAGCTTTCCCCAGAATTAACCCCAGGAAGCTGTGCCCTCTGTCCTTACCAATTTCACCCCAGCAAGTCATGGAGAGAACTGATGCATCACTGGGCTCAGACTGATGGATGAAGTCTCAGGGATTCAGGTAATTGCTCCACTTGGCTTCTTCAGCGAGGCAGGAAGATGGGGGGACATCAAAGCAGATGAGTCTTGTCTCTCCTCCATGACAAGAGAAGATCTAAAGCCCTGCCATGGTTTTCACGTGGCAGAATCAGACAGAAAGTGGCCAATGAGACCAAGTCAGGCAGGAAAGGGATCACTGGAAATGGGGTCCCTTTTCAGAGCTCCCTGACATGGACTTTATTTGTTAATTCAGGGTCAGAGCCTTGGGCTGGGAATGTGAAGCCCATAACTGCATTTTTATCACCAGCATCAACACCCCCACTCTGTCCCTCAGCTGTTTGCCTGTTTTATGAGAATTAAACTCTGTCTCTCCCCTCCTGTGGGAGGCACCTGCAGACAAAGGGTTGTCATGGGGCCACCAATCCCTCCCTGCTGGCTGGGTGTGTTTCCTTGGGGACTCCAGGGATTTTCTCCCTGTCCCTATCTCCCTAATTAAGCACACACCAGTAAACACAGTGAAACCCAGCCTTTGGGGAGCCTCTGGTGTTTCTGAACCCCTCATTAACGGGGCTGTTGAAGTTTCCACCCTCCAAACTGTCTCATCTTTCCCCTCCAGAGTGCAGGGAGCTCTCTGCCCGTGCTGGGGGTGGGGAACAGAGCACGGGGAGAATTGGGTTTCTGGAAGGGGAGAACAAGTGAGAACCAGTTTGCAGGGCAGACATCCCACCCCCCTGGCTTGATCCAGGCGTCTGGAATTGGGAAGAAGCCCAGGGTCAGGTTGTGGAGGTGGAAGGAGCTCTTCATTATCAGAGCTGGTGTCCTGCCTGCCACCACCAGGAATGTGCCTGACCCACATGGACACTGCACAGACCATGATCCAAGGGCTCTGGCCAAGCACTGGGAGCTGGGATCTGTCTGGACCAGTGGCTGCAGACAGGGAGAGATCTCCCAGGTCATGGCCATAGTATTTTTTTGGATTTAATCCCATTCCAGTGTCTCTCTGCATTGTGCTCTCCTAAAGGAGAGGGCTCCTGGGAGAGAGGGATGTTCCCCAGAGGAAACCAAGGGGAGGGTTTCTCTCTTCCAGTGGATTTTGTCAATAATGGGGTGTTGTCAAGCAAAGGCAGGTCCCCTTTCCCTGTGGGGCAGCTGGGCTTGGCTTGGCTCTGTGGGTGGGACACTTGTGAGGCTGCTCTTGGTCAGTGCTGCTGTCTCTGCTGACACTTGTGCTTTGGAAACACAGTAGGGAAAGAGCTGATTCCATGTGGAACTGTCCATGAAAGGGTAGGAAAGGAATAAGGACAAACCCAACTTGCACAAGTCTGGCCTATCACCACCCGCTCCAGTGGGTTTTGTTTCCCTCCCTCCAGCAGGAACTGGGATCATTCCTGCTCTGCTAATGAACCACCTGCCCTTTGTTTATCATCACTGGTGCCAGGGGATCCTGCTCCAGCACCTGAATTCCCTGGGTGGAAAGGTCTTCCACTGAGCAAACAAGCTATCCAGGGAAAAAAGAGGCATCCTGATAATCCCAGCATTGCAGGAAGCCAACCTGCACTTCCATGGGCACTGCAAAACTCCAACTGATACATCCAGTGATATTCCAGGGTGTGCTTTGCCAGTGCTTGGAGCAGAGGGTGACCCTGGGAGGAGAGAAGGGCTTTAAAAGCAAACTGGTCCTTCCTTCTGTTGTCTCGTTGTCCTTTGGGAAGCAAAGAGGAGAAACAAGACTGGGAATTTTCCTGACCCATCAGACAGGACAGTCACAGCATCAGGAGCAGCATCACAACTGCCACAGTTCAACCTGGGCAACAAATCCCCCCTCTGGTGCTGTGCAGGCAGGGAGGGGTGACCCAGACCTCAGCCTTCCCTTCCAGGAGCAGAGGTTCTGAACATGTCATGGGAGCAGGATTTCAACCAGCAGCCACATCACCTGGCCTTTCAGAGCTCCCAGCCTGCTCATCCCACACCTCTAAGCTCTTTGTCCCTCTCATCCCACACCTCTAAGCTCTCTGTCCCCTTCCCAACAATTTTTGAGGTGAGTGGCAGCAGAGGGAGCTCGTAGGAGAGGCTGGAAGTGCCACAGCAGCTCCTTTCAGGAGGAGTAGGAACTGTGTGATCTGGGGAGCGGGAGGTAATTAAAGATTTACTAATATTTACTGGGGGATATACAAAGTTTATGTCAGAACACAAAGAGCCCTTCATGCAGCACCACTGCTTTTATTGCCAGAGTGATGTAAGCTGGGAATTGTTTCCCTTTATCATCAAAGCTGGATGTCTGCACAGCTAACAAGGATATGCTGTTAAAGCAATCAATGCCAACAGCAGTTTTCAAAGGAATAAGGAGCCTCCTTCTCCAGAGCACAGGCCATTCCTCACTAATGGGAATCCAGATGAGATCTCAGGTAGGGTCCAACCACTTCTTCCCTGGCACTGCTGCCTGTTCGTGCCAAACCCCACATTTTGGTCTAAATCATGACTGATTTTGCCAGTTGTTTGGCTCCATGTGGTGCCCTTTGCAGGGAGCCTGAAGGACCAGGAGCCCAGGTTGCCATTTTACACCTCCCTCTCACCCTTTTTGGTGAGGCCAATCATGGATTTGTTAGGAATTACCTGTTTGGGTGATTGGAGGCAGAGAATCCACCCCCACTGCAGAGCTGGCAACAGCACAGGGAGGACATGGAGCTGCTGGAGAGAGTCCAGAGGAGGCACCAAGATGAGCAGAGGGATGGAGGAAAAGCTGGGAAGATTGGAATTGTTCAGCCTGGAGAGGAGAAGCTTTGGGGGGACCTGATTGTGGCCTTGCAGTGCCTGAAGGAGCAACATGAAAGATGGAGAGAGATTGTTCCCAAGGGATGGAGGGACAGAACGAAAGGGAATGGCTTCAAACTGACAGAGAGGAGGGGTAGATTCGATGTTAGGAAGAAATTCTTGGCTGTGAGAGAGAGGAAGGGCTGGGATGGAATTCCCAGAGAAGCTGTGGCTGCCCCACTCCTGGAAGTGTCCAAGGCCAGGTTGGATGGGGCTTGGAGCAACCTGGGCTGGTTGAAGGTGTCCCTGCCCATGGCACGGGGTGGCACTGGATGGTCTTTAAGGTCCCTTCCAACCTAAACCAATCCATTCTTGTTCCTGAACCCGAAGGACAGAAAAATCTCTACACGTAAGAATGTGAGGTTACACAAATCAACCTTCTTATCTTCACATTTTGGCCTGAGGCTCCATAAGTACCAAAGTCCTTTAACACAAACAGCAGCTGCCTGAAAAAAAACCCCCACAAACCAGGATCCCATTGTTTCAACCCCTTTTCACTGCACTCACAAAATTAATGGTCTAATAAGAACAAAAATGTGAGGGAGGGAAGGCTCCTGTAGAAACAGTGATCTGTCATCATCATAAAATGGTTCTTTTACTCAAAAACCGGCACTGGATGGAACTTAGGTTTGAAGAAGTACCCAAAACCAGAGTTGTTCCTTTTGCATCCTTATCCCAGTGTTGTCAGACTCCTGGAATCACCTGTAGGACCTTAAGAGCTTTGGAGTGAAGAGGGGAGTGGAGATCCTTCCTGGCCTCATCCAACCCGGCCTTGGACACTTCCAGGGATGCTGAAACCTGCTGGGTGAGGAGGGACCTCCTTCCCAGGAGCACAGGGGACCCAGCAGGGAGGGAGGCAGAGAATCCAGCAGCAGAGCTGTTTCCTCCTGTGGTAACCCCAACCCAAAGGGGCGAGAGAAGCCCCTGGGAGCTGGAACTTGGCAGCGATTCCCACTCCCTGCAGCCAAGGCAGAGTGAATACCCTGGCACTGCTCCCTGGTCAGGGTGACCTTCAGCAGCATTCCCTGTGCTTCCCTGCTGGGAAACAATGGCTCCCAGAGCCTCCCAGGAGCTTGTCCTTGCCTCACCTTCCAGCTCCCTGCATTCCCTGTCCCCAGCTGCCCAGCCTGCTCTCCCTGGGCACACCGGGAGTGTTGCAACCCCTGGCACCACAAATTCCTGCAGCAAACAGCTGCACCCTCTAGGAAATGTTGCCCAATTGTTGGAGCAAAGGGAGAGGCCGAGGTGGGGAGTTAAAAGAGGTGTTTCATTCACCCTGCTGCTTGTTCTCCTCCGTGAGGAGCCAAACGGGACATTCCACGGAGAATTAATTGGGAAAAGTGAGTTATGTGTTAACCCTGAGTGCTCAGGTCCCATTTTAGAGGCACTTGGGGCGTCTGTTTTCCCACTTTTGCTGTTTGAAGTGTGTCACCCAGTGGATCTGGAGGTTTTCTTTTGGCTGGGAGGAGACAGGGAAGGGGGAAGGAGCATCATCAGCTCTTCCTCTTCCTCTCCTCAGCTGCCCCTTCACAGAAAACCTGCAAGAACATGGGAGGCTTTTCAAACTCAGACTTAAAAGCCTTTAAAGGAAGAAATGACAAAGTGGCTGTTTGGTGTTGGTTTTATTATTATGATTTTTAGTTTATTTTATTATTTATTATATTACATTTATTATTAAAGTATTTATGTTATAGTTATTATATTTATTATTTATTAAATTATTTGTTTATATATAATATTATATTAATTATATTATAT
>VYXB01006187.1:0-20151 GCA_013397135.1 Pachyramphus minor
CTCCTCCTCCTCCTCCTCAGCAGACTTCTTTTTCTTCTTCTGCTTCTTTTTATCAGACTCCTTACCCTTCAGCCGCTTCAGCGTGACACTTTCCAGGAACCAGCCGTCCCCAATGCCTGTCCCGTCGTGCCCTATCCGAATCTTATAGATCTTGCCAACATCTGCAGCCTCCCTCTGTCACCAAGGGAAAGCCCGTCACCCAGGAAGACATAAGACATCTCAATTACATAAAATGTATTCTTAAAAATGGGGAGTGCAGCCTCTAGCACCCAAAATACCTAAGCAAGGGTAAGAAAATTTATGCGAGTTTGCCTTTACTTTTTTCTTCCTGCTTTACCATTTCATACCTTCCATTACCAAGTCTCATGTGAACAGACTGAGCTGAAGACATTCAGAGCAACCACAGTGAGGGTAGAAGATGAATCCATATTTATTTGGCTCCCTACTTCCCCCTTACTCTCCTCACCAGTATTGTCTCTACAATTAAAAGTGAATATGCCAAAACATCATACTAGATTTTTAGATTCTCAGTGCCTGAGGTCTTTCAAAATTCATAATAAGATATATTTTACATTTAGCACAAAACATGAACCCAGCAAGAAGCAACAGATAACCTGACCTCTGACACAGAGCGTGGGTTTGGACTGACCTTCTCCTTCCTTCTCATCCAGAAAACTGGAGAAGTATTTTCCCACTTCGCTAGTGCGCAGAGAGGATACAATCACTACTGGTTACAGTGCATCAGTGGCAGAAGGCTGATCAGTAAGATTTACATCTCTCTAGTCAGTACAGCAGACACAAAACCTTCTTGGTTTAGATTATCTGTCCAGATTACTACCTAATGAAGTTGGATAGAAGATTTTCCTCCACACAATCCATCAACAACCAATGACTTGTTTCTGATCATTGCTTATGCTGTTAGGCTCTGTTTATGTCATAAAACTTGCAAACATTTGCTTCAGGCTGAAATCTGGATTAGGCACGTAAGGCTTTACTCTAGAAGCATCTTGTAGATTAAAACAAAATCAATTACCCACAAGATGCTTATCAGAAAACTAAAATTGATCCAGCTGTCCTGACATAAAGAATGTGTATTTCCTTACATGGCTTTACCCTTAGATTTGCTGTGATCATCCTGCATGCCTTGTCCATGACTGATAGCATTTCCTATTAGCATGTAGCTCACAGAATCTTATTTTTGCCCATATCTTTTGTAGATATTCATACCATGAAGGAGATGAAGGATCTGTCTATTTATGCTTCAGAGCTTCTGCCTTGTGTGCTTATAAAAAAAATTACAGAAAATGGGTATAACTTTCAAATCTAGCAATAAATATCTGAGGGGGGATATAAACACGGCTATGTAAGCAGAACACTGTACATACGGCTTTACTATAAATCTGATATTGGCTAATAGCTTTTACTCATAAATTTTTGAAAGCTTATTTCCTTTAAAATCAGAGAAATCTAATCTTAAAATTATAGAGCTTTAAAAAAGTAAACATTTATAAGGTAGTAGTCATTTTAAATCCCAAAGAATTCATTAAAAATGGATAAACATCAGTTTCTCCATTCAGTAAAGCAAGGAAATGAGGCAGGAGGAGGTGAATTGATCTAAAAATACACATTAAAAAACTGGTACAGCTGTGGATAAAGGCACCTCCATTTGGCCAGTGACAGCAGGAAGAATATCCCAGTCTTGATGATTCAGGGGAGCTTCAGCAGTTAGCTCCAAGTTTAGCTGTGATGAGATGGATCCAGCCTCTGTGGGACTGCAAATTCAAAGGAAGATGTAGGCACCACTGTGCTGAGCCTTGTGCTGTGAGCACATATGACAGATGTGCCTTAAATCCTGCTTCCATCTGGACTCTGTGCTTTACTGTCCAGATGTTGGTCTCCCCTTCAATACAGAAGCACATGGCTCTGACATGTCCTGATGCCAACAGAGAAAGAACTAAGAACATTTCTTTCCCCCAGAACTTTGTTTATCTGGGAAGAAAACCCATGCTCACAAGGCAGAAAAGGATGCTGGTCCAAAAAGGAGAGGATGCCTGCCCACGTTGTGATCCAAACCTGCTGCTCAGCCACATCAGCCCAGGACCTCTTGCTGGATTAGCCAGGTCCTGGCTCACCCACCTGAATTATGTCTGAGGCTTCTCACTCCTGCAAATACTCTGCTCAGAAAGAGGTGTGAGACTGAAATGTTAATTGTTAATGGCTCAAACAATCCCGGGGTGCTGCCCAGGTGCAAAGTGGGTGCATACCCATCATTCAGAGGCTGCAAGCTGGGTTTTGAGCCAGGTAAGGGAAGAGGCTGACAAGAAGCAAATCCTGAGAAGCTGGGATAGTACTTTTCATCATGACAGTGTCCTCCCTTAGACAAATGGTGTAAAAACTCCTCTCCAGGGAAGTCCTGGGACAGTCGCTTGCAGACCTGAACTTTTTCATCCCATCTGATGCAGCATAATTGGCTCAACTACACTGAGGGGAAAGGCAGCTGTCATGTCTTAGAAGGGACCATGAACCATCAAAGACCCTTGAAGTGTTCAGTGTAATTCCCACCTAGCCTGAGCATTTATTAACCCACTAAAGTTTGTGTTTGGGCTTCCCCCACGCTCGATGGATCAAGACTCTGGCCATCACTTTGATCAATGGACACAGAAATTGCAACAGTCAAGTCTTGTCAGTGAACTCATGGATGGCGACTCCATACATTTCTACTCTTATCCTTTCTTTCTCTTTCCTTCTTTTCCCTCATATGCTTTCTTAAGCATTATTTTTATGCTTTCATACTGTTGCATTTCTATAGATAATAATAATCAAAATGGCCACATTTTAAAGCTTGCCCAGTACCTTATTCTACCTTACATTCTAAAGTTTGCAAGTCAAAGTTTGTTATTGAGCCTCCTGAGGATTTTGTTGTTTCTCCCACACACCTACCAGAGCAAATCAACCAACCTTCCCCTACGCCCACTGAGTGGACCAAGGTATAACAAGTATAAAACCAAATTCTGACCATTCTGATAGTTGGAGGAATGTGCTGTAGACCTCACTGTGACTCACTGGAACAGTGCTACAGGCAGCAAAATCCTGCAAACCCCTGCAGGGCTGGCACACGTACCTGTGGTTAATGGCGTGTGCGACCGAGGCAAAGCTGGGATTCCTGATATTCTTATACAGATGTGGGGTTTCTTTCCCCAGACAGACATTGGAATGGGACAATAGCATGTGGTCAAGCCCGAAGTGTAAGTTTAAACTGTTTTGAGGTCTAACATGAATACCCCCATTTGAAAGTAAATGTAAACAAACACCATTATTAGATCCAGACTTCAATGGCACCTTTGCTATCAGCTCCTCAGAAGATGAAAGCCCCTCAACAAAACACAAAGCTTCACAAAAGAAATACAAAAGCTCCCAAAAAAAAATGGAATAGAGGACAGCACATACCATCAGACCTGCAATTTTCTTAAAAATTTTTTTTTATACAATTGGGCCAATTATTCTATTGATGTCTCAGTTTTGGCTGGTCCTTTCTTTCCCCTCTTAGAAATGGCAGCGACAGCCTTCATCATACCTTGAAGATGTCTGTGGCTCCCCGTTCAAAGTTGTTGGATCTGTTTTCCAAGATGATCAGCTCTGTTTTGCCACTCTCACCATAAATCTGCATGAACACTTTGGCGTTGGTGCCTGCGGCTCGCACGTCTCCAGTAACTACAGACACCTCATAGTTTATCACTAGTCCAAAAATAAAGCAATTAAATCAGGAGAGAAGCCCAGATAACAACATTCCTGAGGGCTCAGGTTCAGAATTAAATTACCTTGTCTTAACAAATGCCTACGTAGCCAACCATTTGCTCTTATCCAAACTAAATTTGAGATAGCAGAAGTCTTCACTGAGGACTAACCTAAGAGTTTGCCTTTTACAAGTGCTAGACCAGTGTCATAGCGGTGCAAAACAGAGCCTTAAAAGGGAATTTCATTTCAGGATTAGCCACAGAGAGGTTAAATGATCTCCTTAGTATAACACAAGGGAGGGTGTTACAGAGAGTGGGGGAAAACACAGCATAGTTTCTCAGGATCCAAAGACAAATTTTAACCATGACCTTAAAAGAAAACGGATCTACTGATAAAAGTCAAGTGGGCAGTAGGGATTTGGCCCATATTTATCAAAAAGCTTCTCCATTGCAGGAAATGGAGTAACATGGACAGGACAGGACATGTTTGGTGCAGCAACAGGGCACATGAATGTAAAAAAAAAAAGGGGGGGGGGGCGGATAAATGGGAAAAAAGCAGAACCCAGTGATATTGCAATGAAGAAGCACATTGCCCTGAGCTGTGTTATGCTCCCCAGGGTGCAAATTTTTCATATGGTCTCAGGAAAGGGAGATGAAAAACTCCATAGTGTTTTTCAGAAACATTTCCTTTGAGAAAAGGAAACATGAGAATAATTTACTTTCCGCAACGACATTAACTCATAAACTTTTTGGTTTTAATGTCTAAAACTTGTCTAACACACCTGTCCTCAAGAGTGGCAGGAATACATTTTTAGTCCTAGCTATAAAACAGCCAAATGTCCTCTTACATTTCTCAATAGGCACAATCTCACTTGGGTAGACTTCCACCTCCACCCTGCCATCAGCCTCGTCTTTGTCGAGCCATCGGTTGCAGGGGAACATGTACTGCCTTCCCTGGACTGGAACTGTGATCTGGACACTGGCCAGGAACCAGCCAGATCGGAGACCCACGTTGTCGTGTCCAATCAGTATTCGGTTGATCTTTGAAAAAGGAAACAAAAACCAAGAGAGCAGGGAAAAAACCCACAGAATTTATGCACACAACTGAATCTATTCAACATACAACAATCTCCTCACCCTGGAGCTCTGTTCTTCCACTGTGCTCATGTAAATGATTTATACATGTATTTAACTATAAATGTAAAGCACTCTTCACATGCCAGCATGTACACTAGACTGCTGACATAATAGTCTACATAAAACGTTTTTCTTAATAACCAGTGTAAAGGTCAGAGGTTCTTTCATCACATTCAATCCTGGGTGTTGTTTTGATTCTGAATTCAGTCACTTGCATGAAGCACAAAACCACCTGCAGTTGATTCTTACCTTCCCAATATCCATCATATCTAAAGTAAACTCATCCACTCGACCACGTTCAAAATAGTTGCCTAGATCATTATCAGAGACTAAGAGAGGCTCTTTGCTGGACTCTGCTTTTTCACCGTAGAGTTTGATGAAAACTTTGGAGTCTGAGCTGGCACCAGGGATATCTCCCGTCTTCACGCTGATGTGATAACTGACATCTAAAGTGAGATCCATGTACAAAACACAGATATGTGAGTGGCATTTCCAGTGCTTAACCAGGCAATTGGCTTCAAACAAGACAAAGACACAGACACAGGAAGGACTTTGCCCTCCATTCATGCATCCAGCATCTTAAGTCCATGCTGGAGAAGCTGTCACACCTTGGAGTTACTCACCAAAACATAAGAGAACCAACACTTACACTAGTAAGCATATAACATTCTGTATGCCTCCCTCTCACTGTTAGATGATTACCCAAGCCATACAAATGCACTTAGGCAAGTGAGAATATTTAACTCTTTTTTATACTTACAATTTAATTCAATAAATTTTACTTTTTTTTTGCCCCTAAATCAAAACAAAAATCATCTCAACCTGAGAACTGTAGGCACCATTTTCTAAAGAAAATTGTAGTATTGGAGCCCCGGTTCTCCAGAAAAGGACAATATAACACTTTTGGTGATTTTCTTCTGTGAACACAATTATTCAATGGCATTTATTCTACTAAAGCAGTGGCAATTCAAGATCCTTCAGAGAAAGTTATACAGGAAAGCAGTTCTTAAACAAATCACAACATTAGAAATCAAAGTTTCTTTCTACACATGTAATGTTGCAATTATGCTCTATTATACAAATTAATCCCATTCATAAACTAGAATTTAAGAGTCGGAGGCATTTCCAGCTGAGTGACCTACTGCAGTTTCTTTCATAAGAATGGCAAAAAAAAATGCCCAGTAGATTTACTGTGAACTGAAAAGAATTAATAAGAAGAATAAAGCAAGTAAATATGTGCATGTACAGCTCCAACCCAGCCCTTCTTTTTTTTCCAAGCTGAACTCACTTTTTAGCATTGGTGACTCCCCAGCAGGCACTAATTCTCGGACAATCTGACCATCGTCCTCATTTTTGTCAAGCCATCTGGTTTACAAAAAGAAGTAAGTTATCTCTGAATAATTAGCACCTGTTAGACCTTTGAAAATCTAGGCTGGCTCCACACACAGTCCAAATCCACACCATAGTCAAGAAAGATATTTTTTACAGGGTTCTGTATCTCTGTTAACTTAGCAGGAGCTGGACCAGACCATACGGCAGCCACACTTTAAACCTCCATTTTTCCAAGAAGAGAGTTCATGAGAGCCCTGCTCACAGTAGATAAACATCTGCTGTGATGTCCATCTGCCTGAAAAGCACAAACTCCATAACCACAAGTTATTCCCGTGAACAGGCAGTCTCAGTCTCTTGAAATCATTGACCTTCATTGACAAGAAAGACTTGCAGCCTTTATTACTAACGCCCTTGATTGCAATCTTTATAGCTTGTAGGTTACTAAATCCCCCTTTTTTTTCAGTCTTTCTGTATGTCAGTTTATCATCCCTTTTTCCTTCCTTACAGGTAAGTGTGGAGATCCCTTTTTTTTTCTCCACCAGGAAGGGGATGAATTGCGTTGTTCCCATTTTCAGGGCTGGGTATATGCAGGCAGCTGCCACCAGCAAAAAGGAAGGATTTCCTGTGTTTCTCAACATTGCTTTAATGATCCAACTAGACTAATTAAGAAGAAGAGCAAGCTGTAACACGATCTCAAGGGAAAAAAATTCTGAAAGGAAAATCATAGAATCATAGAATGGTTTGAGTTGGAAGAGACCTTAAAGCTCATCTTGTTCCGCCCCCTGCCATGGGCAGGGACACCTTCCACTAGACCAGGTTGCTCCACGCCCTGTGCAGCCTGGTCCTGAACATTTCCAGGGATGGGGAATCTGCAGCCTCTCTGGGCAGTCTGTGCCAGGGCCTCACCACCCTGACAGTAAAGAATTTCTTTCTTAACATCTGATCTAAACCTGCCCACCTTCAGCTCAAGGTCACTCTCCCCTTGTCCTGTCACCACCTGCCATTTCAAAAAGTCCCCTCTCCAGTCCCCCTCTGAAAGTCCTCTCCCAAAACGGGGAGGAACCTATTGCTAATCTGGTAACCTTCACACCTGCTCCTTCTGCCTCAGGGATAAAGGATTTCCAGCCCCAACCCTATCATGTGCCATACAGCAACCCTTGTACGACAACAGCAAGGGCCCTGGCAGAGGTTTCTGACTTTCCCACTTCAAACCCAGACCGCTGCAGGACTCAGGATATTCCTGTAAGCATCTGTTTAGGGTCAGGTTTCCCACAGTGGTGCCGTCACAGCAGGAGCCGTTCCCAGAGTGCCCATTGTTCCCAGCTACACATCTATCTGCAGCAGCATCTTTTGCAGCTAAAAATACTGCTTAAAACCAGCAGGGGCGAGAAAAGGACAAGTGAGCAATCTCTGCCGGGTCATGCAGGGTATTTAAATGGCTATAATAATTCCCAGAACTAGAAAGAGGAAAAACAACCCCCCAGAAACTTTCTTTTTAAAGGCGCCCACACAGTTGTCACCGTGACACATACATTGTCCTTGGCTGACCCGTATCCCAAAAAAGGAGAGGAGCTCACTTTCCATTTAAGTTTCCATCTTTGATTTTGATGGTGAGTCAGCACGTATGGAAGCCAGAAAATGACCCTTATAACAAGGATTTGAGGACATGAACAAATGCCCACTGAGAGCTGGATCAAACCTACGGCACCTTGCTGGTGACAAGCCAGCAAAGCTTACAGTCATGACCAGTTGAACAAAGAAGAAATCAGATATTTTGGAAGACCAAAATGACTCCTTTTTATCCATCTGAAGAAATATTATATTTTCAGTCTCCTCCTCTCTCTTCCCACCCAGAGGAAAACAAAAAGCACAAAGAAACCATGCCAAAAACCAGCACCAGGAAAGAAAACCAAACATGAGCTAAAGCCAGCCAGCCCTGGAAGCATGAGCAGCAATGTTCTCATGCAAAAGAGGTGCACAGAATTTCCAGCACACAGACACATGCCTCCAGCCCCAGCTCCCCTCTGAGCTTTGGGAGGTTGCTGGGTATGCAATCTACCCCGTATTCTTCCCTTTCACTCTGCAAAGGAGGTGGCCTTGTGCAGATGGGCTTGGAAAGGCCTAAAAGCTTAGGTGGTCAGCATGAAGGTGATGAACACACACACATGTGATGATCACACAAACACCCTGTGAGGGTATCAGGTGTGGTGGTGTGCCTCAGAGGAGGCTGAGAGGTGTACTGGGATAGAGGGGCAGAAAAATCTGTGGGGAATACAACGACAATGAAATTGTTGTCAAGAACTGAGGAAGGGGAAGAGCGCAAGGGGAACATGCTAAGATATCACCTTGTCTTAAGAAAGGAAGCCTTTATTGATGTCTTAGGGTTGGGGAATTTTTGTTTTACCTGTGAGAACTGGTCCTTTATACCTTTGTATCATGTAGTTCTTTGATGCTGGCTCAGGATTCACATCCTTGGACAGGTATCCAATGGCTAGGGGATCACATCATCCCAAAAGTCAAGATGCTTCTGCATACATGGATGTTAGCTGGGAGGACCCACAAAGCTCGAGGCTGAACACCACCACCCCAGGACCACTGAATTCATCATGTTCTTCAGGAAGCCAGAAGCTTACAAGGTAGGCACACTTCCCTTCTCCTACTGCTGTTTTTTCTGTCCTGCAAGCTGCTGTTTCTGTTGCCAGTGGACATGCTGCTGTTTTCTGTCACCTTCACCATTGCTGGTGTTTTAGGGATATCTGGGATGTATCTGGGTGAATTGCTTTTGCGCCAAGGTGGCAGGATAAAAATACATCCCACAAGAAACAGATCTCTGTGTGCAGAACAGGAAATCGTATCTGCTTCAGGAGCAAGGACAGGTGGCAAAGATGAATCAGAAAAGGAGAACACACCCCTAGATAAAGAAATACCCATTCTACCAATGTTGGTAGATACTGACGGCAAGAGAAGAAACATGTTTTGGACAGAGAAGGAAGACAAAGTTTTATTAGCAGAAGTGGCTAAAGGCTCCTTATGTTCTTTCAGCCAAGAGAATAGGCGGGAATGGCAGAACTACTTTCTCAAGGAGATGACTCTAGTGTCAGAGGAAATATTTGAATGAGCAATGTCACTGCATTGCTTCCTTTCAGAACACATGGAGCAATATCCTTAATTTTACCTCAGTGTAATTCCAATAGTATGTCACTGAGAAGCAGATTGCAACCAGGGGTTTATAGAGTGCAAACGGATTGACAAATTATAAACACATCAGGCTGCAGAAAATAGAATTTTTCAGTGCAGTGCCATCATATTCCTAGTACAAAAGACCTGTCAAAATCTTTTATTTAATCAGAGCTTCTATATGATATCCGCAAATGTAATTTACATGCCACTGTGTTTTGCAAGGGTGTAGTTGTGCCCTGTGTCACATACTTGCTTTTAAAGTGATATAACTAAAGTGATAACTAAAAGAGGACAAAAATATGACATGAAAACCACTTCAGAAAGAGTTTCTAGGGGATCAGAGAGTGAGGGGAGCACTGCAAAAAATATGTTATGACATCATATACAGCATTTGAAATCCAGCCTGTATGCAATTAGAATGACTGGCACATCCATTAGATTCAGGGATCCATTTGTATTTGTGTGTGTCTTTAAATATAACCTATATACAAAAATGTGTAAAATAGATAGACATTTCAGTTTATTTTTAGGCAAGAAAAGGAGGTTTCTCTGGCTAGCTTGTATGATGAACATTTTTGGCATTTGATCGAATAAATGTTCTTTCACAGGAGTTTCCTAGTGCATCATCCCATTCATGGTCTGTCTGTTGTTCTCCAGAGAATTAACAATGTTCCCTTATGGTTGTGCTGGAGAAAAATTAGGATGATGAGGGCCATATGCTTAGAAAAAAATTAATGACGTATCATTGCAGATTTCAGTGGAGCTGTAATGATTTATAGTGTGTAAAATTCTTCCTATCACGAATTCACAACTCTGCCTGATTGAAAATTCATTTCTGTCTGGGGTATAAATATTAGGTGTTCAGGAAACATCAGCTAGTCCATTCTCGGACCTCCAGAGGACTTCGAGGAGAAAATGAAACCTGAAGAACTCAGTTCTGAACTTCAAAAAAGTTTGGCTCCAGTGCTGGGGTGAAAGGTTCACTCCTTAATTTTGAACTTTCTAGTGGTATTCATCATCACAATACCTAAATCCCATCAGGTATTACAAAGTTCAGTGATGCCACTGAATGATTCAGGGTGCAGTCCCTAAAAGCATGGATATTATAATACTATGTGGTTGTAATGGGGGAATAGTACTGCAGTGCATCCAAGTGATGTACTAGTAATTCTGCAAACAACACTTGGAGAAGTCACTTGGATTTACTTCTCACAAGCACAGATCAAATGACCACTTTAAAAATCACTGACTCTAAGCCAACTGTTTAAAACAGTTGAAAGCACAGGCCTGGGAGTCATTATTCCTTGATGCTCTACCTGAATCTGACACAAACTCACAATTAATCCACTTAGGTTCTCTTTATCTCTGCTGGCTCTCTTGTACAACAAAGGCAGTCCTTCTCATAGAGCTCTTGTGATTACTAGGTAATAGATGATCCTACAGAGTCATAAAAAAAGCTTTCAGATTAAAAGGCAAAGCACAGTTGTGTATATGAATATGTAAATAACAAGAACAGAGACTTCAGAGAGCTCTATGCAATGAAGATCTATGAGGGTATTTTAAAGACATCAGTTGCACTGGAAGCTGGTTAGGCATCACTTTGCTGGAGTATCTGCTCCCCACATACTGCTGCAGCCTAGTTTGTACAGAGGTAAGAAGTCTGTGAAGCTTTCTGCACAGGTGAGATGTGTTTCTGCTGGGAGGCATTTTTTCCTTCAGTAGGGTCAGTGGAGTACCTTTCAGTAAGAACTCAGCAACAAAATGTGATTTCTCCGGACCACGAAACCACGAAACTGTGCTGTGTAGAAGTGTGGAAGTTAGTCAGGTCTTGGAGATAAAGGCAGTGAGAACAACATGTCTACTGGCCAAGCAGAATGTTCCCTGCTGTCCCTTGGATGGAGTCTCTAACTAACCTCACTTGCATTGCCTTTTCTTGGCCAAGTCTTCTTCAACATCTTGGCTCTGAAGAGGCAGGTGAAGCAGGACTTTCTGAGCTCCCGCCAAAGCAGCAAGGACATAAGCTGTCCCTGGCCTACAGGACTGGAGAGGAACATCCAAACGCTGCAGGTCATGGAAATGTTTGTCCCTCACGTGGAGGATGCAGTGGGTGAGCACCTTCGCCCTCAGATGTCTCCAGACTCCATGACGACACCCGTACTCTGCGATGATGCCTCAGTCTCCTGAGAGACAGGGGCATCAAAGATAATGGGAGGGAGCAGCTGTCCCTGTGCTTGATGGTGATCAGTCATGTGACCTTTTCAATCTGAGAGGAAGAGATAATGCTGGCACAAGGACAGCAAAAATAGAGCCACACGAACAACACTGATACCGCTTGGGAGAAGAGACATTTAGAAAGATGAGTGGAATTCCCTCTCTGGTGACCTGAAGCCTTAATTCACCCCATGAATATTTTGGGGATAAGGTCTTCCTTTTTCAGTCCCTGGCCTGAGGGGGAATGGCCTCTGGATTCTGATCCACAGGGGTAAAGCTAAGGGGAACAGGGTCATCCCTCCAAGCTGAAGGAAGATGCCCAGTTAAACAGTCATGTAAGGAGACAATTCAAAAGGAAGCATTTAAAATCAGCCAACTGCAAGGTGCAGTTATACACAGAAATATCTCTGAGGAGTTTGAAAAAAACAGCTCTTCACGTGGACACTTCATGTCCAAGGAAAAACCTGTCTAGCCTGCTTGCTTTAACTCAGTAAAACATATGGTTGTTAAATATGGATCAAAAGGCAGCAATAACTACGTGGTGATTTGTTCTTTGAGAAGCGAGAAACTGGCTTGCTTTTCACAACCAAGATGACATTGCATCTGCTGCTCTGTGCTGTCTCCCCAGTGAGTTTGCTCTCTGATGTGATGTGGCTTTAGCAATGCAGAGAGGTTGGGACTGGCTCCTGTTTTCTGTTTGGCTGACTCCCCTCATTATAGTGGAGTTCTTCCAAGACAAGAGACAAGTAACCAGATTAGACACTTTACCTTGGTTTGCAGTTTAAAAATAATTGTGTTTGAGGTCTACAATTCCACTTGCCCCCAGGAGATGACTTTTTAGAACAGGTACTTGGTGTTGTGAAGTGGAGCTCAGTGAAGGTCCATCCCACAGGGTGGACATCTAAGAGGACAAGTATGACTTTACAGGACCCTGAACTACTCTGAAGTTAATCTCTCATGTTTTCAATCTAATTCTCTCTGGTTTGTGCTGCAATGTTGAAGCAGACCCTAGTTAGTGCCAGAATAGATTATGCATGTTGCTCCCCACAAGTAGTCTCAATACAGCACATTTCTTTTGGCCACTTGATTGTCTGGGGAAGAGAAGAATACATTTATAACCCACCTGTGGAGGCAAGTTACAGCCCTCTGCTCTACCACTATCTCTGTCTGCATGATGTGCATTCCCCCTCATGCAAGGAGCTCTCGAGATGGCAGCATCAAAACTTTGCATTCTCCCCACACAAAAATAGCATCCCATTGCTCCTGGAAAGATGGGATGCACATGTGAGGGACCAGAACCTCATTCCACACATGCAGTAACACCAGCAGATTTCAGAGTGTGTTTCTGCAGCAGGCAAGTGCAGTGACACTGGATGTGGTACTGGAAGGTTGTGTTTTTATCTTTTGTAAATTCTCTGCATTACTGAGCTAATTGCTGAGTAGTTCATAATTTAGATTGCTGTTCATTTGGTAAGGGGAGTTAACTGTATCTTAAACCTCCCAAACCACACTCTTTGCTTTCAGGCTTAGCAAAAATAAATGAACTAATGAATAAATAAAAAGGATTAAGCTGTGCTCAGAAAATTCCAGTCATGGACCAACAACTAGGCTCTTCAAAGTCTGGCAAATGCATAGACAGAGGCATAATTTGCAAGCATTGTTTTTCCAGTACCTGTAGCAGGGGAATTCCACAGCCTCACTTTCTGGCTGTCCTTCTTCCCTCACTATCACTTTGGCAAGGTACCAGCCACTGCTTCCTCCTTTGCCATCATGCCCTATCCTCACCCTCCTCACCTGCTTCAGCGTTACTGCTTCAACGAAGAATTCATCAGCCTTTGAGAAGGAGAAGAAAAAAGGTAAGGCAATATTTCTCCCTAAAAGCAAACCAACAACCCAAATTTACTATTGCAATCAAACCAACATCATCAGCATGCTGCAAGATAATTCTTCACAAGATGAAGGAGAAAGCACGAATTTACCGAAGAATGAAACCTTGAATATTTGTCCTAGATGTATAACATTAGGTTTGTAAATATATGATCTGCCAGCATTTTAAATCTCCCATGTCATTGCATGCCCTCCACAACTCTAAAAAAGAGAAGTAATTTGATTATTAAGAAGTTGATGGAGAGAGGCAGGAAATCCAAGTTCAAACCCCTGCTCAGATATGAGCTTTGTGGAAAATCCAAAGCAGGTCACTTCAGACCAAATCTACAGAGGTATTTGAGAGGTACAGTTCAAAGACATTACTCTGTGTTAAATTCAAATGACATGGACTACTGAACACAATTTACCCCCATTTAATTTCCTGGCATGCCAGTATGGGCAGGGCTGCACAAGGGTATTTCCATCTGCTCCATTGTGTTGTGTTTGGAGGTAAACACCCTTAATACCCCATGAGAGACATGGATTTTATGTCTTTTTTTTTTTTTTCCTTCCCTGATAGAGGTCTCAAATCACCATCCTAGAGACTACCCCAGGTGATGGCCCTTCAAGACCAGGAGAGTGCACTGGGACTAGCAGTTCTCGATGGCTGAAGGAAGAGAAATGTATTAAAAGAGTGAGTTACCCCTGTGGGAATCAGGCCAGACAAGTATCTGTGGCACAGGCACAGACACACACACACATGGCACATGTATGGTAAATACTGGGTGTAAACACACAGCATATCTGCAGCATATGAGCCCAACAAAGAGAAGTGACTGCTGTGGTTACTGTCTGGCTGAGATGCCTTGCTAGGTAAGAGAGACCTAACCACTGTCATTCAGTTGTCCTTCATCTCCTAAAAGCACATATGGTGGTAGCATACATCCAGCTAGCTCCCAGAAAGCATGGTGGCAAGGCAGTACTTATGTAAATACTGAAATTGATTAAAACAATCGTAATTTTTTCATCATTCAGGACTGCAAACTGGCTCTTAAAATAAAGACAACTAAACATACTGCCACTGTCTAAAGTGTTAATGATGGGCTTACATATGTCAGTGTTACTTACATACTCAGAACTGCTGAACTGGGGATTTAAGGTATCAAAACCTCACTGAGTCAGTCAAAGTCAATGTAGTTTAATTCATTAGGCCTGATGCTCACCTTACTTATTAATGGCTGATATAAATTAATGAGTAAATAACTAACTGGAACCAAACAGGGCAAACACCTAATTTAGAGGCATCTTTAAATCTGACTTTCTACACAGGTTGTTAGTTTACAACTGCAGGCAAACTTTTTAAGTTAAATTGGTAATCAAGGTATTATTGGTTTAAGTGGCTGTAGATTAGAGACTGCACTGACTAAGCTGCATTTCTTTTTAACAGGGTATCTGAGTTAATCAGTGTAGATATACTCATTCAGTCTCTTGAGTATACGAGCCCTAAGTTTGTCAGGATCAATTCTTAAACAGCTTCCAATTCATTCATCAGCTTTCAGTTCCTCGTGCCAGGACAGCAGTTTTCCATTAGCAGGTTCCAGTTTGGTTACATCATTTGCATACTATTAATCACATGATTTGATTGCCAAAATTATGTTTCCCTTTTTATCTTCCTTCATGAAAGTTAGCCTATAACTCATTTTTTAGTAAGTAAATACAACAAAATTGTCATGGAATCCTAGAATGTTTTGGGCTAGAAGAGGCTTCAAGGATCATCTCATTCCAGGTCCTCTGCTGTGGGAAGGGACACCTTCCATCCACTAGACCAGGTTGGTCAAAGTCTCATCCACTCTGGACTTGAACAGTCTTCATCTGCGTTTAACATATTTTTACCCTCTGTGAAACAAGCATCTTTCTTTGGAACTGTATTGAAACAGCCTTCAAACCACCACCAAAACATGACTCATTTTGCTACCATTTTGACAAAACTAGGCTTCACCAAATGACAAAATGACACACTTTATAGCTTGGACCTTCTAAAACTAAAATATCTGCAATTTAAATGCATAGGCAAAAAATAAGATGTTCAAAATGTCCACATGTTCAAACCTTTGTATCATTTAACAGCAGAATGGACCCTCACACTTCATAATTGCCACGTTTCCACATACAGACTTTACAAGCACAAGAAATACTTGAAGAAAGTTGTTTTAAAGCCTAAAAAAATTCAGTGATTTCAGTGAAGAATTGGAAATTCTGGACAGTCAAAGGCAAATTCAATGTGCTAATGCATATTTCAGAAGCCTAAATTCAATGGTCTGTTTTGAAAACGCGACCTCCTTTAATCTTCATTTTGTTTCCACTCTGAACCTTCAATCAAATAATGACAGACGAGATGGGAAATCTGCAGAGTTCTGTGATCAGATTCTCAAAATCTCCTCCTGGAGATATTGATTACATTTTACTGGTCTAAGTTGGACCCTAGAGATCCAAAATTGGATACATATTAAGTAGGTTGACCCCATAGATCAGATCAGCATAGTATTTGCTTGCTGATACTGCCAATGCTGCAAAGGCTTTAACTACAATTTGACTTCTTCACTATCTCCAGCTTACCAGGGAATAAGCTTTGTCTTCATTTCAGGCCATTTCCACCCCCCTCTATTCAGGACACAGACATACAAAACTATATTGAAAACCTCTTTGAAAATAAGACACAAAAATTGAGTGCAGGATGGTTGAGGCAGACTGGAGGAAATATAAAGGAAACATGTTAGTCTTTCAGTTCTGAATTTCACATCAAATAAGATGCTTTTTCTTCCTTTGCCCCAGGAGCCAAATTTTTCTATATTGATGGAGGGGGAAAGGCTCCCTTTTATTCTTGGAAAATTTCCTGAAAGCCTACTCCAATCTGGAGATGCAATTTCAGCAGTCAGTACTTATCTGGGGAGAAAACCAACAGACTCTTTTATGAACATAGAGACATGAAGCAAGGGCACGCTGTCCCTGACCTAAGCCTCCCTCCAGCTGCAACCTGTTATGATGATGTGTCTACATGATTTATTTCTCCCCCACCGCCCCAGCCCGAGCTGGCAACAAACCAGCCGAGTCTCACAAACGCACACCTCAGAAAGAAAAAAGAAACAAACGAAACTTTATAAAACCACCACACGCTTTAAAACCTGTCTTCAGGTTTTAAACTTACGTTGCCTTTCTCAAATTTATTGACGGTGTTGATGCAGTTGTAGAGGACGCGCTCGCCCGTGTCCCCCTGGTCGCCGATGAGGCAGACAAAGACATTGGCATCTGTGCCGCTCCCACTGACGGTCCCCGTGCAAACTGTCACGCGGTATTTTATCACTGGGGGAGACACAAATTAATAAAACAATTTCAGCAGCGCGATTCATCGCCACTGAAATTTAACGCGTCTTTTGGGTTTTTTTTTTGACGGGCTCGTAATTAACTTCAAGCGTCCGTGCTTCCGGTTGGTGCTTCTGCTGATGCACTGGCTTCCTTGCTATCACCGGGGAAGGAAAACAAGCCAAAATAGGAAGACATGAAACGGTAACAGGACCCATAAAAGCCCCCCAAAGAAGGACATAAAGATGCTGAGCCCTCCAAGTAAAGCCTGATGAGTTGGAGTGCACAGCCTTGTTGAGGTCCCAGTCCTGCTACCTGCCCTTCTGCCTTCCCAAAACAGTCCTGGTGTTGGAGGACCCGGTAAAGTGTTTGGGGAAAACAACATTTTCAGCATCCAAGGGCATGGCAGGAAGACAGAAAGAGTTAGAAAGGGACAAGTGCACAGAGACCTGAGGAATGGGCTCTCATGTTGGATTTATGGTGCAAGACAAGCCCAGTTGGCCCCATTCCCTTGAGACCCTTATAATCATAGAATCATAAAATCACAGAACCACTGAGGTTGGAAAAAGCCTCCAAGATCATGCAAGACTCCAAACTTCCTGCAGGAGTTTGGATTGTGTCCTTGTCACCTTTGAGATCTTAATTTAGGATTTCTCTGGATGGATTTTGAACTGCCACCTTCCTTTCCCAACCCTGCCCTCACCTCTGCCCTCCCATCCCATTGGGTGAAGGATTCCCAGGAAGAAATATCACAAGGAAGAACCAGCCCACAGACCAACCTTTGAGAGAGGGATCTTCTTCTACAGCACGGGGAAGGGACAAGAAGGGTTGCTCCACTCTCCCTCCAAAACCCACCTGCAAGCCCAACATGCAGGTGCTGCATCTCCACTCTGCTCAGCACAGCTACTCCCTCACAGCGAAGTGCCCGTGTGAGGACTCAAGCTGACCTCTCCACAGTTGATTAAAAATACATTTCAAAACCAGGTTTATTTACATTTTAATAACATCTGCAATTACAATTACTTTTCCTCTCCTGAGGAACTGCTCTGCTGCATGCAGATCACCAAAATCAGAAATTTCAGAAAACAGGGGACCCGTGGTCTACAGAGTGTGGGTGCTTTGGTGGAAGTATGAAAAATCCCACTGGCCACCTTGAGATATTCTGCTCTTGAAATATTCTGCCCTCCTAAACTCTCCCTCTAAACACATTTAGTTCTTGTGACACAAGGTCAAGGCAGGAGTGGCCACTTCATGAAGCAAGTGCAAAGTTCTCCACCTTTCCTTAATTAAATCTCCAGATCAATTAGATGAATAAATAGTTTGGATTGCTTATACATACTGAAAGATGCATTTGCTCTTGCACTACTGTTCTGTGCAACTTCCTATATATTTATACATACAGCTGCATAAATTTGCATATAACTAAATAAAACTTTAAACATGATTGTTAAATTGTAGATTGCATTTCAGCTAAGCTTGCTTTCCATGAACATCCCTCAGACCTTGCATTTCACATTTTAAGGGAGACTGGGAAAAAACCCACAAGTTTTACAAAAACCCAACTAACTCTGGAAGCAATTGTGCTGCAGCCAGATCTCTCCCATTTCCCATCGCAGAGACATTTCCTAAAAAAAAAAAAAAAAAAGGCCTGGGATTTCTGAGGCTTCATGCAGCTGATGATGCACACAGAAAATACTGCAGAGAGAAAGTGCCAGAAAGAGAAGTTAATTGAATCGCATTGGTCTGCCTGTGCATCTCTCACACAAAGAGGGCTCCTTTCTATTCAGGTCCTAAGCAAGAGCCGTGCACAGAGCCTGTGGCTCTCACCTGGCATGACTTCAGACACCAGAGATCCCTCCGCAGGGAGCTCCCTCACGATCTCGTTGTCATCTTCATTTATATCGAGCCAGCGGCCACAGTTGAACGAGTATTTTTCTTTTGTCAGCGTTTTCAGCAGAGTTACCTTCATTAAACCAAAACACTGAGTGAGTTCAGAGGCTTAAAGACAAAAAAGCAATAAGCTCCTGACAGGAGTTTTTGCCAGGAAGGCAAGAGTAGGTAGCAGCAGAGAAACAAAACACATTAATAATGAGGCTGTAATTCCAACTTGTGCACTGTAGTGATGCATGGAGCAAAGTCATAGCTGATGGCTTTTCAAGTCCTCCCTTCTCCAATCACTCCCTGGTGGAAGTTTGGAAGGATTCTGTGGCTCTTAAAATTTCTCATCATAAGTCACTGTATAAACCCATGGAGCAAATAGTGGATGGGGCTTGTGCTGCTGGTTCTCACTGCTCAGAATCAGCGCATGAGAAAACACCCAAAAAATGGCAGCAAGCCTGGCCAAAGATCTGCAGTAGCTTCCAAATGAGCAAATCAGATAGTGGTCTGCAGGTGTCTAGTGAAGGAAGGGTCCAATGAAGGTCTGTGAAATCACAGGTGACATGAAGAAGGCAAAGAGGGACAAAAACCGTTCACTGTTCTGCCACAAGAAATACAGGGCACCAAATGATGCTTGTGGAACAAAGTTCTAAGCAAACAAAAGGGCACAACCAGCCTGTGAAGTCCTTGACAAAAGCTGTTATGGTTGCTAAAAGTTTAACTGCTCAAGGGGAGGCTGGAAACTTTCAATAAATGCCTGGGAGAAAAATCTATTAAATGCTTTGTATTTGGTAGATCTGTTCAGGAATCAGTCCAATTAAAAAGTCAAAAACTGGAAGAACATTAGGAGAAAGTGTCCTTTTCTTGCACTTCTCTAGATGGACTAGATGGACTTTTGGCCTGACCAGTGTGGCTGCTTTATGTTCTTGTAAAAGAAAATAAAAGCCTGACCTGACATGAAGCAAACCTAGCAAGAAATGTGTGAGGACAGAATCATTTAAGACTTCATCTAAGTTCCTAGATACTAAAATGGATGCACAAGTGGTGTGATTCATGTGCAACGAGCCTGATGCATCCAGAAAACATCAGACTGGCTGTACATGGAGAGGTTGATTTCACGGAGTCATAGAATCCATGGAGTCATTGAGGTTGAAAAAGACGTGCAATATCCTTCAGTCCAACCATAAGATCACTGATGCATTTCATGCATCTTATCCTCATCTGCTTAGGCAGTTTGGCCAAAAGTGAATCCTAGACACGCTACTGGTTCCTTCTCATCCTTCCTAAACACAGTTTTTGTGCAGGAAAATAGGATACCACAGGGAAATACAGACCTATGGAAGACACAAGCATTCTTGTTCACCATTTGTGATGAGCAAGAACCAACCACAAATGATTGCAGTGGCCCAAAATCTGACCAGCACCTTCTTTCTGCTAAAGACCACAGTCAGAT
>VYXB01006187.1:20167-55094 GCA_013397135.1 Pachyramphus minor
AAGACCACAGTCAGATTCCTTCCCCCACCATATGCTGACAACAGCAGTATTTGCTGCCCTCTTCCCACTGGAGGTGGGTGTTGGCTGCGGATGCTTTTGCAGCACCATGACAATGCAGGAGAACAGGATCTGTCAAACCACATTAGAGGCACGCAAGAAAAACCTCCAAGTGCTAAATTGTGATTTATCAACACAGTTATTTACAGATGCAGAGCTAAGTGAGTGTTTTGTTAAGCGAACAGAATGCCTTTCAAGCTGCTCAGGAGGAGTATGGGTGAAACTTAGAGATGAACTTGCTGCCTAGACAACCCAGGGGAGGGCACATAGCACGGTAATCAATGCTGGTAGAGCAAAAGACATATGCCTGAGGTTCAAGCAGATCACCTTTTTAATTTCCCAAACAGCTCAGTGCTGCTCTCCTCTGCACAGTCTCTGTGATCTCCTCTGGTCTGCAGGTGATCACCTCCTGTCAGCACCTGGGGGCAGGTGATGCTCCACTGTGCAACAGTTCTCTGCTGTAGTAAGTTTTTTGTTATGGACAGTCTAATTAGGTCATAGAAGGAGTGGGTTTGCCTCTCTGTACAGTAATGATGTCTGACAGCAGGAAGAACATGGAAAAACACCCTGGTTAGCAAGGAGATGGGACTACAGTGGTCTGACACTGGAAAGATGGGAAAATATGGTTTTCACCATCAATCTGGGCTGTTGGGAGCTGCCTCTTCCCATTACTCTGATTTCCCAGACATAGAATCCTTCAGGTTAGAAAAGGCCTCCAAAATAATTAAGTCCAAGCATTCTTCCAGCACTGCCAAGGCCACCACTAACCCATGTCCCCAGGTGCCACATCCACATGGCTTTTACACCCCTTCAGGGATGGGAACACCACCACTGCCCTGGGCAGTCTGTGCCAGGGCTGGACAGCCCTTTCCAAGAAGAAATCTTTCCTAATATCCAATCTAAACCTCCCCCGGTGCAACTTGAGGCTGTTTACTCTTTTCCCGTCACTTGTTACCTGGGAGAAGAGACCAAACCTCACCTGGCTACAACTTCCTTTTGGGAAGTTGTAGAGTGAGAAGTTTCCCTCTGAGCCTCCTTTTCTCCAGGCTTCTACCCCTCAGCCTGACAGGGAGGCACCTCTGACCACCGCAGCACATCAAACTCTGCTGCCAGCTGGGGAGCAGTGACCCAGGACTGGCTCTGCAAACCTCTCTGACCAGTCTGGCTTTTCAGATCTACCTTCCCTTGCTGTCCCCTCACCTTATTCAGATGCCAGCCAGCAAAAGGATTTCTCTTCTCATGCCATATCCGAAGCTTATAAAATGTGCCCAGATCAGGGAGCTCGATCTGTAGAGGAGAGAAAAAGTGTATTACCCATTCCCGTATGTCAGCAAAAGATGCACACAAAGGACACCTCTGAACACCTTTTCAGAGCTAAATCAGAGAGGAGTCAATAACTAAGCCTAATCCCTGTTTGGAAAAGACAAGCCATACCATTTGCATCACCACCAAACTTCACCTACAATACTGCAGGATTTACCAAGGTAAAGATCTCATGCTGATGATTTTCCATGCAGGTTTGAAGATAATGCCCTGGAAAACAATGCCAAGCCCAATCTACCACTTGCACAAGATTCATACCATGAACTTATCAGTCTGTCCAGTTTCAAAGTTGTCTGAATTGTTGTCCAGCTTCATCTCATCTGATTTCCCCTTGTCTCCATAAATCTGGAAGAAGATGGTGGCATCTGTCCCTGCATTCTTAATGTCGCTTGTCCAGATCCAGAGAGACCAGGGGTTCTCTAGAAAGAAAGGTTCACAGTATTTGTTTTTAAAAATAAGTTTTAAGGGTGACCTGGTAAAAACCCCCAAATTCTCATTATTTTCTCTGGTAGGTAAAGAGGGCAGGATGATATGAAAGAAGACCAAGACAACTAGATGACTTATAGTAATGAGATGGGCTGGAAACGCAATTCTGTGATTTCATTTAAAAGAAAATTAGCTAAAACCAAAAATCACCACTTTTCAGGTGATTTCTTCTGCTATACATAAGTAATAGGGTAGTGCAGAGATGTGCTCCATCTCTGTAATTTCAGCATACTGGTCAAACAACTCTAACTTCAAAGACCATAAACCCAAGGAAATATTCAGCTTTCCTTTTGCCAAAGGGAAAGAGTCTTGAGTTAGTTGAACATGGTGCAGTGCAGCTCCAGGTAGCTCCTAAACTTCCTGGATCCATGTCTGGAACAAGGAACAGTACAATACAGATGTGGTATCACCTCATCCTGAGGTAATGAGCCTTCCTGACACTAGACTATTTACCCCAGATATGCCTTTTGCAACACCAGGCTGGCTCAGAGGCCACTCAGGTATCCTTAGCCAGGCTGCACCATGCGGGGCAAACACACTCAAGAGCAATGCAAAGATATTTTCCAAAAGTTTTTAAATTATTTAGATGCCTAAATCCCACCCAACTCCAGTTAGCACTTTTTTTTTTTTTTTTTTTAATGCTACGCGAAGTGTCAAAAGATTGTGGCCAAGCTGCAAATTTTTTATCTCTTAAGTCTTTGCTTCATTTTAACTGTAAGACCAGGCCACCTGAAGGAAGTTTACATTGGTTTTCATATGAGAAGGTGGTTGCATACATAAAGGTGACATTATTTCCTCTAAAGAGCCCCTCATCCGCATTCTTTATTGATGATAATGTGTGTCGCTTCTGCAGGCCTTGCAGCACCTACAGGAGAGGGAACAGCCTTCTTTCCTCATTCAGACATCAGCTGAATTATTAACAAATCTTAATGAGAGAATTGCTAACCCTTTCAGTATGCCTGAGCCCATACCAGCACGGCTTGACCTTCAGAGCCCAGAATGGAATATAAAAATATGATGACATGCATATAAATTAGATTTTTACTGATCTACTCAGTGTTTGACTGTAAAAAAAAAAAAAAAGAGGCAAGAGCTACTGAAAAAAAATGAGGGGAATAGGGAACTCTTAGAAAAAGTTTTGCCCCTCTTTTAATAATATACCAAATGTTCATGACCACTTCTTTCTGAAAAGCACCAGCAGGTTTTATATGAGCAGAAATGAAGCAAAGGCAGTTCTGTGGATAGCATGTGACAGAGAAGCCTGGTCTCCCTGGGGAAAAGAGCAAGGGCAATTCAGACACCAGAGACTGCTCTCATCTGTCTGGTTTGGCCTCCCTGACCTCTGGATGAAGGAAAAGAGGAGTGATGCCTGCGTGGAGGGGGGGAACGGGACCTTGTACCAGGATTAAATGTGGATAGAGGGCTGTCAGGGAGAAACCACACAGGGAGACACATGGGTGAGCTAGGGCAGCCGCTGCTGGAGGTGACCAGGCATTTCCCCAAATGCCCATCATCATCCTCCTGGGGCCCATGGAGCACATTCCCCTGTTTTCTACTCCTTCACATCAAGGCATCCAGGCAGTCAGGAAATTCTCAGAGCCAGAGCAAATACTCCCCAGGTCACAAGCACCAGGGAGGGCTAAATCTGACACAACAATTTCCAGCATAACATTCAAGATGAGGAAGGGAGGGAGTGAAAAAAGAAACAACAACCCAGAATAAATACAAGCTACACACGGAGCTGCAATCTGCTGTGGGAGCAGCTTGCGGATGCTGTGCTGGGAGATGTTTCACCATGGATACCCCAAGTGAGGTTCAGCCCAGCTTTGATCAGCTCTACAGAAAGGGACAGTCCTGTATGCACGGGGAGATAGGCGAGATGACATAATAGGTCTTTTCTAACTCCAAGTCTTACGCTTCTATAATCTGGCAGCTAAAGGTCACAGATTTCTCAAGGCTAATGCTCCCTGTCTATCTCCTGCACTGCAGTGGCAGGGGAATTAGCCTGTCAATAACAATCAGAGCTGATAATAGAGGGTTAAAGGTTGCAGATGCTTTAGCTAAATGGACCGCATCGGAGGCGCAGTGTGGTTATAACACTGACTAACATTTAGATAAAGCTTATTTAAATGAACTGCTGTTTAAGCAGGAGCCCACCCGAAGCACATGGATTAAGCTGTGTCCATTATCCTAATTAAAAGATTCTGTTTACACACACAGGCACTGGTGCAGGCGAGACGGCAGCGATGTGTTTTGCTTGGTGCAAAACCAGCCAGCGAAGCGAGGCCGGTGCTGGAGCCTGTGGGGATGGATGAGCAGGATGAACATGCCCTTGCACTGCTCGGCAAGGCACAGAGCAGCTCCTCCCTGCAAACGTGTGCCATTGCCTCCCTCTAGAGAGAAGCCTTCAAATTCAGCACCCCTGTGCCTCGGGAGGCACATTCAGTAGCTGGACAGGGCTCACACTGGTTATTTCTCCAAGGTCAAGAATAAAAAAAAGTTGAAGTTAGCAGGAAGAGTTTTGTTTTTCCTCCCATCTTCTTTTTTTCCTCAGGGTTGTCTTCTTATTGTATTTAGGTTTTGTTTCCATCTAGAACAAGAAAACTTTGCTTCTGTAGTGATAATGAAATGTAGCCTGGCTTGTCTGCAAATATAAGATGGTGGCTGCAGGAGCCCCAAGCACAGTGAACCTAGGAAGGCCAACAGGTCAAAACTTTTTCCCTCAAGAAAGTGAGAGTAATTCTTCAAAATATTGTAAAAGTTTCATTTTAAACTCTCCAAAGTAGGATGTTCAAAGCTGAAGCTCATGCTTCAGCATCAGAAGGATGTGGAGCTGCTGGAGAGAGTCCAGAGGAGACCACGGAGATGCTCCCAGGGCTGGAGCCCCTCTGCTCTGGAGCCAGGCTGGGAGAGCTGGGGGGTTCACCTGGAAAAGAGAAGGCTCCAGGGAGACCTGAGAGCCCCTTGCAGGGCCTAAAAGAGAGCTGGAGAGGGACCTGGGACAAGGGTCTGAACTGACAGGACAAGGGGGAATGGCTTGTCACTGCCAGAGGGTAGGGATAGATGGGATATTGGGAAGGAATTGTTGGCTATGAGGGTGGTGAGACCCTGGCACAGGTTGCCCAGACAAGTTGTGTCTGCCCCATCCCTGGAAGTGTCCCAGGCCAGGTTGGATGGGTTTTGGAGCAACCTGGGATAGTGGAAGGTGTCCCTGCCCATGACAGGTGTTGGAATGAGATGGTCTGTAAATATCCCTCCCAGCCCAAACCATTCTATGACTCAATGACTCAGTTCACCTCTGCCTGACCAGTGGTCACCCCATGTCACTCAGGTGACACTCATGTTGTTTGTGGGAGGGGGGGGTGATGGTCACAGGAGGCTCCTGGACACTTTTACCTACTTTTCAGTCTTTTCTGGCGTAGAGAGACCATTTCATAGAGTTCCCGCTCTATGAGACCATCTCCTTCATCTTCATCCAGCCATTTCCCACATGGGAAGGTTTGCTCAATACCAGTAAATGGGCAGTAAACCACCACCTGGGAAAAGAGATTGGGAAAGTGGGGTTGGATATTCTGTTACTGGTAGCCCACGGCACCTCGATACTGAAAACTCAAATACCAAAGCAGAGACAGAGCTGGAGATCTTGGTCATGCTCTCAAAATCAGTTTTTCTGGACCAACATGAACAGGACTGGTTGCACAATTCCCAATTTGCAGTGCAGCTACAACCCATCTGTCCTGTTATTCCCATTTTTGCAGCAGTACGTCAAAACGGGTCAACCAAGAAGAGGTGAAACACCAGGAGGAGAAGGGATTGGGAACAGGCAGGGTGGCTGCAGGAGTCAGCCCTGCTCCACACCAGTGCACAGTAGGGTTTTGCAGAACATGCAGGACACAAAAAGCCTTCAAACACATCCTAAGCTGACTTTGCTTTCCAGGAAAACTGCATTTCCACATAGCTTCAGGATAGGCAGCTGTCCCCCTCCCTATCCTCCCATCACCTCCTGCTGACCTTGCACATGTCCTCACATCACATATTGCCCCACTCACTACCTCCTGGTAACACCCGTGGTCAGCCACTTTTTGTTTGGGGTTTCTTTGGGGTTTTTTTGTTTGTTTTTGTTTTTGGGGTTTTTTTTAGTAATTTCTGAGCTCCAGAGCAGCATCTAGAAACTTCAGGGAAGCCTGAGTGCAGATGATAACTTTGAAACACTCAGCACAATCCAAGACTGCAATTCTGTCCAGCCCCTTGGGTGAACATATGAAGGTGCTTTTGGAGCTGAGCAAACAATAATCTCTCTGTGACTGCAAAGGGGCAATCATCCCAATTAGCAAGTGATTGACTTATGCATCTAACGTGCCTTTGAGGCAATCAGCTACTCCCATGCATGATGTATAGTATTGACTTGTTAAGTCGCGGATATTGCCATCCAAACAAAAGCAGGTTTATTTATTTTATTTTTAAACCATTATTTGGTTGTTGGGATCAGGTTGGGGTCAGGAGACAGTTTGATAGCTGCCTGCAGACAAAAAAACTTGGCAGTGTTGTCTTAATGCTGGGACTCCATGACCTCAGAGGTCTTTTCCAACCTAAATGATTCTTGGGAGTTTATGATAATTCAGTCTCACCTTCTCACAGAACCAGCCAGAACTGACGCCACAATTATCATGCCCAATGGTGACCCTGCTGAGAGGGCTGAGAAGAGCAGCTATCTCCACGTTAAAGAGATCTGTCCTGGCACGCTCAAATTCACCTCCTTCCAAGAAAATCTTCCCACTGTTCTTTAAGCCTTTGGAGCCGTGGAGGATTACGTGGATCTTGGAGTTTGTGCCAGCTCCTCTGATATCTCCTGTCACTACAGCCACGTTGTACACAATACCTGAAGGAATCAGGAGTTTAGTTAGGAAAAACAAGGAGGGAGGAAAGGAGTCTGAGAGTTAGGATTTTGGTTGGATTTACATTGGACTCTATTGGTTTCCCACCGGTGTATTTTGACTTTTGACTTAGACACAGTGAAATGCTTCATTTGTTTTTGTCCCACACATAACTCTGAGAAATACACACCTACCTTCACTGTTCAAAAGAAACAGGCTTGGGGTGACAAAATCCCTATCACACGACCCAATGGAAAAAAAATGTGGGTTTTTTTATTCACTATGTGGTGATGAGTAGGTGAAGAAAGGCAATAAAACTGAATTAACAACTAAGTAGTTTGATTTTGAGAGATACCAAGCACTAAATGTGTCAGGGAGTGCTGAGAGGATGGAAAAGTGTTGCTTTAAACAGTGGTGGCAAGATCTGCAGCATCACAAAACTCTGGAAACTTCAGATCAGCAGTTTATAATGCTGCTGAAGCCATCAGGACCTCCACAGTCATTGTGAGAGCCCACAGTTCTCAGCAAAACAAGCTTTGGGAGAGATACTAACCCAGCTGGAAGAAAGAGAAATATTTCTGAAAGGAAACCAATACACATAAAAGTGTTCTGTTTGGTTTTCTGTCTCTTTTTTTTTTCCTAGCTCAAACTGTTGGCCTAAGAAAGAAAACACTTCTTCCTACAACCTTACCTCTCAGAAGATGAGCACACCTTTAGACCTGTCTCATGGCATCAAGCAGACACCTAAAACACCCTAACAATGTCTTAGGGAGCCCGTATAAAATAGTTGGGGCCCAAGCTGAGTTCTTTGATTAAATCAGCCAGAAATTTCAACAGGGACTTTGGATGAAGTAGAAACACCAGGACTTGCTCTCGCCTAAATTATCTTCCCTTTGAAATTTGTGTTAAAGACTCAACTCAAGCATGCTTTACTACTGGATAAATCTTCAACAAAACTCATGAGAGCAGGGAAAAAAAATGCACAGTCACAGATGGTAAAAAATAAAGGAAGCTTTTACTGAATGAATTATATTTCTGTTTTCTTTCCCATCTTCTCCTAATTTTTTTTAACAAGCATTCTGCAGTCAGGAATCTGCACCCAGACTACTTTGCTCATGCACATGCAGGGGGAATGCAAGGACTGCAGATGCTGAAGACCATGCAAGGAAGAACAGCTGTTACACGTGTGGTAAAAGTGTTTGCCTTTATGCTAATAAATAAATGCAGGCAGAACATTATCCAAATAATCTTCTGCCTTGTGGTGAGTTCTTTTGTTGACTTTACATCCAAGTTTCTTTTAACAGAGACATAAATTTTGGTTGTCTTTGCTTTAACCATGTTGGATAACAAGAAAGATTGATTTAGGGATCAGCACTGCCTTTCTTGTTTTGTAAAAGGATGTGTAGTTCCCCAGACAAGAACATGAAGTACAATATTCACTACTTGTGGCACATTGGTGACTGTGGAAGTAGCAAACCACTCCCTAGAAACTGGTGAGAGACTTGCTGAAGAACAAGCTGGATCTTTCATCCTCTGTCCATCAGCCCCTTATCCAGCCTGTAGGTCCTGCATTGCTTCTCCAATGAGACACAGATGTGGGAAATATGGTGGTAATTCAGGGACCCTTGTACAAAACAGCCTGCTACCAGCAGATGGTTCACTGCAGATCTCCCTAAGCATAAGGCATTCAGTCTTCTCAAGAAAACATGGCTAATAGAATTAACTTTCCATTTCCCACCACGGATTCAGCCCACGAATTTACCCGTGGCTTCAGTGCCTCCAACAAGAATGTCCCTCTGGATTTTTCCATCGTCCTCATCTAAAGCAAACCAGCGTCCAACTGGGAATTGGTACACACACTTGTTGCCAATGTCCTCAATGATCACCTGAGAGAAAAAAGAAACAGCACTTTGGAAAATAAAATAAAATTTAAAAAAAATGGAAAAAGCAAAGGTGTTACACGAGGGGTGGTAGAAGAGCAGAAGCTTAATGTATACACTCTGACCTGGTATTTAACATATCCAATACTCAAGCAGATCTCTCTCCATTCCCTAATTAGTACTGATACAATTTCAGACAATCAGCGAGTAAAAACCAGCTTTTTCCTTTTGCCTTTTTTATCCAGTGAACCCACTCTGCATCTCTCACGGTGTACGAGACCAGATGTCTCTGCTATCAAGACCAGCTGGTTGGCCTGTCTTCCCTCTCTCCAGAGCATCTTTGCTGGCTACTCTTCTCCATCAGCTCAGCGACAGCTCTTTGTTCTGCTTTGGGAACAGTCTGTGTTCTTTCTCTCTGCTTTAGGGCCTTGTTATAAAACAACACCTAGGAATTCCGGGGCAAATCAAGACCATCAGATCAGCTTGTGTGACCTAGTAACATCACTTTACCCCCATCAGTTATTCCAGGATGGAACCATCGTAAAGGCAGCCGGGATACCCTGTGGTAGGAGTAGATTCTAGTTTGGAGGGATTTGGCTCTTTGGACCACCAGTGAGGTGGAGCTGGGCAAACATCATGAAGTTCAGCCAGGCCAAGTGCAAGATCCTGCACCTGGGTTGGGGCAATTCAAAGCACAGACATAGGTTGGACAGAGATCATATCAAGAGCAGCCCTATGGAGAAGGACTTCAGGGTGCTGGTGGGTGAGAGGATGGACACAACCCAACCCAGAAACCCCCCTGCCCTGGGNAAAGCACAGACATAGGTTGGACAGAGATCATATCAAGAGCAGCCCTATGGAGAAGGACTTCAGGGTGCTGGTGGGTGAGAGGATGGACACAACCCAACCCAGAAACCCCCCTGCCCTGGGCTGATCCCACAGTGTGGGCAGCAGGGAAGGGGGGGATTTGCCTCTCTGCCCCCTCAGGTGAGACCCCCCTGCAGAGCTGCTCCAGCCCTGGGAACAACAGCACAGGGATGTGGAGCTGCTGGAGAGAGTCCAGAGGAGACCATGGAGATGCTCCCAGGGCTGGAGCCCCTCTGCTCTGGAGCCAGGCTGGGAGAGCTGGGGGGGTTCCCCTGGAGAAGAGAAGCTCCAGGGAGACCTGAGAGCCCCTTCCAGGACCTAAAGGGGCTCCAGGAGAGCTGGACAGGGACTGGGGACAATGGATGGAGGGACACGACAAGGGGGAATGGCTTCCCACTGCCAGAGGGCAGGGAGAGATGGGATAGTGGGAAGGAATTCTTCCCCATGAGGGTGGTGAGGCTCTGGCACAGGTTGCCCAGAGAAGCTGTGGCTGCCCCATCCCTGGAAGTTGGATGGGGTTTGGAGCAACCTGGTCTGACAGAAGGCATCCCTTGCCCATGGCAAGGGGTTGGAAATAGATTGTCTTTAAGGTCCCTGTCAAACCAAACCATTGTAGGATTTGATGATATTTTAATAAAACAACCCAGGGAACAATCTTTCCTTTTAATACTAAATGGTAGCTTTTTGGACCTCCTGCTGAGGAGTTTCTTACAAATATATTCTTCTGGGCTCCTGAAGGCTGTCACAGAGTTACTATGGTATCTTAAACCAGCAGAGAGGGGTACTGAAGAATTTCAGGAAGAAGAGAAGAAATCAAAACATCTATTCCTCTCTATGGCTTATGCCTCAGAGGGGGAAAAAAAAAAAAATCACTATTGTGGATGGAAAGCCCTTGACACTTTTCTCAACAAACAGGGAGAATCTGAAATCTGTCTTTTCGGATAAATTTATGGAGCCATTCTTTGGGAAACAGAGCTTCCCCTCCTGTCACTCATCCCACACCGTGCTGTTGCCTGTAGCATCACTGATTCTCTTTGTGCCTTCGTAGACATCAGCATCTGCCAGGGTTGGGGTTGTCAGGGTGAGAGCAGTGCCATGCTGGAGTGTCAGAGACTAAAATAGACAAGGCTCGGGAGAAATATCAACACCCTGATTCCTCTCTACCAGCTGATCCTCTTAGGGTTCCTTCTAATGGGTTTATTCATATATTTAGAGGTGAAAAACCATCTCTGAGTATGAGCCACACTGAAAACACAAGAAACTTGAGAACAGGTTCATTCAGGAGTAAGAACACCAGAGTCTCCAAATATTGGAGCAAATTACACAAAAGCATCTACAAATAGTAGACAATAATTGAGATATTTTAGCTCAGTTCTCTGACCTTTCAGCTCAATTTGCAAGCTAAAAGTTGCTTTCCACTTAATCACAAGCACCCTGGAGGCTTGTGGTAGAATATAGAGTTAACATGTTGGCTGCAAGTCATCACTACTCCAGGCTTTGGGACGCAAGCAACGTCACCAACATTAGAAAACATCTCATGTCACCTGTGATGTGAGAATGAGCTTCTTTTTCTGTGCTTTTTTCCCCTCACTGTCTGTTACGTTGAGCACAACTGCTCTGTTTTTCATTTCTGCATTTTTCATGGACAACCAACATCATAACTTTTCCTGCATTGTATGGTGATGGTGCAAAAGCATGTGCTAATATTTGCATTTGTAATCCATCAAACTACTCTGTTACCCAGGATTTACAAATCTAGGGTAAGATCTTCCATGGATTAAAGCCAGCTGTGTTAAACTACACCAGCAGAGGAAAGAAAATGAGACTAGAGGGAAGAGTCATAGATTTCTCATTTTAAAATACTCCTTCAACCATTTCACTGAAAGCTGTAATACCTTCCTGCCTTATAGCAGAGGATTAAAATGAGCAGGAAAGTGGAAGAAAGGGATCTTTGTGGCAGGTATATCTCTTTTGCTGTGCCAATGACAAATCACTTAAACTTGGCCAAGCTGTAAGTCTGCAAATTTCCAGTGTGAACAGTTTCTTAGACTCTGGTGTCTTTATGGTCTTGGTAATCAGTTAAACAGAATGAGAGGGGGCTTGGAGGTCCTGGCTTGGAGAATTCATCCTCCTTGGTCAGAATGACTGCTGTGATTGAGACAGGAGAAATATTATTAGATCATCCAAACTCAAGTCGTAACAACTGGACTTTCTCACTGCCACAAAGTCACCTGAGATGCTCAGAAATTTACCTTAACCCAGAGTGCAAAAAACCTCATTTTAATAGTATCATCTAGTGATTTGGGTTGGAAGGGGCCTTTAAACCTCATCTAGTTCAACCACCTGCAGTGAACAGGGACATTTTCAACTAGACCAGGTTACTCACAGCCCCGTTCCAACCTGACCTTTAAAGTTCCTGTGGATGGGGCTTCTACCACCTCTCTGGGGAACCTGTGCCAGTGTTTTACCACCTTCATTGTCAAAAAAAAAAACAAACAACACCTTCTTCCTTACATCTAATGCAGATCAGCCCTCTTTTAGTTTGAAACCAAACTACCCAACTGGAATTCTAACTGCCCAGTCTGAATCTGCTGCATCTGAGATGCTGAGACACACCACGCTGGCACTCACCAGGCTGCTGCCAGCACTTCATCAGCCTTCTTTGCCCTGCAGAAAAAAACAAGTCCTAAAGAGGAAACTTCTGGAAAGGTGACTGGATCTGTGACTCTCTCAGTAACCTGTATCACCAGGAATTATCCTTACGTTTTCTTGGTACCAGACCACCGAGAGGGTAAGTGGGATACTTTGACCCCATGACACGCTTATATTGAATTTCTCATGAGAAACTAACCTTTGCAAGGAACCAGCCAGCAGAGCCGCCCTTGTTATTATGCCCTATATTAATTTTTCTTAATTTTCCCAGATTCGGAGCATCGAGTGTGAACTTGTCCTCTGCTCCTTTTTCAAAGTTGTCTTTGTCATTGTCCAGTTTCCTCACACCTGAGGGGGGAAAAAAGAGAATAAAAAATAAAATAAGAATAAACAAAGAAATAAACAATAATAAATAATAAATCCAAGGGGGAAAGGGTTACTGGTGCATGTGTGTTTGTAAGTAAAGGAATATTTAGGAATGTCATCACTGGCTGAATCAAATATTCCCCAGGTATCAGCTCTCTGCAACCAGGATTCAAGGTAAAGGCAGGGGACTTTATATTCTAATAAAAAGGGTACCTTTTCTTGAGCACACAAAAGACCAGGATTTCCATTCTAATGTCACAGTTACTTACAGCTCTCAGAGCTTTCAGAAATATATATCCANNAAAAAATATATCCAGATGGCTTTTAAATTTTTTTTTTTTTTTTTTTAATACCACCACATTTCCCTTTTATTTTCAATGTCTTTGAAAAATCTCCAAACTGCTCAAAAAAAGGCTTTGGTCACAAGCTGCAGATTTTGACATTTTGGGACACGGAATTCTTTGCTGCATCCGACAGGAAGGATTTATTTTCAAATTAGGGCCCAGCCAGGGCTGTTGGCTTTTTCCTGATCTCACAGGAGTCTGCCTTTATGAAAAATATTAAAGCTCTGACCCCGGTTGCAGCCAACATTTCCCGTGTGTGAGTGATGCTGTGAGTGGGATTGAACCCACCCAAGGCAGCAGTGCAGGGAAAAGTATCAGTGGGCAATTCATCCCACTTTCCTTAGAAGGGGATGAATCATTTTCTAGCTGTGTTATTTCTTTGTGTAGGTATGACAGAGTGCCAGGACAACCAGCTTAGATTTAGACTCCCACTTTTGGATGTCTTCAGTGAGATCAGATGAATCCCCTTGTAAAAGTCTGGAGGATTAATCAAGGATGAGCCCCATCCACTACGTTTCATAATCTGCTCAAGGATACTTGGCAGACATAATATCATTATTTCTTGAATTTGATAGGATAGTTGCAGCATAGAAGCAAGAGAACACTTGCTCTCTGGGTCTCCAGGAATATCCACCCACTTTTCTCCTTTGCCCCAAAAGTTTTGGTTCAGGCACATATTTTATTATTTATTATTATTATTATATTATGGTTCAGGCACATATTTATTATATTAATATTATTTTAAAATATTTCTTAAAGGACTAAATTAATGCTTCTAGAGCACTTTTGTAGTACAATCTACCTTAAAAAAATAAAAGAAATAAGAAAGCTAACACCATTAATTTAAAGCCAACTAATACAAACCTTGGTGAGATTATTTTTCCAAATGACCAGGCAGGCTCAGCCCCAACATTTGTCACACAGAAGGGACATCATTATCCATGCAGGGACCCAGAATTGAGACACACAGCTCTCACTGCATGCACTGTAAATACACATTGGTGTTGGATGCATCAGTGGACTGCCACTTCCTCCACTGCTTCCTGCTGCTGGCTTATGCTGTATTTTCCCAGGGTTTGGTGGTTTTAGTGGTAGGGAACTTCAGTCACAGCCCAGCCACGACTGCTGCACTGCAGTCACAGCTTCCAGTGGATGTGGATGTGACAAGCCCTAGAACTAAACCCACCACTTGTTGTGCCTTTCACTCATGCAAATTATTCCGCATTTGCCATGTTGCCTTTGTGTGTTGCTTAGATCACAGTCCTGCAGAGCAGGAGGAAATATTTTGGGACATTATTTGCATTTGAATACCTGTGTCTCCTTTCTCGCCGAAGATATTAATGAAGACATCTGCATCTGTTCCACTGCCGCTGACTTCACCAGTGAAAACCCGGACCACGTACTTATTGACTGCAAGCAGAGAGGCAGAAATCACAATACATTAATAACTCAGTGGTTTGATACAAAACATAACATTACATTCCAATTCAGGCTGTGCTGATACTCTCTTGAAAGCTTGTCTGAACCATGGCTCTTGGAACACTGACCCTCTTCTGTGTAAGAGGAATAAAATCCATAGGCAGAACTCTGACATTGTGTATTCACTGCCCAGGGCAAGAGCACAGATCACTCAGGTCCTGGCCTTGACACTGAAAGGTGAAGTAGATGAGAAAGTGAAAATCTTGATGTTGATAAAAGGGCACTAAATGAACTCGGACCTATATACCAGCTTTACTTTCTCCAGATGTCAAGGAGTTATAGACTTACAGAGCCAGCCGTCTGCCCAAGCTCAGACCTGACCCTTCTGATCCCAGTGCTGTCCTAGAGCTATTTTTGCAGGTTAGTTTATATTAAGCCTGTCTGGTGACAAGTATTTTGAGGAAATTGTAGTGCAGTGACGGAACAAGGAGTAACGGAATCAAGCTGAAAAAGGGGAAATTCAGATCAGATATACCGAAGAAAATCTTGACTATAAGAGTAGTGAGGGACTGGCATAGGTTGCCCAGAGAATCTGTGGCTGCCTCATCCCTGGAAGTGTCCAAGGCCAGTTTGGACAGGGCTTGGAGCAACCTGGAAGGTGTCCCCGTCCATGTCAGGTGCTTGGAATAATATAATCCTTAATATCCTTTCCAACCAAAACCATCCTCTGGTTCTATGATCCTGTGAAAGGTCAGTCACTGCATGAACAAGGTCAGTCACTGCATGAACACAAAAATGTGAAGCCAGCCACCCTGCTGGCTTAAAAGGAAAAAAAAAAAATCCAACCCTTTTCATTTGATGGAGAAACAACACTAAATCCCAGGAGCTGTGACACTGTGAAGATACATCATGTGTGGCAAAAAGCAACACAAAAACCATGTGGGTGAGCCACACCACAGACACCTCACACATGTCATGTCAGTTTGAAAAGCAAGTTCTTCAGATGGATTGGGGTAGACTCAGTTTGTTTCCAAGAACAGCAAACGGGAGCTCAGCTTCTTCTGAAAACAATGAGAAAACTCCCATGACCTTTCAGTGTGACTTTATTTGGGCCAAATACGAGCAACTTTCAGAATCTACCACCCAAGTCTACCTGACTACCTTGTTCCCCCAGGCAAACAGCCGTGACAAAGACCTGGTGCTTCCATGAAAAACCAATGCTGGAGGCAGACAGACAGCAAGACGCAAAACAAAACTGATGAAAGTGAATGCAAAATACAGCTGAGCAGCACATGATCTCATATATGCCCTCAACAAAGTCTCTGTTACTGAGCCCTGGGTAGCTGATACTGGAAGCTCTGTGCTACATCACCTCTTTATTTCTGAGTTCCAGACACTCTGCTTCCGTGAAAGAGTCAAATGCACAGGTCTCCTCACACACACATCCTTTGCAGAAACAAAACTTTCTGCACCACAGGATCATTAGCACTGGTAAAGACCTCTAGGATCTTCGAGTCCAACTGTTAACCATCCTTAATGATTTGCAACTCTTTTCCCTTTCGCAGGAGCAAATTTAGGGGAAAGCCTTCTCTGGGCTTCCCAGCCAACTCCAGAAATGGATTCCCTCAGGAGCCATAGAATATCACAAACACTGGGTTACCACTCCCAGAAGAGGTCCCCCACCACCAACGCCATAATCAGTGCATATTAAAAACTGTTCTAAAAGACAACAGACACTTGGGTGCACATGCTCCCGCTGAGGCTGAGGATGTGAGAGCAAACGTATGAGGAGCGGTTGTTGGACCATCCCCTGAATTATAACGATGCTCTCAGCGCCCAGGGTGAGGCATACAAACGCAGAGCCCAAACAGAAGGGAAAATCACCTGTCATAGTTTAATGACTGTGCTGGGAAAAGGCTGAAAATCGAGCTGACATCCTTGGCGCCCCATCGCAAAACATGCCATTGCAAATAAAATAATAATGATAAAACTGCAATAAATACTAAATAACAAGAAAGAGGAGGACAGGTCCAGGCTCAGACAGGGGAGAAAACGCCTTAATGATTCTCTTTAACTCTTCTGCTTCAGTTCACAGAGCTCTAACAACCTGCTAGAGCTGTACCAACACCAGAAGAGTTCATTTGCATTAGCCAAGGATAAAGATGGTGTAATTTCCAGCTCCCACTTGGCCACTAAGCTGCTCTAACTAAAATTGACCCACTATATGTTGAGATCTTTAATTACAGACAACATTTCTGAAGCAGGTTTGTTCCTTGCACCTCCTCTGGAATGTTTTTTTCTCATGTCAGCGATTAATTTTCCACTCCACTTTTTCAGGAGCCAGAAGAACCTGATGGGATAAAAGGATCCTCGAAAGGACAAGCAACAGTAGCCAAACTTAGATTACCTTTGTAGGATAAGGCTTTATGCCTCTGAAATACAGACCAGAAGGATGCCTGAATGCATGCAGAGCATCAAGGAGGACATGCAGAGAACAAGTCCACAAAGAGCAATGAGAAGCAGCGACCAAACACAGGGCAGGGAGGACACCTCGTACAGCTTCTGCAGAAACACATCTGGTCAGCAAGAAAAACACTGGTAAAACTACCTGCCAGATCAAACACCTTGAAAGGCTTCCCTACATGGCTGTATTTCAAATCCAAGGTACAGAATGACATCCTCTGACAACCAGCTCAGAACACTAAGTGGTCCCAAGGGCTCTATATACACACAGAGTGTCAGCACAGAGAGCCCCGTGGCAGAGCTGATTCCTGAGCCCACAGATGGGTTATTTCAGGCTGGTGGCTGTCACAGGGCACTGTGCTGAGAGGGGTTTATGTTGACCCCTAAAATGTAAGCAATGCTGGGGTGCAGACCATGTGATGGCAGACTCGTTGTCTGTGCTGATGCGTTTCATGGGCAGAGCCACTCCAAGAGCATTACAGGTCCTTGGCAGAGGTCATGGCACGTGCCTGCTTCACAGACTATGGAATCATGCCTAGCTTCTGCTCATCAGCTTTTCCCTTTAATTTTTTTCATGCTTACTGTGCACTCTGGCTTGGCCCCATACCTGTGGTCAGGACCTCTCAGGTCGGCATACAGGAAAATCTTTGCTCCTCCATCTCCAGGAAGCAAAAACAGGATCAATCCTGAGCCACTCTGAATTTTTGCCAGCACTCTCTCCCTCTCTAAGCAATTCAATACTCAGCTGCAGCAGAGAGGGGAGCATTTCATGCTGCTCAGGGGTCCTTCTGTGCTTCATACATCAGCACATCTTACAGAATGACATGGTGGATGTGCAAATTTAAATAGAAAGGAAAGCTACCTCTCAAAAAGACAGTGAGGATTCAGCTGATAAAAGCATGCAAGAAAAAAGGTCTCATTGTAGCCAGGCAGAGATCTGGCTTAAGTCAAGCACTCTTCATTTTGATCATGGGTGAATGTTGCTCGCTATTCTTTAAGCCCTTAGCAGCAGCATCTTTTCAAAAATACCCCCTTGGCTTTTTTTTTTTTTTTTTTTTTTGGTTAATTTCAATACATGGCTCTGACTTCATCTGCAAAACAGGGATCAAGATGTTGCCTGGATATTTTTTTTTCCCTGAATGCTTCTCCTAGCACCGTGAACATGCAAAATGCTAATGTAAAAGCTGTGCCTCCATCGAGCAGTGCAGGCTCACTGCAGCACAGGCACGGGGAGGGGGAGCTTTCCTAGGAGCAAAATTAGCAGCTTCACAGGCACAAACTGCAAGATGCCAAGAGCAGAACAGCTAACAAAAATCAGTAGGAAGAGCAGTAGCTATTTTCTGCTGTCTTTCCTCTTCCCATTGCAACACAAGTGTAAATGCCCTCTGTGGTTAGAGCACCTTCCTTCTCTTTACAGTTGAGTGTCTGCTCCACTGAGACAACTCAGCTCCCTCTGACATCTCTCATCCAACACACTGACGCAGACAAAGCTGTCCTAAAGAAGCATTTGAAGACAGTGACAGGATGCCATCCCTGGGAAGCAGTGGGGTGGCACTGATGTAACCCCACTGCATTAATTTAGCAGAGGTGTGACAGTCAATCAGCTTGTCTATTACTGATTAACTCAGCCTCACCTTCTCAACGGCGAGGAGGAAAGGTTAATCTTGCACTGTGGGCTGGAGTCAGGCTCTCTCCATACAAGACCCAAGAGGATTATTTTTGTGAATGTGACGCAGTCCCAGTGCTGCTCCTGTGGGGTGAAGGGAATGAGGCTGCTGCTCTCCTGCCCTCCAGAACTCCCCATCCATGCAGCTCCCACTTGCCATCCCGATGAGCTGGGTGGAGCTCTAGCCCAGCACATTGCTCAGAATCTTTTTTATCCAGACCCAGGAGCTCTGGGTGCTCTTGTCCTGCCCCCTGCCATGGAAAATACATGGACATATCCCAGTCAAATCCTTCCAGCTCCAAGCTGCAGCTGACTGTTTAGCCATGTGATATTCATCTGTTAATGCCATTTATTTAGCAATATGATATCATGGTCACTTGAACCACCACAGGGTGCAATTGCCTAAAGAAATCTTGTAGCTACTATTATCTGGGGCATTAGATAGGGTGTTTACACACAATCGGCTGAGTTTGTAGCAGCAGAAGCAGAAGATTTGGGCAGGAAAACAAAGTCGGCTGTGCTTCATTACCTGGAGTTATCACCTCCTGCAGGGCACAGTGAATTCCCGGCTAGACAGCCCTGCCCACCTTCCCTGTGCACAACCCGCCACGGAGCAGGGCCCTGCCCCTCAGCATCCAGTGTCTGAGAAATGCCACAGCCCTCAGAGGCAAAACACTCAGGGTTAAAAGCAGGGAACTAACCCAGAGGCAGCGATGGATTCTGTTTTCACAGTGCTCCCAAGGGTGGAAATGTTTGAGATCCATTCTCTGCTGCTCAGCACTCAGCAGGCAGATTTGGGAAGGCGTGGAGGTGGGGGAGAGGCACTGCTACTGTCTCTGAATTGCTGCTAGAGAAGAAATACTTCTGTGATTAGTGTGAAAAGTCAAAAGAATTGTTGCTAAAGGGAGAGGTAAGGGCTTGAACCTGTAGACAAGGTACAATTTCAATTTGAGTCTGCCACAGTCTTCTTGCAGGAGCTCGGGAAGGTCGTTTAACATCCATATGCTTTGGTTCCTTGGGTGTCAGATCGAGTCAGCCATTCCATCCCATCAGAAACTGTCTGATGTCTCTTTGTGATGGAAAGGACTGACTTGTCAAAATGCAAGCTCCTTTTTAACACTGATGACAACCTGTTCCTCAGTGACAGAGTTCACGGTCAGAGCATCCTTAAAATGTCAGACAGCCTATGGTTAGGGCACAAAGCTGGGACCTGGCCTTCCAACACACTTGGTTCACAGCAAACATTTGAATTTTGTTCTTGTCTGTGCTGGGAGGGAGCCCATCCCACCAGGATAACACCTCCTCTGCCTAGATAAGCTGCTGCTGACCTGGTGGAGGTGCCCTGCTGCTTTTCCATGTCCAGCAATCGAGTCTCTGCAAACACTGCAGAGGGGAAAGCTCACCCAGCCCCCATCATGACACGTCTCTCTGACACGGTAGCAGGGACCCTAGAGATAGCTACACAGAGTAAAACATACTGAGCACCTAAAGCTCAATATGCAAAAGCAGAGGAGCCCTACTGAGATCACCAGCAGCCAGATCTGTCTCAAAATCATGTCCTGCTCTTGCACAAAGCAACCTGCACACAGATGAAGAAGACTTTTTTCCCCATCCAAGAGAGCACTGAATTCAAAGGGTTGGTTTAGCGCTCAAAAGTAATTAATGTCTTTCAAGGGTAATTGACCTTTATTAATGAGCTGTGCTCTCAGAGGTGGGGAACAGCTCCTTTAACCAAGGATTTGAACTCTAAATACAGGTTACAAGCACACCTAGAGCACAGGGGATACAGAATAAGGAAGAGTTTTGCATTGGACAGGGCTCTGAGCAACCTGATCTGGTTGATGATGTCCTTGCTTATTGCAGGGGGTTGGATTAGATGGTCTTTAAAGGCCCCTTTTAACCCAAATTCTATGACTCTATGGCTTTTGGCCATGACCACCTCTGCCAAAACATCTCGTTAGCAAGGGAGAAATGCTGTGGAGCCTTTGCATGCCTCTGGGGTGCCCACATTTAAACACAGCACCAAGGATGGCGTTCAAGGCCCTGGTTCAGCATTTCTTTAATGTCATAAGAGCTCTGTAAAAGTGTCTTCTTAAGAGGCATTGTTGCAGTCACCCAAGGAGGCACGACACGCGGGAGAAGGAAACAATTCAACAAGTGTTCAGGCAACGCTCTCAGGCACACGGTGGGACTCTTGGGGTTGTCCTGTGCAGGGCCAGGGGTTGGCCTTGATGTTCCTTGGGGGTCCCTTCAGACTGAGGGTGTTCTGTGACTCTGTGATAAGAGAGTTTGCGCTGTTGAATACTGCACCACCCTCAACCTCTGCCTTGTGCCCCTCCCGTAATGAACTCCGACACTCGGCCTCCCCACCCAGCCAGAGACCATGGGACTCAGCTCCATTTTCTGTGGTTCTGACGAGGAATCAAAGCGTGCATCAAAACAGTTAATGTATTAGGATTCAGCCCGGATCATCCCTCTGCAGGGCCTGTGAGAGGCAATCTACCACATGCAGGAGGCTTTGCTTGTAGGATATGCTAAACTGATGTTCCTACTGCGACTTCAAAGCAGCAATGACTTTTTGAAGTGAGCTTTAAATGACCTTGCTCAGGAGACAATAGTGGTTTAGCTGCAGAAGCAGAGAGCTTAGCACAGGGCAACCCACCTTGTGACAGCAGTCCAGAAATCCTTGTTCATCTAATTCTCCAAGATTTAGTGTTACTTTGCATTAGTTCAGCCCCAGGAAGCCCATTAAAAAAGAAAAAACAACCAAAAAACCCCCAAAAAACAACAACAGCAGCAACAAAAAGAGCAGACATTTCACAAAAGAAATATCTGTTTTTCTGATTTCCCCAGATTTGGTATTATCAAAACTGAAGAAATCACTGAAAATATCCTCTTGTGTTAAATACTTTTGCTCAGAAATAAGAGTGAAGTAATTTTACAGTATTGTTAAAAATCTTATTGTTAGCACTGTAACTTCAGTCTTGCTTTAAATAAATCGTATAATTTTTAAAAGTTGCTCTATTTCAAAACTGATAGCTGAATTAATTTTCATATATAGAAATAATTAGTCAAAATTATCCCACGTCTTCACAAATGTGCTGTACTATCTGTTTTGTATTGGGTACACATAGATCTATACACCAGCCACACAGAGAGATGTCTCATGCCTCTTTAAAATTCTTTCTCTTGAAACATGAAGTCCTCAATATGAATTACAAATCTCTGTTTCCATCCCGTTTCAGAGCTCTGTGCATCCTGTCTTCCTTGTGGTTTACAAGTCACTAGTGTTTCTTTTTATATCTGTATTTCAATTTCTCTTTCCTTTTACCCATCTTTAGAGACAAAACAACAAGCAAAAAAAAAAAAAATACATGACAACTAAAATGTCCATAGCTGTCTCATTTTGGACACAATGACATAAGATGGGCAAAGTGTGCAGGGAGAGTGAAATGCTTATGAGATCAACTGGAGTGTTTTTGACCAAAGATAAAAGACATTTCTGGGTACTCAGTATGCCAGAGAGCATGACAATTTTTTCCCCAGTGTTATCAATGGGGTAGTAAAAGATATTACTCTCTCTACAAGCCTTGTTTATTGAATGCTTCAGCATGCAGCAAGGCCTCATCCTCAACACAGAGGGTATTCACCATTACTCAAAAGTAAACAACTCATATTTATTTCATAAATATATTTAGCTGCATTTTTCTGGGCTGATTATACACTTCCAGTTCTCAATGTAAATAAAGATGAATTTTGATGAGCAGGTAACACTTATTAATATTTAATTCCCTCTCCCTCCACTTCTGTGTCCTCAGAAATTATCTCTTTTCATTTTTCTGATCACGAAAGTTTCCAAACTGTGAGACCTCATTTTGAAACACAACCCAGGGGAATCATGAAATCATTTAGGATGCAAAAGCCCTTTAAGATCAACAAGTCAGACTGTTCCCCCAACACTGCCAAGGCCACCACTAACCCATGTCCCAACATGCCACATTTACACACCTTTTAAATCCTTCCAGGGATGGAGACTCAACCGCAAGTCCAGCTCTCCGGACCTGATGTTTTATAAAATGAGGGTGCAAAGCCCACAGGGCATCATTGACTGGTGCCTCACATTTGAAAATACTGCCCCTTACCAGAGCTTCTACCACCAGTACATTATTGAGAAATAGTGGCCACAGCTCCAGTTCAGATCCAGCCCAGCCCTTGGGTACATGGACATCCCATGGCAGCAGGAAGGACTTGGCTAAGTGTCTCCTCAGGCCACAACCAGGTCAGTGCCTCGCAAGTCTTCAAGTCAGTCAACATTTAAACTCTGGATAATGAACTGTGAAGTCTCAACACAAGCCTCCTTCACAGAGGAGAGATATAACACAGCTCTCATTCCCAGCTCAAATATATAAGCTTTAGGTCCTGGTGGATTTAGAAACCTCAGAGAATAGCTGGAGTATGTTGACTCTATGTATGCTTGCACAGATGGTTTCAAGTGCACAGTGGACAGAGAAGTCCAGCACAGGCTGCTTCTTCAAATGCACAAACTGCCTTCATAAAGCCTGCACTGCCTGCCATTCCTGCCTTCAAAGGAAAGTGTTCTGGGTCTCTGTCTGTCCGTGGTCTTCCCCTCTGACCCACCATGAACACAAAACTGTCCCACTTGCCTTGGGTGATCTCATTAACTCTGCTCCATTTGAGGGCAGACCAATGATTCGATGAAACTTTTGAAAGACTAATGGATTGGATCTGACCTGCAACTTGATCAGCTGAACTTCTGTCACTTGTAATTATAATAAATATTGTTAATTTTTTTTTAAGGGCAAGACTTCCTTCTGCCTGCACAAGCACACAGGGACATTTTGCCACTCATCTGCCTTTACTGGGATCCAGTTCCCAGCTGCTCATTGTGGTCTTACAGCCATTACCCTTGGGACATGTCCATGCATATCCATCTCAAATACACCATATATCAACCCCAAATCAGGCCAGAATTGACACAGCCAGCAACCTTCCAGTTCAAAGCAGGTTCTTGTCAAGGCAGAAATTTCACATCTGACTGCAAGGGACCATCCAGACTTAGCCCACAGCTACACCTGATCTCATCTTGTGATCAATTTTTTTATGTAATAACAATAAAAACCAACAGGTGACAAACCCCCAGCACATTTAAGTATGGGAAAATTAAACACAACAAAACTGTGTTGGGCTCTCCCATCCTCAAAGTCAGGTGTGCCACATGTTGTGTTCGCACATGTGCTCCTCACTTTCATTATTAACAGACCAAATAAGACTAAACTTTAACCCAAAAAAGTAGAGATGGAAGGAGTTCTACAGTTTGAGGTCACATAAGCAGTTCTGTCCTACTGGGAATAGGCAGCCTTGAAAGAGTTTGACATGAGCTGCTGTCCCATGCACATCATGTCCAATCCTAAATGATTTCAGGCTGCTGATGGCCGAAAAGACAGAGAGAAATCAGTCTTTGGCTGACAACTTTATTTGAAACAGGCAAGTTGCAAAGACTTCAGCAAAATTTCACAGGTTAGTGTAAATTGCAATTGCACAGAAGACTGAATTAATTTAAGCTCTCTGTGCTCCTTAACATGATTTTAAGGACCAAGTGAGTGAACATCCCCTTTGCAAATGAATGATCTCATAGTAAAGGGCATGTACAGAAAATTGTTTGATTAGAGAGAGGTTTCAAGGGAAATCAAGAACAAGCAATATGTGTTTCCCTTGTTCTGAGGATATCTGGAGGTCACACTGCAGAGAGCACAGACCAGCTGAATAACTAACTGCCTTTGCTCACCCCAGAGAAAAGATGGTATATGGATAAACAACTTATCATCTAACCCGATCAAACCTCAGCTTCTTTTAGGCATCAGGACACAGTTTAGCCTTGCCAAAATATTTTAGCATTATGTCTTGAGAAACTCTTCAATCCATCTGAAGACCAACTCTCAGGACTCCCTGCTTTCCAGCTGCATGATGAAAACCTGTACCCATCACACACACAGGGATGGAGAAAGGCTCAGGTTTCATGTCCCACTTGCAGCAGATGCAGAGCCAGCAAAGTCCAGACAAATGAGAGTCACTGTGGGACAGGGAGACATGAGACTCTGTCCATTGAGGTGCACAAATGATTTATGACCAGTCTGATTCATGACCAAGCTGTGTCAGGGGAGGTTGTTGCCTTGGAGTTTTTGATTTTTTAATTTTTACAGACTTTAGAAGTAGTTATGTAGTGAGTGTAGATTTTAATGTGACTGTGTTATATCCCTTACCCTTAACACAGTAGTTACACGCAGCTAACCCTGTTACCCCATCCCATATCAATCCCTCTAAAATTCCTTTAGTGTGTTCGGTCTCCTTTTCAAGGTAGCATTGTAGAAAAACACCCTAAGGGCTGGACCAGAAGGTATCACACAGTCACAGCAACCTTAAACCCAGAACTTTGGAAGAACTCTAAAAACTGTATGTGCTGTGAAGAAGATGAGGATGAGGGAAAAGACTCAATTCCTGAGGGGTGTGCCGAGGGGTGGAACAGGACAGAACTGAGGGGGTGGATTAACCTGGGATTGGATGGACCTTATTAAAAATCACAGAACCCCTGTCTGGGGGCATGTGTAGTTTGTATTCCTCCAGGCCTAAGGACTCATTAAAGGACCAACTCTCTTTATCTTATCTCCGGAGTCTTTTTTCCTCTGCAGCCTTTTAGGCATCAAAGTTTAGACTGGGTTTTGGGAAAATTTCCTCATGGAAAGGGTTGTCCAGCCCTAGCACAGCTGCCCAAGGCAGTGGTGGAGTCCCCATCCCTGGAGGGGATTTAAAAGCTCCGTGGATGTGCTACTTTGGGACATGAGTTAATGGTGTCCTTGGCAGTTGTGTGGGAATGGTTGGACTTGGTGGTCTCAGGGGGCTTTTCCAACCTAAATGATTCTGTGATTCTATGGATTGGCTCCTGAATCTGGTGCACATTTACATCTCCACTGGGGTCTGTAGATCTTATTAATACAGCTGCCAGCTGTTATGAATGCTCTCCTCCCCCACTGCTTTGGTAGGACATCAGACACCCCTAGAGTGACCCCAAACCCACAACACTCAAAGGAGAACAAGCATCTGACTTCAGTTTTGAGCCAGTCCCTTGCATAAAGGCTCAGCCACAGTTACACAATCCTAAGGTTTCATAAACTCAAGTGAAGCAGCATAAAGCTGAACAATAGCCCTTCCTTGTAATTAATACCTGTAATGTAAATTGATCCAGGCTGCCAGTAGCAGCTGCTGGGTAAATAAGAATCTGTGACACTATCACTGTCAAAGGGCCATTGGCATACGATGCCACAGATGTGAATGGAGGGAATAGAGGATCATTCAAACAGGAACACTTAAAATGTAACTTGTTCTCCTTGAGAAATGTGTGGCATTCTACAGGGAACCTGATGGGAGACCTTTTTATCAGATAAGTAAATGCAATCACTCAGGCATCTACAATTGCTAAGTAGCGCTGCCATTCTTGGTAGCTCTATTTGGATCATGAAAAGTACTTTACTTTTGTTTTTTGAGTGTGTGTGTCTATTTTTTCCATTATATGTTGATTGTTTTTCCTACACATTCTTTTCTGCATTTTTTAATAATTCCTTTGCTTTTTTCCTTTAAATTAACCTCTTCAAAAATCACAGTCCTGCAGGGATCCTCTGCTTGGCCTGTGCTCCTCACCAAGAAAGAAGCTGAGTCTCCCCATAGCATAGTCTGTTTTGGTCCAAGCAACCTTCAAATATGGTTGAGATGCCTCTTCAACACAGGAAAGATATGACCAAAAAAAAAAGCAGTTCATTTTTCTCAAGTCCTAATCCATCTCACACATAGCGCAGAGAAGATGCACAACCCAGCAGTGACCTCCAGTTCAAGGGAGGAAGGAAAATCCTCATGAGAAAGATGGGAAAGCTCTCAAGGAGAAGATCAAAAGCTGAAGGTGCTGCAGGAAATGGAACACGGAGGAAACTTGTTTGATTACCTCCAAAAACATTCCTGATTGTGACAGCAAATAGAGCATGAAAGCAAAACCTGAAAGTAAGTTTGGCAGCAACAGTGACTGGGTGGTTTATAAAGAAAAACTAAAGAAAAAAGGGAAAAAGTGATTGAAGAGACATAGCCAGAAAGGAGAAGAGTATGGCACTGAACATTGTTAATGGGAACACAGACATAGGAGAGAGTTACTAATCTTTCTGTAAAGGCACATAAACCCACCAAGCCACGTAATTATTCAGTTATCTAGTGGCCTGAAAAATATTAAGACATAAAGAGTAAGCATCATTATTTAAACCATTGGGGTGGGAATGAAAAAGAAAAATAACCCCAACAAAATAAACAGAACAAAAACAACAACAAACCCAAACCCAACCAAATTTAGGGCAAATGACTTGTATGTACAGAGAAAAATCATATAACAATCTCATTTCAGACCTTTGCTGATCCAGAGGGAGGCAAATTAATTCAGATACATTTACATTTGCAGCTGACAGTTCACCACAGCACTCTGGGAATGTTTATCTTTCATTAATTATGGTTCAAGGGGAACTGCAACCTGAGATAGCAGAGCTAACCCTCTCCTCTTACATATTCAGACCTGCCACCTGGAAGACTTCCAACCCTTCACCCGTGGCTCTGGCCCCAGCCCAGCTCACCATATTTGCATGGGCGGCTGTGGGGCACCCACTGCCACTCAAAAGTGGGGTCTTCTCTCTGACAAAGGTGACAAGAACAGATGCCCTTCTAACAAATGCCTGGTTAAATCTTCTCTTTCACCCCTGGGAGATAATCTTATTTGTATTTGTCCTGTATGAAGCACAGAGTGAGCAGTTCATGTATAACCCAAAACCACTTCTCCAGAAGAGTGTGCGCTCGGGACTTGCTGCTTGGCTGGTGAAATGCAAAGTTGTTCCAGAAATTTCAATGGAGCTGCACTCTTTTGTACCAGCTGAGGGTTTAGCCCATGAGTCCTTTCCTGCTGCAAGACAGGTGTTGAACAGGATGGAGGAAATCACATGCATTCCCTTGAATCATCTCTCTCAGGCAGGAGCAATAACAAATTCAGATAAGGCGTTGTGTCATTTAAAGATCTATTAAGATTGAATGATTGACTTCCTTCTCAAGGGAATTTCTCCTTAATTGTGTGTTGCTTTGACTCATTCACTACTTTCTCCAGATCCTTCCTGACTCTTAATTCTTAACATTAAGACTGTCCTTAACTTCTCCATTTCACAAACCAATTGGATGAAAAAAGCAGGAAAATACTTCAGCACACACAGCCCCATCAGTAACTGGGTGGGTTTTTGGCAGATAACATCTCCAGACATTATCTCATTCCCCTGTGGCAGCCACCCTGGGGATGTCTGCATTTCTAAACTGCTCCCACCTACATTTCCTGTCAATGAATATTATCTGTGCTCACTAGTTCACACAGTATCTTTTAATACTTACAGATTCAACATAACAAAACTGTTTTAGAAGGTTGTGTCTCAATAGGGCAAAATTACTAACAATCCAGGGTCAATTTGGTTTATTGTTTCAGTGTCAACTTCAAACAGGACCTCAATAAAAATATCAGTACTCTGCCCTTCTAGAGCATCTATCAATTCTCACAGGAGTGTATTAAGGTTGGCAATAAACTGTTTTTACCAAAGGGTTGCTCCTAAGTGTCAGCACATTATTGCAAGAGACCTACTTATTCTCAGCAAGATGTGATACTAGAAAAAGAACAAGTTTCTCCTTTTTAGCATCAAACTATACACCTGTCTTTTCACACAGACCCATGGCTGGTGGCAGGTGTACTTCAATTCCGTGCCCAAAACCAGGGTCCCAGAAAAGGAGCAGTGCACTGGTGAGGCCATCAGGAAAACACCACTCTTTTTGCTCATTAGTGCCCGCAGATAAACCGCTGACATCGCACCTGGGGCTGGTTTGCTGGCTCCACTTTCACATCTCAGTCGCCTTCCCACTCACGTTACAGGCACTATACATCACCACATGGCCTACACGCTGATACCAATTTGAGTTTGCAAGCTGTCCTGGCTTCGTTTCAACATCATTAGCTTAAAACCACTCTGAAGAACAGGCACCAGCTCAATATCGATATCATACACATACAGTGAACCAGAGTAGGGTTACAGCAAGAGGGTTTGTTTGGCTCTTTGTGGAAATTTCCTGCAGGACATCACCAGAGCCTGGAAACACTCAGCTTTATACATGGGACTCTTCGTATAGAACTCAGGGGTACCAGGGTAAGATGCATCTCATCTACATGTGGCCATTTAATGTAATTTAATGTTGTCAACATCGATCCTTCAGTACTCAACCAACAAGTGGAGCTTCTCCAAACAGTGATTTATCCCACCCTAAGATGTCAGATCTGATATTGGAAGGAGAAATTACTCTCTGGAGGTATCTTGGATCTTCCTATATCTCTCTCCACTGGCTATAAAGAAAACTCAAATGAGCTTAGGCTATGCAGTTACATTTCATATAACAAAACCACCTCAAAGCAACCCTGTCCTTTCTTACCGGGAACCGGCAAGCCAAGCTTTTTTCTTTTTTCTTTTTTTTTAAAAAAAACCTTACTTTTGGGCACATCCATGGGGTTGAGGCTGCCAATGAGGTCTCTGACGTACAGTCCATCCCCATCCTCCTTGCTCAGCCAGTTGTTGCAGGGGAAGTAGAACCGGAGGTGGGGTCTGTTCATGTCGGTCACGATCACGCGGTCGAGGAACCACCCCGCGTTCAGCCCGGTGTTGTCATGCTCAATCCTAGAGGAAGGACAGCCCTGGTTTTGGCATTTTGATTAAGGCTGGCCCCTAGCCCCCTAAATTTTGTGGAATGCTGTATGTTAGGCGAGGCTAGAACAGCTATACACAGAATGACTGTTTGTAGCCATCTACCCAAAGTGTTTCAAAGAACTCACAGGTTTTTGCAGGGTATTTTAAAAGTAGCAGTATATTTGTGGGTAGATATCATAGGTGAATCTGTGGGCTGTTACCTGCAAGGGGATGCACACAAACATACACAGCCCTCCACGTTCATTCAGCATATGCATTCATTCACCTTGCACCGCATATTTAAAACATAAGGGACTGTCTTCCACCCTGTATCTCTTCTCCTCTCTTCTCCCTCTTACTTTGATTTAACCACCTCTTCACAGCTTTCTTGGTACTACTTACTAATTTTTAATTTTATAGTGGTCGGTCACAGGGTGGTTAAACATAATAATCACCATTTACATGACACTAATTCAGCGAAAGAGGATAGCAAACCCCATTTACCTCCACTGGGACATAAAAACAGTCCTAAACGCTTCTCCCCATGATTGCATATGACAGAAATACAATTCTTGGTGGGGAGCATGGATAGTTATAAGCAATACTGTAGGTGATTTCACGCTTCAGTTCAAATCTTCGGCAGTAAACAAGCTTTTACCACCCCTTAACTTCACCTTGATGGGAGCACGTTAACGAATGATGAATAAAACATGGCAATTCTAAAACCTCTACAGCCTGTCATCCGATTAGCACCTCGCAGAGAAGGTGCTGTGGTAGCAACTGTTGTGCAGGTACCTTATTTTCTTTATTTGTCCGACGTTATTGGTTTTCACTCGGAACACGTCTGTTTTGCTCCTCTCAAAGGCCGTGCTGCTCCTGTAATGCACATGCATCAAAAACCGCGGTGAAAAAGCAGCAACCTTGTCAGCAAGCACGCGTGGTGGCCTGACAGAGAGCTAGTGCTTAAGGATGAATAAGTGTCATTCCTAGTACTGAAAAGGCCTAATTTGCAATACCCTCCCCCTTGTGAGAAGTTTTGGATGCTTTAAGTACTGACATGTAACAGATTTTTTCCCCTTCTCAACCGCTAAGAGTCCTTACAGAAGCTTTGGGGGGAATGCGATATGCTTTCCACCTCAGTTTCCCACTCCCAGGCGTGTTCTCTTCTGCCATCCTAGCCTCCAGGCATCAAGCAGATCCTCTTCTGGAGGTGGAGCAAAGGGGCTCCACAGCCCAGCAAGTTCCCTGTGGAGCCACAGACATGCCCAGAGCTCAGCCAGAGAGAAGAGCATCCAACCACATCCAACTTTCCGGGTCCATCTCCCATCAGTTTTTTTAACAACTACTAAAACTTGCTTTCTCCTGTGATTTGCATCTCATCCAAAGTAAAACAATTGTGGGACTGGGCGTAGTTTGACTTTTTTTGGTGAAGTGTTAACATGCTGTTTGTATTTCACAGGTGCAAATGGAAAAGCAATGCGTCCCCAGGTCAGGTGATGTGGAATTTAATTCCCATTTCTGCCTCTAGCCTGCAGTGTGATCCCTGGCAAGCACCTCCATCCTTTTCTAAGCTCTTTCTTTCCACAAAAACACTATGAATAACATCAAAGCGAAGCCCATCCTTGCTCTGAAGATGCAGCCTCTCCCGACTGCCCTCCCTGATGGGCCCCCATTTCACCTGGGCCGCTAAGCACGGCCACGGATGATTAAACACAGCAAAATCCAGAAGTCACATTAAAAATGAACAAAAAGCCACAGAACTTCAGCAGCAAAAAGCCGCAGTGACAGGAGGCTTGTGCTCGGAAAGTTAATGAATATTAATACTCCCAGCAAGGGGGTTCGGTTTTGCTCCACATCACGTGTGCCTTGTTTACAGGTTATTTTGTGTTCTCCACACCCCCATGCCCAGCCTTCCTCCTCCTCCTCCATTCTGCTGTTTCAGACACCACTCCAGGAGCATCGCCCAACTATGGAAAGGCTAAAATGGTTAACCTTGCGAGAGACAATTAAACCCGGCTGAGCCTCCCCCAGCTTGGCTGTCGGAGAGAAAACAGCCAGTGAGTGTGAGGCAATTAGTCTGTCAGGCTTGAATGAGCATCATAATGACAGCAGCTTCTTCCCGCATTGGCTCCCGAGATCGATGCAGTGCTGCAGACTGCCACTGAGATGGCACAGGAGTATTAAGTGAGAATAATCAGCCCCAAGCTTTCAGTGCACCAGTGGCTGCTGGCTTGTGACAGTCCCAGTGTGTCCCAGTCAGTGCTGTGCTGAGCTCCTTTAGTTGCTGGGATAGATGGGGGGGAGGAAACCTCCTTTTGGAGGGCATCTGAAAAGTGCCCACTGAGCAGATGCTTTGTGCGTTCTGAAATAGCTGGGGAAGCATTGGAAAACGTGACATAGTCCAGGACTCAAAGCCCTGGGAAGTCTTGTTGTCGAAAGGTAGGAAGAATTTGACAAGTCTCTTCCCTTGAGATGGACCTGCAGCATCAACAGTACAGAAAAGGAAAAATCCAGTCCTTCCTTCTAGTGTGTTTCAGTATTGCCAATTACATGGGGAGAGAGTGAGTGAGGGAATGTCTCACAATGAGTGATTATACTGAAATTTAGCCTAAAAAATAAGAGTGAGAGAAAAAGGGAAATTGCAGCTGGGCCATGTCAGAGTCTGGTCCAGGCTAGGGCTGGGATAAGATATTCACAGCCTGATTACTGTAAGGAGCTCATTACACAAAACAGTGCAGCACACTGCCTTGCACAGCCCAGTGACAAATAAAGCAGGGAAAAACCTGACTTGGAAATTGCAGCACTAAATTTCCAATATTCAGGCTTGACTGTATTCAAAGCCAGGGACCTTAGACCATAAGCTTAGTTAGTCTAAGGATCTGCTGAATTTAATGTGAGCACTATCATTAATCTGAAATACCAGGTCAAAGCAACGAGTGAAATATGTTTCACTTGAATTTGTTATTTCACATATTTGATTGGCCTTCACAGCTCTATTTTCTTCATAGACTGTTGTAGTATTTTTTCCAATTGCTTTGTAAGAAACATCCAAGGAACTTCGTCAAAGACTAGTATATGAAATTATCTTTTTTTTTTTTTTTTTTTTTTTTTTTTTTATCTGAAGTTGTTTTCAGATTATTTCAGTTGAACAATTGCCTGCAGGCTGCACTGCTCGTGGAGCTGAAAATGTACAATGATTCAGAACACTTTGTCCCCTGGTTGGGTAAGTCACGTTGCTAAAAATCACCACAAGAACTGGTGCATATTCAAGCGTAGTATTTATAAATCCCTGCATCCGTCTCTTCTGCAGGCCATGGGCACAGGCAACAGAGCCAGTGCTGTGAGAGTTTTGCTACTACTTGGTGTGTCGACAACAAGAAACTCTCAGGGATGCAGTTTTATATGCAAAAGTACATAAAATAAACATTTGTACTAGTAATTTTTTTTTTTAAATGAAGCTGAATTAACAAGAGAAGATCCCACCACCTTAAAGAAAGTCACATTTGAAATGGAAATTTTGAATGTTTGTAGAAAATAGTCTTCACTTCTGATCAGCTAAGAGCACTCTTTCTACAGCTGAGCTCTTAGAGGGAATACCTGGGTACTGATCACAGCAGAGGCATAAAAATAACAACCTTCAACAGTGATGGAGTTGCCTAAACCAATTTAGCCTTGAATCCCTGCTTAACAGTCATTTGAATTGCCTTTCCATTAGGTGTTTTACCTGAAAATGCTTTTTACACACAGAACTGTCAGAAAAAGCACCGTGGATGAAGGGCTGCACAGAAGCACAAAGTGTTATCGTGGATGTCAGTTCCGACAAAATTTTAAAGATGCTCCATTAAACCATTAAAAAGAGTCAGTTTGTGGTTGCATCTCGCTGAAACGCTGCCCACAGGTCTGCCTGCTCGTGCCACTGATGTTTAGTAGCATTAGAAAGAATTTGGTATCGGGGATGATTTCTAAGGTCACACAGCAAAAACCATCCTACAGCCTGCCACTCTCTAGGAAAAAATAGATGCCATTGGGTTCACCTCAACCAAAGCTCATGGGAGGTGAGTTTCTCATGGACTACAGGTGGGCAGTGTGGTTTTAACATCTCACAGAATGAGATGTTAAATCATTTGGGTTGGTTGGAAAAAGTCCTCTGAGATCATCAAGTCCTGCTATTCCCCCAGCACTGCCAAGCCCATCACTAACCATGTCCCCAGGTGCCACATTCACAGGGCTTTTAAATCCCTCCAGTAATGGGGACCCCAACAGTGCCCTTGGCAGCCTGTGCCAGGGCTGGACAACCCTTTCCATGAAGAAATTATTCCCAACATCCAAGCTAAGCGGCTTGAGACCACTTCCTTTCATCCTGTCCCTTGTTCCCTGGGAGCAGAGCCTGACTCCCACCTGGCTCCCCCCTCCTGTCAGGGAGTTGCAGAGCCAGAAGGTCCCCCCTGAGCCTCCTTTTCTCCAGGGTGAGCCCCCCCCCCAACTCCCTCAGCTGCTCCTCCTCAGACCTGTGCTCCAGACCCTTCCCCAGCTCCATTGCCTTTCTCTGGACTTGCTCCGGACTCTCCCTTTCTTATCATGAGGAGCTCAAAATTGAACATAGGATTCAAGGTGTCTTAGAGCTGAATTGAGAGGGACAGAAGGGAAATGGAATTTTTTCCCAAAAACACACAATGAACCCCTCTCCCTCCCCATATATTTGCAGTTGCTGTAATGGGCTCTCTCCTTATCCTGTTTTTATGTAGCATTTCCACTTCCATCCCAAAGGCAGCACAGTCTGTAAAGGTGGCAGGAATGAACGCTGGTCAATCCCTGCTGTTTTGCTGGCTTGAAAGTACAGACAGTTTTGCTCATGCTCAGGTTGTCAATATACATTATAGGCTGGGTGAATCTGTGTTATCAGGCCTCTGGATAAGATGGCAGCTTGCCAGAAGATGTAAAAGCTACCAGAAAAATGCTGACAATGTGTTGGCCTCATCCCCCTCTTCCTCCCTACACATCCACTATCGATCACTCCTGGAGAGAGGACACTGGCCTGTGCAAATTTACAAACAGCCTAACTGCAAAAAAAACCCCATATGTTCAAACTGTATTTACTCTTAACACAGAGCTCCAATAGCAGCATCATTAACCTCCTTCTTGGAGCAACAAATACTCCAGGGAGTTTGGTCTGCAAATATTTAGCCAAGACTGCTGTCATGAGCTGACAACATCAGTCAGCGGGTGGCTGGAAATACCACATGAGGCAGTACACGTCCAAACACACTCCAGATGGAAAAGAAACCAGCAGAAAAGCACAGCCACTGTGGACTTCTCTGCACCAAGGACGCTATTGACCAGCAGAAGAAATCCTGCTTAAGCAAGTGCGGAAAAATCAGTGAAAAAAACAGTCCTGCTTGAAAGGATTTAATTGGATGAGATGAACTGCCACTGTGTGGTCACACCCAGGAAACAAACACCAGCCCAAGTCCATGGGACCCTGTGTCTGAACTTACCCTGAAACTTTACAGGCACACTGAAACAGCTCCTGCTGTATCCGTAAGCATTCCAGGTACAGATTTAGACACCTTAAGGACAGACATCGGGTAAGTGCTCCTTCACTTTGTACTGTGAAAAGCAGGAGCATCCTAATACCAGTTTTTCATCTTTGGTGGTGTGATTTGCATAAACAAAATAGATGAGTGGTGTTTAATTTAGATAATCTCAGCTATGCTTTATCATA
>VYXB01006187.1:61961-82040 GCA_013397135.1 Pachyramphus minor
GAAGGGCAATATTTTGCTAACTTCACCTTCCCATGAATGTAAATAGGACAGAAAGGGGGACATTATTGTAATAAATACAGTAAGTTGTGATATGTGCTCGGCAACATTTTGAGAATCCCTTGGCTTGGCACATTTCACTCACAGGAAGAGGAGACTTGTTTTCAGGGGGGGAAAAAAAAAAGAAATCCACAGCTTGCACATGAGTAATATGTATGAACAGTGTTTTCATTTCACCTTCCTCCTGCTAGCATTCCCACATGCCAACGGGAGATGTTTGGCATAGCAGGGAGAGACAGACAACGTGTTTGCATTAGCCATTAACAGGAGGGAGATTTGTAATCCACCCTGCCCCGGTGAGTCAGCACCCTTCACTCCGTGGTTTTCAGCTGTACTGAGTCTGCTTTGGAAACAGGGAGCTCACATTATAATATTGCTGCACTCACTTATAGCAGCCTTTTATGTCTGATTGTCTCAAAGAGCATTACGACTTATCTGTACCGTGGAAGTACTTACCACTGTCAGAGCATCCTACAGGCACTGCCAGAGTGGCAGCTACAGCTGAGCAAGAATTCAATGTCTGCAGCAAAACCTGCAGCAAGATCTGTCCTAACTCAGTCCCTCTCTGCCCATATAAAGCGTGCCCAGCATCCCTCTGCAAGACTCAACAACTGGACGTGGCACTCAGTGCTCTGGTCTTGTTGACAAGGTGATATGATCAATCACAGGTTGGACTTGGTGACCTTGGAGGTCTTTTCCAATCCTAATGAGTCAATAATTCTGAGCTTTTATTAGGGAAAAGAGCCTTTAAGGCATCCTCCCTCCTTTCCCCGCAGAGGCTCAGCAAAATTTGACCCTGTTTCTGTTTTCAGGGGAGAGGTCAAGATATGCTCAGCTTCATGCTGGTAGGCTGGCATGTGGCTGAAAGCATTTTTTCTGTGAAAAGAAGAAAAAACAGCCATCACAACACTCTGTAAGTTCTCAGAAACCTGTCAAAAGTTCAGGCAGATTTTCTAGTGAGGTTTTTTTTTTTACTGCTAGAGAAAATGCTAGGACTTACACATTATATGTGCAAGCAGAGTCTGTCATGTTATATCTGCCTATCAAGTGAAACCCATTCCTAAACTGATCTGCTGCACCTCTACAGGTTTGGACATCACCTCATCTATATATCTAACCTTAATTTCGTTACAAAAATGATAAGTAGATTGATCTACTTCCACTTTTCAACTCCAAACAAGTGAGGTGAGGGGAGACAAGAAAATCATCTAAGATGAAACCATCAACAAGGCACAGTTTTCCCCCCATAAGAATCAAGGCCCTCATCTGATTTCTGCAGTGGGAGTCTCACAGTTTCAAAAAACCCACAGCCCATGAGTACATACAGCTTTGCACTTTTAGGTTCACAACCCCAGATTCAGCCTCCAGGCAGCACAGTGAGCAGGCAGCACATGGATAAGCAGATTTTACCAGGACAGATGTGCTGAGCCCTGCTCCATTAGCACCTGTCATTACCAAGCATACGCTGCAGTTAGCACCATTTTAATTAACTCTGCACTGAGGGGGGAAAGGAGGGCCTGGGTTGGTGACACCAGCACATCACTGCATTTGACAAGTGTCACATTGCACTCATGGAGGTGGAGGAAAAGGCCTTGCTACCCCTTCTCCAGCACTACAGCTGGTTTGCCAGCTGTGCAAACAAATGATGTTACAGCTTTCCAGTGATGTCGTGGATGCAGGGCCCATAATTTCCTTTGCAGGAAGAAAATAAGACTTTAATACTAATGTTGGTGTTAACTCTTTCTGGAAAAGGCACCTGGAGACAAATGTAGCTTCTTTAACCACTTTCTTCAAAGACATGAATGTTCAATGGTCTGGATTGGGGATTGTTTCCTTTCTTTGAATTTCTTTTATTTTTGTTCAGGCCCTGACAGCTGATGGGTGTCCTATTTGCTGGGAGTATCTCTGCAGCTCGAGGACCCAGCAGGCAGAAAAGGATACTGTGCTGGGATGAGGGTCAGTGTTTTGTACCCCAAGTCCCTTTGCTGGGAACAGCATCTGTGATGTAAGCCAACAAGAACTGTAGATTAGTGACATTTCTTAACCATCCCATGAGGTTTTTCCTCAGCATGTAGTGGCTTTGCTTTTAGGTGTTTGATATCATTGAGGATAATAGCAGGGGAAATTTTGTCTCCTCAGAAAGATCTGCTCTCAAAGTGGAGTTTGGGAGGGATGGTTCAGTCCCACTGACATCTCCTCCACAGAGTCAGCTGAGACTCCAGTCCTGAGCAGACAGTGCAGTGTTCTATCAGCTGCACACCTCAAGAGTTCATGGTTTTCCCATCTTAGTCTGCAGGTATTGAAACATGAACATTCTTCAGAGCTTTGCAAATACGTTTTGTCTCCCATGACATAAAAACCAACTCCTTGTGTTGCTGCTGTTCTTACACATTGAGGTACTTTGGCAGAGATCTCAACCTCTCCATGGATGGACAGCTTTGCACCCACAATGCCCCTATTTCCTTCTTGGTCGAACACAAAGTGTAAACCATGACATTGCTGTGGTTTTCTCCATGTGAGATGTTGGCTCTGGTTATCCACCTCCCTTCAGACATGGACAGGATGCCCCAAAGGTCTTCACCCAAGTTGCTATGTGGTCAGCTCATTAAGCCAAATTAAGATGCTCCTGCCATGGGGCTTGGAGCAACCTGGCTCCAGGCTCCTTGCTCCAGGTTATCCCTACCCATGACAGAGGGTTGGAATTAGATGGTCTTAGAACTCTTCCAAGCCAAATCATTCTGTGATCTCTGCTATTCCTTAATGTTTTTCCTAACAGTGTTGGCTGAGTTTATCACATACCATGGGTAGAAGAGCCCCAAAGAGTGGCCAGCAAACAAAAGAGAGAGAACTGGATATCAGTCTGAATATCACTTTCCTGCATGGGCCACTGCTCACAGGACTACACCTACATTTAGGTGCTTTTAAATGGCAAATAATCCCACCCCAAGGTCACTATTCTGAGTGCTCAGAACATGGCCAGGTTACAGTAATCTAAAGTGTTAATATGGGAACACTTGACTTTCAGCCCTGTCTCTAAATCTTGCTTTCCTCCCAATGGACCAGACAGAGTCAATTCAAAGCTTTAATACAGTTACTGATACAGACCCTTTTGTTCCAAATATTATCTCTATCAAGTGGAATTTAGTTCACTTATCTCCTCTGGTAGATATTGAATCCCCATCTGACTGCACTGTTCAGCTATCCGGCACGAAGACTGCAGAAAGCAGTGAAAGTTTCAGCAAGCTAAACAGGGCTGATTTACTATGCACTGCAACTCTGTTACTGCTTTTCTCAGGCATATACAAGCTCAATAAAGGAAATTACAGACACTAGTTTCTTTGTTGAAAATAAGCATTCAAAAAAATGGTCATTTCAAATGCAAGATACAGACAGCAAAAAATCAGTATCAAGTTACATTGTGGCGTCGCAGGAAGAATTTACATCCATTTCCCTGCCTCGCAGAAAGAGCTGGGACTATAAATTCATCCATTCAATGGAGAAACGCTTCAAAATGACTGCCAAAATTATTGTAAAGCTATGGAGACTGACAAGTGGAGACTGAGATCCTTTAGCCAAAAGCAAGCAAAATTCCCTTAGCTTCATAAGGAAGGAATATCTCCAGGGCAGAAGAGTGCTCTGGCTGATAAATTCAGGTTTCCCTGACTTCAACAACATGGAACTGCTCAGCACCTATTATGGCAGTGACTGCAAGTCCTGTTCTCACACTCCTCATATGGAGAACTGAGCTGGAGCTCTAGAAGGAGTGGGCCTTGGTAGGGGAAAAAAAAAAAAAGAGGGTTATGCCACAAGAATGATTAAGCAGATGGAAGAAGACAGAAAGGCTAGCAAGAAGTCATGGAAGAGTTTGGTAAGGAAGAGGGAAAGCAGAAAACACAGGTTTCTGAAGGGAGAGTGTCAGAAGATGAACCAGGCTCTTCTTGGTGGTGCCCAGCAATGGGACAAGAGGCAACAGGAAGAAACTGATGCCCAGGAAGTTCCACCTGAACATGAGCAAGAACTTCTTTCCTGTGCAGTGGCCGAGCACTGAACAGGCTTCCCAGTGAGGATGTGGAGTCTCCTCATTGGAGTCATTCCAGAACCACGTGGACACAATCCTGTGCCATGTGCTCTTGGATGGCCGTGCTCGAACAAGGAGGTAGGACCAGATGACCCAATGTGGTGCTTTCCAACCTCAACCATTCTGTGATTCATCTTGAATATAAACCCAAATCAATACCAACTGCTTTGAAGCCACTGCTCTCAGAGCTACCTTCAGATGCAAGATGCATCATGCTGAAGGTTGCATTTACTTCAGCAGCAGTATTGGCTGTTTGCACCTCACTGCACTTTCAGTTGGGAATTCGCTGATTATTCTCAATATACACTTCATGTTGACTCATGCAAAGCACCAATCACTCTGGCTCCTACTGAAGCACTTCAGAGTGTGTTTGTCTTGGAGCACCTGAAGAACACCTTGACATTTATGCAAAATACTTGGAAGCTTGTAAGGGTCTGTGCTGACTGTTACGGGTTGCGTTTGCCAAAAAGATACTCTATGCATGTGAACACACCAGTTAAATACTTATTATGGTTATAGTTAAATCAGGACCACCCCTTGCCCACCATGAAATGGGCCTCTGAAATCAGAGCCTGTTTGCTTTTAGCAAGACACAGTTTGGGCAATGATCTCTTGTCATACAAAAAATGAGTCAATTTCTCCTCTCATTCACTCTGGGGCAAACCCTGGGTAACTCCATTGACTTGAGCACAATGGCTTTGGATTCGTACTGGCAAAACTGTGAGCAGATTTGGGCCTCCCACATTAAGAAAGATTGCTTGCTCTTTATATGCTGTATGGAAAGCAGCTTTTGAGTCTGGCATGGATGCCAAATTAATTATTCAAAGCAAAAGAGAGGTATTTTTTTTCCAAAAGTGTTTAGTCCGGTTGCACACGTCTTGCTATTCATAGATTATACAAAGAATTGCAGAATTAATAGTATTTTGCATTTTGAGGCATGTCACAGACATGAATTAGGGAAGTTTCCTGCAAACTTACTGTTAATACACACAAATTTCATTATTTTGAGCTCTGAAACATCATTTAGTTCTTAAAATATAAATCCAAAGCTGAACACTGTTCTGCCCATTACCAGAGGCAGAGTAGTTGTGGTTTGGAGTTTGTTTTACTTCACCAGCTATTGCAAAATCAACATTTCATTCTTGTGCACTATAGGAAGCCAAACTTGGTTCATCTGGTGCTCCAGCTATCACTTAAAAGTGCTTTTGCCTGAGCACCACCGGGAAAAACCATCTCAGTTCTTTGCTGGAATGGCGAAGTAGAATTAGCTTAAAATAAATTCGACATCTTTGTTATTCAAGTTTAAATTGTGTTGGAGGAAAACACTGTGCCTCAGGGGAGACAAACATTAGCAGTAGAAACCTGTTCCATTTCTTTCATCATCTTTCAGAGGCAAGAAGGGCCTGCCAGGACATGGCATGTCTCTGAATCACAACTATTGACAAGAACATTAGGCACTGCTGTCCAATGGGAAGTGTATAACACAGCCTGGGTAAAATATGGAATTGATTTTATCTGCAGCACTGAACAAAGTCTGTGGTAGAGCAACGCATCTGCAGAATGCAACTGGAAGCAATTCACTGCTGTCCATCATGTCTATGAGTAGAGGGATGGAACAGTTCTCCTATGGGGGAAGGCTGAGAGAACTGGGATAGTTCAGCCTGGAGAAGAGAAGGCTCTGTGGTGACCTAATTGCAGCCTTCTGGTACCTGAAGAGTGCCTATAAAAAAGCTCAGCAGAGACAAGGACAAGGGTCTGGAGTGACAGGACAAAGGGGAATGGCTTACTACTGACAGTGGGCAGGGTGAGGTGGGATCCTGGGATGAAATTCTTAGTTCTGAGCATAGTGAGGCCCTGGCAAAAGTTGCCCAGAGAAGCTGTGGCTGCCCTGTCCCTGGAATTGTCCAAGGCCAGGTTGGACAGGGCTTGGAGCAACCTGGTCTGTGGAAGGTGTCCCTGCCCTTGCCAGGGGGGTGAAACAAGATGAGCTTAAAGGTTCCTTCCAACCCAAACTGTTCTGTGATTCTGTGATTCTATGTCACCAGACTCTAACAAGAATCCCCACTTTCTTCTAGTCATCTAGGCATCACAAGAACTAAGACCAAGGAGAGATGCTCTCCTTGCTGCCAGCCCTGACCCTCAATACCTAGGAAGGGGGAAGAGCAATTTCACCAAATGTCCTTTTTGTTTGTTTGTTTGTTTGTTTTGTTTTTTTGCATATACAAACCCAGCATCCTTGGTCTGGAGGCATTGCAGGCGTTGGGCATTGGGTCCTGGATGATCCCTGACATAAGCAAGGCAGGACATTTCTCACGGTTTGTTCCTGGGGAAAAGGCTGAGTTGTTTCCACAGAGGAAGAACACACCGACAATAACATGTTTCAGAACTGCTTGGCCCGAGGCAGCGAATCCAGCGGGAGTGTGTTCAGGAATGAACAGCTGGCAAAGCCACCAGCAGGTGAGGACTGGGTGGTACTGTGAGCAGGGACAGCCACCCCATGACAGGAGCACTGGCTGCAAAGCTGGGGGGGGTGACACTGTGCCCTTGGCAGCTCTCTGATGAGGAACCAGCATCTTTTTCTCCTGGGAGCTGATTCCTGGCTGTGTTTCAGGTTGGTGCTTGGCATAAGCCGGGACTGGTGCCTGTCAGAAGCTTGTTATAAGTTATTTGTGTTGCTTGTATTTACATGTGCATTGGTAGATGCTGTTATGAATTAGGTTGGATGGGGTTTGGAGCAACCTGGTCTGGTGGAAGGTGTCCCTGCCCATGGCAGGGGGTTGGAACTAGGTGTTCTTTAAGGTCCCTTCTAACTCAACCATTCTAAGATCCTATGATTCCATGAATTAATCATAACTCCTCAATTTAAGCATTTGAGAGATACACTTATATATACATATATATATATAGTTGTACTATTCAAATAGTACCTTAAAATAATTAATAAATAAAATTAATTGATAAAACCTATGGCTTTTCCATCTCACACCTCTTTCTTCTTTACAAATATGCCTTAGTTAGCACTAACAGTTCACGAAGAAAGAATGAGACACTACCACAATACAGATAAAAAGTGGAGAGCAACAAACCGATGCTGAAAAATACAGCAGGTCTGAACATTAGAGGGTGAAGTGCCAAAAAGTCCTATTTTCCAATAACCACATTCAATTACAGCAACAATGCACAAGCACTTTATGATATGTGTCCAATATGTCTTGGAGTAGGTGTAAATCCATCAACAAAAGCCACAATTATTATTTTCAATCTTTCTTTAAGTGTTTCCACTCTGTGTCATCGTGTTGCACAGCAGCATCCAGCGAGGAAGAAAAACTCCTCTGACAATGCCTGGGGTACAATCTGCACCCAAAAGGCATTGAGAGTAAATAAATATTTCTTGGAGCACAACAGTCAGCCAAGAAGAGGCCTTAACCAAACAAAAATACACTGAGTCTGGAAGTCATACCCCGGCTGCATGTCCTGCACAGCTGAAAGAGAAACAAACCCCCAATAAATCACCACATCCCAGCACCAATCAGAGATTCTTGACACCAAACCCACCACGAGTCTCTGCATTCCTGTTCAAGTCAATCTGAGGCTGTGGGATTGACCTAAGCAGGAATAAAATACTGGTTTGCCCTGGTCCCCTGCCCATGCTTAGTCACTTACAGCTCACTACGGTTTTCTGCCCACACTTTCCATCCAGATTGAGCCAATGTTGCCATTTTAATGGAACAGTATTCAGACACTAGTTCAAATTCCCAGGGACAGGATGATAAACAGCTTCACAGAGGGCCTGGAAGATGTGTATTTAACAAAGTATAAATGGGAACAAAACTAATGATCCTTAAAATATCAATGCGGTCCTCCTGAAACAGGGAATTTGATGCACCAGTGGAGGGAATTGCTGTACCTGTGAGCAAAGGCAGCTCCTCAGTTCTCTTTCTGCAACCAGGGAATGAAAAGCTACCCAGAAAAAGCTTGGATGTTCTAAAGACAGAGGAATCTCCATTAGTTTCTTAAGGAAGGAAAGGGAAAAGGGAAAAAGGAATAAGGAAAAAGGAGAAGGGAAAAATTAAAAGAAGAAATGGAAAGAAAAAAATCCCCTAATCTTCTTTAATTATTCCAGCATGACTAAGTTCTAGTCCTGCATCCTCTCTTTCCTCAGAGAGGACACCTTAGATGCTACAGATAACTTAATCCAGGCTGATGGGATACATGGGTTGGGGGGGGGACACATCTAGAATTGAATATATTGATCTGCATTTCACATCTGCTTCTCAGTGAAATCTTGTTCAGTTTCTCTCCAGGTACTCTCAGATATTTTCTGTTCAAGACCAAACCCAAACATTCAATCTAAAAGGTAGCCACAGGCAATTAAGGATATAAAACTGAGCTTATAAAACTGAACTTGCCATTCCATTCAGATCTGAGTATTTTGGGTGTGAGGAGAGCAGCAACGCTGGAAAGCTGCAGCTCCTGCTCTGGGGCGTGGGTTTTACAGGCATCAGCTGTGCCATGCCTTTGGCAGCCTGGCACCTACAGCTGTTCCTCAGTGCTGTTTTTGGTGCTGCCAGCTGGACTGAGCCATCCCAAATGGATCACATGTGCCTAACAAGAATGAATTCTGCATATGCTTGGGGCTGCAGGGTCCTGCCTGGGCAGAGGGAGAGGTGGGCGTACACAAGTGCTCACTCCCCCAGCCCTGTGCCTGCACTTGCTAAACACACACCTGCAAGCAAAAATTGGCATTTGCAAGGGCCTAAACCTTCAGATATCATCAAGAGCTTGCTCCAAACTCTGTATTTGCACTCACTGCTTTATGATACTGATTTTCCATACCAATGACTAGTGGCAGCCCTGCTGCAGGTCTATAGCTGTTCAGGGACTATGAAGAGCTGCTGGGATCCATTGCAAAGCCCCATCCTCAGCATTTAATCACAGATTTCCAGTTTGTAAGTCCCTGTTTCGGCATGACACCTCCAGGTGGCACTGCACAGCTGTGTAGGGAGGGGTGTCTGGCAGCCAGGCACAAAGATTTTTGATGCCTACATAAAAACATTAATGAGTGCTCCCGAAACTACTCAAGACTTCAGTATCACAACTCATTTAGTATTGGCTTATTCTGCCACACAAGCTGATAGCTCGCAGAATTATCTAAACTTTTGAAAATTTGTGTTTCATGTGGTTGTTTGCAGATATGGAAAATGGTGGGAAGCAAGCAGGGAAGATCCATCACAACTTCAAGGAGGGTTCAGCATCACCTGCTCTTGGTTGCGTGGTTTACGTCTCCCTTCAGATCACGAGACATAAAATTGCTACTGGCACAAACTCTCCTCCAAATGTTTTATGCCAAAAACCCAACTTCATTTTAGTGGTGAGGAGGAATAAAAAGTATCTGTCTTATTAATCAAAGCCTCATCTGGGGAAGATCAGTGGGTGCAGGGTGCAGATGAGGGGATCTTGGAACGGATGATCGTCTATGATAAAAGTGTGAGAGAGCTTTCAGTTCTGTATAGAGCACAGAGGAGAGCTGGTGACCACACAGCACTTGTTCTCTTCCTCCACTCTGTTGCTAAATTACATTAAACAGAACTTAGCAATAAACTCAGCGTGTCCTGAACGCTTGCTTTGTGTAACCTTTTGCTGCAGTCGCTAAAGGAACGTGATGTGATAAATATAGCACAATAAATTGGATGGCACACATCAAAAGAAGTGATGAGCAGCTTGTATATCTATTTACAAATCAACAGTGGCTGTTTCTCCCTTCCACCACCATTTGAGGCAATGTGTTAACAAAAACATGCAGTCCTTGAGTAGCTTTCTTCATTTTATAATTAGTATCAGCACTGCTAAGATCACTGAAGTCCAGCTTCACCCCCTGTGCAAGAGGGACAAACCAGCAGTGTGGCATGGAATCACAGAATCATTTAGCCTAAAAAAGCCCTCTAAGATCTTTGAGTCCAAACATTCCCCCAGCACTGCCAAGGCCACCACTAACCCGTCTCCCCAAGTGCCACATCCACACAGCTTTTTGAACACTTCCAGGGACAGTGACTTCACCACTTCCCTGGGAAGATAATCACCATAACTGAAACTCGTTAGGAAAAAAAAAAAAGAGGTGTGAAAAGAGGAGAATTTTATCATCAGTAGGACCCAAAAAAGGAAGGTTGTTTTCCTCTCAAGTGAGATATGCCTCTTGGTGAGCTACATCAGAGAGAGAAGCCTGAAGATCTCCGGAGTCAACACTTTACTGTGACACAGGACAGCTTTCCACCATCGGCCTCAGCCTGTGCATGCCTGGGGCTGGAGTCACCATGGTGGCAGCTACCAATTCAGCCAGAAGGAACACCCATTTAAAGGCATAAAAACAAGTTTGGAAAAGGAAACATTTTCTTTCTTCCTATCAACACAGAGATATCCACAGCGNCACAGAGATATCCACAGCGTTGGCAGGAGAGACACAGAAAAGAGAGAGTGACATTTGGTCCTTTCCTTTGTGATTCCATGACCCCAGTCCTCAGAAGAAAGATAAACAACCGTGCCAGACTTGCTCTTCCCAATCACAGACAAGATCTCAGATGTGAAGAGAAGGGCATGGAAAAAGAAAGACAGAATTTCCTGCAAAGAGTTGATTTCGGGTCTCAGACATCCACTCTGAACCTGAGATATCTGGCACCTGTAAAACCCTTAATGATGGTTTGGGTAGACAGCGTGCTGTTTGGACACTCTCTGTATACCTACTGCACCTTAAATTCCACTGATTCCATTGATTAAACTCAAGAATGGTTTGGGTTGGAAGGAACCTTAAACACCATCTTGTTCCAGCTGCTGCCATGGCCAGGGACACCTTCCACTATCCCAGGTTGCTCCAAGCCCCAACCTGACCTTGGCTTGGACACTTCCAGGGATGGGGCAGCCACAGCTTCTCTGGGCAGCTTGTGCCAGGGCCTCACCACCCTCACAGACAAGAACTTCTCTCTTACATCCAATCAAACCTACCCTCAAACCTTAAAGCCATTGCCCCTCATCACATCACTACTTTTTTGGTAAAAAGTCACTCTATATCTTCCTTTTAAGCCCCCTGTAAATATTGTAAGGCCACAATAAGATCTCCCTGTAGCTTTCCTTACTGTACTGTAGAAGTAACTTTGCAAACACTTATTAATAACTAACTAATCTCATTAACACCAGGATCACAGGAATGGACAACAGCTACAATTTAGTTAAAAATGCCTGCTCTCTCTGCTTTTATTTTCTCGGATACCCTATCACCCAGTTACTTGATATCTTTTGTTTTCCTGTCCCCAGGAGCTGGATTTGCCTTGTTTCTCAGTCATCAATTGAATGTGATGGGGGATCCCTTTTCCTGTTTGTTAATACAGTAAGATAAAGAGGACATCAGATGACACAGGCACCACTGACTCCCTGCTTATAAAACATTTATAACATCTCTCTTTTCTTTTTTACAGCAAAAGGAATCACAGCTTGTGGACTGACATATAATTCCACTGAATATTCACCAGTACCTAAGGCAGCTGACAACCCCAAAGCTTCTGGGAGGCTTTTGCACAGGTTACAGGGTTCTCCAAGGCCTGACCAACAACAGTCATTTCACCCTATGGTACTTTGGGAGAAAAGCAGCAGCAGCCTCCAAGTCACACAAAAAAAATGGCTTTTCTTGACTCAAAATAGTGAGAGGAGCAGGATGATGCATGGCAAAGGGAATAGCTGAAACTCAGGCAAGAGGATAAGGAAGTTTGCTCCTGAGCTTTTGCATTTTGCAACCAAATGGCACAGTAGCAAGATTTCCCTTGGTGGGAAACCTCAGTGGCTCACTGATTGTGTATGTTCTACCCAACACCCTTCTCTCCCTGGCCCTCTGTTTCTTCCCTCACATACACGGGCACTTGCTTCCATAAATATCTGAAAACTGAGGGTGTGGAGACACAGCTCTGTGAGGAGAGTCCATGACCCCAGTGGTTCACCCTGGGGACTTTTGGCCACATGGCAGATTTCTTGGAGATCCTGGGGCTGTAGCAATACTAGGTGTTGCAGGTTTTGGGTCAAATCTTTTTATTTCTGGTAGTGTTTCAACCACAAGCTATCAGCTGCTCTGCAAAAAGTTGTTCACAGCTAAGAAGAATCAGAGAATCATAGAATGTTTTGGATTGGAAGGGACCCTAAAGATCATCCAGTCTCACCCCTGCCGTGGGCAGGGACACCTTCCACTATCCCAGGTTGCTCCAAGCCCTGTCCAACCTGACCTTGGACACCTCCAGAGATGGAGTAGCCACAGCTTCTTTGGGCAACCTGTGCCAGGGCCTCACGAACCTCATAGCCAAGGATTTCTTCACAATATCTCGTATCAGAAGACCATGAAGAGATTATTAAAAGCATTTGTTGAAACTTATGTCTTTGAAAAGTGTAAATTATTATCCCTCAACTATAAAAAAATGTAATGTGAATAAGACAGCCTCTCTTCCCCTAAGGAGCCATCACAAATGAAGTAGGTCTTGTGCATAGCCTAAATACTGCATATATATGAGGGGCTCTCTTCTCCTCTGCTGCAGAGCCACTGAATCTTTTTTTTTCCCCTGGTACAGCCATGCAGTGCCATCACAAATAACCCATCAGTTATAGTCAACCCAAGGCCACACCACAAGTGTCGAGTGTTTTACACTGTTCCTTGGGCTTGGTTCTCCCACCCGCCACATACAGGACATGTTATTACTCTAATTAACTGATGGGGAAACCACAGTGCCGAGAGGTTAAGTGTCTTGGCCCAGTCATGGCAAGATCCAGTTGCACAGTTGCTGGTACCACCCCTCAGCATCCATTGCCTCTTTGCTGCCCACCTCTTTCACAAGGAGATGACCTCACTGTGCCTGGGAGGATCCTCCTACCTATCAAGGGCTTTTTCCTCTAATCATAGAGCTACGCCATGGTCTTCTAATGAAAGTGAGTGCATCATCAAAAACCTTAAGTTCTAGAATAAAAGAATCTTTTAGGTTGGAAGAGCCCTCTAAGATCATCAAGTCCAACCGTTCCCCAGTACTGCCAAGGCCACCACTAACCCATGTCCTCAAGTGCCACATCCACAGGGGTTTTAAATCCCTCCAGGGATGGGGACTCCAACACTGCCCTGGGCAGCTGTGCCAGGGCTGGACAATCCTTTCCAAGAAGAAATATCCAATGCAAACCTCCCCTGGTGCAACTTGAGGCGCAGCTCACCATGCATTGAACCAAGTACTGTCTGTGTATAAAACAAGTGGTCTATTTATTGTAGGGACACAGCATTAAGGTTTAGAGGTTACTATTAATATTTTTCCCAGCCTATTTGGTTACTTAAAGGAGTGAGAGATTCAGTGTGCTGGACCTCCTCCTCCTACATCCGTCCTATGTTCTGCTGCCTGCTCATCTGGTTGCCAAAATCCCTGATACGCTCCTAATTGAGCAGGACTATGCACCTTTGCTGTGGATCCTGGTTACACAGGGCAAGTCTGATGATTACAGCTTCTGAACAGCCCCACAATGCAAATATTAATTAGGAGAATGTAATTACAGCAGTAATGCGCACACGACAACACGGCATCGTACACTGAAAAGCTCCTACAGACACAATCTCTCTGTGACACCTCACACTTATAAAATCCTTGTTTAATTAGAAACATTCCCCACATAGGAATAACTAGTGCCTGCACCCCAGGAAAGACCCCAGCAAGAGCATCTGCAGGGGCCAACAGTGCCTGCTTAGGAGGGGAAATGAGGAAGGATGGAGCTGACCTTTTTTCTTGTTGTACTCATCTTCTGTTGCATTGGATGCGTCTGAATGATAGTCCCGAAGCTCCTGTTCATACATCTCCAAAAAGTTGCTGTCAACCTTTCCTTTCTTGGACTTGTCACCTTTCTTCTTCTTCTTCTTGTCTTTGCTTTTTTTGCCTTTTTTCTTCTTTTTCTTTCTGCGCTCATAGTCATCTTCATCCTCACTGCTATACTCCCTTCGCTTTTTCTTTTTCTTTTTCTTTGTCTTCACTTCTTCATCAATCTCTGAGTCCTCAGACTTTGATTTTTTCTTGGGTTTTTTCTCCTGGCTTTCATCTTCCTCATCTTCCTCAGCCACCTCTTCCACTACCTCCTCTTCCTCTTGCTCCTCCTCCTCTTCCTCCTCTTCCATTTTGTTCTTCTCAGTGTTTTCTTTCATGTCATTGTTTTGCACCCCTACACTTCTAACAACACTCTGGGAGGGCCTTAATCTTCTGCCACCTTTCCAGCTGCTAAAGTCCTTCACTCCTTCTCTCCCTGCCTAGGGCTGGGCTGCCCTTGTTACACAATTTCCTTTTCCCCCAGTGGCTCCGTGTAGATATATCCTGGATTCTCTTGTCCTTGGCAACCCACAGGTGTGACAAATCCCCACCTTCTGCCTCGTTCTGCCTTCTTTCCTTTCCTTGACTGAGACACCTTCCTCTCTCTTCTGCCTCTCCCTGTCTTTGGGTTTTCTCCTTTTCCTTATTATGATTTATTAATTGGTCTGTGCTGAGAACTTTCTCCTTTTTTTTTTTTTTCAGAGCTGCCTCAGCCTCTGCTCAGGCTCAGTTGACAATCTGGGTCTACAGTATCAGGATGTGCCAATCAAGGTTGTAGCTCCCTGGAAAATCGGTCAGACGATGGCACATGGTCAAGTTGCTTCTTGTCCTTCACATGCCAGCCCAGATCGGGGGAAAACAAAGACATTCCTCCTCCTCATAAAATGTAGCAGCTTCAGAAACCTCATGAAAAATTACTCAGTCCTACCCAGTCATGTGGTTATAAGACAGATGGGCAGGTGAAAAAGGAGACCCACTGAGCAACCATATCTCACTGGTCTGTATTTCCTCTCCATTATTCATGGTGTCAGGATCACCTTACTGATAGCAAAGGTCTCAACTTTACTTGGTTTTTGTTTTTTGGTTTTTGGGGGTTTTGTTTTCTTGTTTGTTTGTTTTTTGTTGTTGTTTTTATTTTGACCAGCCAGGCTGGTGACCAGAAAAGACAAACACTCCCAGAACTTCTGTCTGGAGATGTGGCATTAGCAATGCCCTTCTGCATCTGGTTCCTCCAGCCCATTGCTGGGCTCTACCTCCAAAAACTGATAATAAGTAAATACAACAGTCAGAAGACACTGAGCTTGCTTTATACAAGGTGCCCTGGTAACAGCCCACCTTGGCCAACCAAGCAGAAATAAAACTTAGATTAATAACTGGGCACAAGCACAAATACACCTATCTGACTGCTTCCAAGGGCAAATATTGAGGAGAATAAGTGGAGGATGGGGAAAATAAATGATGTAACATCACAGTTAGAAGGGCACCTCAGCGTAAAGTGTGCCCAGCACCCCACTTGTGCCCAGGGACATCAGCATGGGGCTCACTTGACACCTAGTAGAAGTGCTTCAGTCCCATATCCAGAGGCATATTTTAGCAGGACTAGGAACTCAGGAATCTTCAACTCTCCCTTTCCACCTGAACCAACAATGCAGTGATGGTCCAAGCCCCACCATGGTGTAAGTGCACAGCCACAAATGCTCAGCCTGGGCTGGTATCCAGAGGCTCCAACAGGCACTTGTGTCAGATAAGGGAAGGACAAACACCATGAGATCAAATCAATCTCAGCTGCTGTCAAGAGCTGATGATTTAAAGCATGACAGAATAAGAAGAGGATAGAAGAAGAATATTACCTCTTTCCTTCAAAGGTTATAGGCTTTATCACAGGAAATTAAGTTTAATTAAAGGCTGTGTATAGAAAGCCATACTGAATTTCTCTGGTGTAGAACAAGGATACATAAAGCAAGAAGGGCAGTCAGCCTGGCACTAAATCCCACTAATGGAACAGCTGGATTTATGGCAGGGCTGTAGGATGGTGATACAGAACCTCCTGCCCCACCCATTCTGTCTGTGGGATAACGCAGCCCAAAGCTTCCTCAGATGATAAATTAAATGTGATTTGCTTGATGGTGTGCTGCCCAGGTTAATATATCCTGAGCACTGGTAAGTCAGAGGCTGCCTCCATGGTAAGTCTTTAATGTACATGATTTAAAACTCTTCCTAGATAAATCAGGGGGAGCTTCCATGATACAGCTGGAAGGACATGGTGACATCAGTGTTGGGTTATCAGGAACACGGGGAACAGATGTTTTGATGATCAGATGTGCAGCCCAAGGAGGATGGCAAGTGTTGCCCCGGGAAGAAATGGACGGAGAGCACCAGACCAGAGGCTGCAGGGTTGGTGGGATCTGCCCCTCCCTCCTTAGCAGGGGTTTGGCATCAGTTTCCAACAATTTGATGTGAATAATATTTTTAAAAGCACTGTATTTTTAATGGTCTCTGCTTGCTGAATGGAAATCTTTCTATTAAGCATTGTAAAGTGGATTATTCAGGGACAGCTTCCAAGTAGGTTAAAGTACAGGTTTGAGATTAAGCACCAGAATGATTTTTCCGAGCTCTTTAAATCGTAAAGAAAATAAAATAAGCACTGTATGTCCTCATGATACAGCTCCCGCTTGCCAAAATGCTGGGACATCAGCACTGCAGGACCTGCATTATGAGTGAAATACTCTGATTATTGTCAAGTCTTTATTTTCTGGAAAGCAGCAGAAAGGCAGAGGGTGAATCTCTGCATGGCACTTCTAAGAGTGAGTATGGGAGTGTTGGCTCAGTGGGCACCAAGGGCACGCTGCTCCAAAGCCACTGTCCAGGCATGTGGATACTGCCAGTCCCAAGGATCTCAGGGATCCTGCAGGGATATTTGATGATGCAGCACATTTACCCAGACAGATGCTTTGCAGCACAGTGTGTTTCTTTCACCTTTCCCCTACCTGGGACTGTCATCAGCCCACTGCAGAAGTCACAGGCATAAGTATTTCATCCTAAATTTGGGAGATGGATTTAGATGTTTAGCTGCAGAAAAGCCAGCCCTTTCCACCAAGAAAAAAAAAAAAAAAAAGATAAAAATAATCACATAGCACAGAATAAAAACATGCCTTCAGAAAAAATAGAAATCCCGGGATCTCTCAGCAAAACAAAGCTCATATCTTTGTTACGCTTTCACAAGGTAAACACTTCATCAGACCGAGTCCCCGAGTGCTGCTGCTCTGAACAGCTCCAGCTCTATGCAGCAAAATGCTGACAGCACAGAATCACGGAAGGGTTTGGGTTGGAAGGGACCTTGAAAGCTCATCTTGTTCCAACCCCCTGCCGTGGGTCTGTGAGACCTTGTTACTCCAAGCCCCATCCAACCCGGCCTTGAAAGTTCTCAGGGGTGGGGCTGGCACAGCCTCTCTGGGCATCCTGTGCCACTGTTTCACCAACCTCACTAGGAAAAAAACCCCAAACCCTGCCTTTGACAGTGGAGCTCTTGGGGTAGGAGAAGTGACCTTTTCCCCTCCTGCACTGGGAGATTCAGTTTTAGGGTGCTCAGGGCTCAGTTTTAAGATGCTTATGCTGGTGCAGCCACAGCGAGGGCACAGACCTAACTACATTTACAGAAATATTGCAATTAATGTGTCATGTGTCAGAAAGAACAGTCTGAGGCACTAAAAGCACCCCTGGGACTCCAGGGTAGTTCTCCCAGGAACAACCATCCCTCTGAGGTACTTCCAACCTTTCACCGCACTTTCTCCTGGTGCAGCAGAGCAGGACATCAGGTATAAGCCAGAAATAAATCGCCTCTATCCAATGGGCTAAAATTATGGGGGAGAAGAGACATTTGCCATATCTTATTCAAACTTTGCTCCACACGCTTCCTTCGTCTGTCGTTTTATTTTAATTAAAAAGAAATGTGCCGAGTACACTCCGGCTCTCTTTTGTTCTTTTTGTGAATAACAGCTGGGAGAAGAACAATGGGGCTTATTGGTGCATAAAGAACTACCAGGAAAGCAACCAAGCTGTTGGTGAGAACCATTAGTTAAAACTGTCAACAGTATTTATATGGGTTTATACTCTTACACCTCATTCAGCGGGAGCTTTCCACAAATATTCCATCCCAAAAAGGCTTAGGCCAGAGCCCATCAGAGCACCATGTTACAGGGGGAACTCTTGAATTATAACAGATCTGGTGGAGTACGAGAGGTCAAAACCTGGCTTTTCAAGGTCCTGACTCACCTGATTCCTTTTTTTTCCTAAAATGTTAAAACCTGTACCATGCTTAACCCGGAATTACTCATTTTTAAGTAATGATATGATTAATAATAATAATTACTACATAAATATTAGGCAACACAGGAACACCCCTTTTCTTCAGTTCATTCTCTTCTATGCCATTCCTATTTTGTACCTATTACCATAAAATCTAGATGTCCATACCCATATGCCATTGCAACACAGCTGACATATCCCAAAGAAACATTTGTTCCAGTCTCCTTCCCAGGGCAGGTGCAGGGTAGCCTCCTGTTTCAGAAGTTATTTTTCAACACATGCTGCTCTGCACTTGTGGTTAGGGAAGTCTGTCATCCTCTTTGCACAGTCTGGGGCAATTTGAAGAAGAAGTTGGTGTCTGCATGCATGGTCTATGTTTTGATGCTCTTTTGGTGACCAAAAAAAAACGAGGGCAAAGAAACTTGCAGCCAGGGGCAGACAGCAAGCATAGATCAGATACAGACAAAACAGTTTCTCAGCAGTTTTATGAACCAGCTGTTTTACTTTGCCTCCCCTACTGACTGCTCCAGTGGGAGGTAAAGGTTGGGGTATAATGTAGAAAAAATGGGCAACTTTGTTCTCCAATTACCAGAGCTTTGGGTGAGTTTGAAGCACGCAGTGCTCTACCCTGGGCATCTGCAACACCAGGAGCAGAACCTCAGATCTCATATTTTTTGCTGTGCATGTACTTGCTATTAAAGCAGGCTCTACCTCCATCTCTGGATAGTTTCCTGAAAATACTCCCTGCAGCCCAGCACGTCACATACTTACAATATATATGTACACACAGTCCATCTCCTTTGGAAAATAAATTTATTTAATGCCACAGGAATAAATACCAAAGGATTCCCATAACGGAGACATTTCATTTCTCTGCTGTGCACATGAGTGATGCACAGGATTACACCAGGCTGGGCAGAGGAGGTGCTGGGGGAGCTGCTTGCCAGTGTTGCAGCACCAGTCATGACAGGTTTAATCAGACCTCACAGTGCCTACAAACAGCTTGGCTTTTCATTCCAGCCCCAGATGGCTACTCGCTACATTTAAAAAAAAATTTTTTTAAAGTCAAATAAGAAAATCTGCATTGCAATCCCACCAGCCCAGCAGCTCAGTGAGAGGTGGTTTGGGGATTCTGGGGTACAGAGACCAATCCATCTCAGGCAGGCTGGAGAGGTTTTAATACGTCCGTGGGAGCTCGCTGCCTTTCAAGCACATGGGCATATCGGCCTCTGCTGGTAAAACGGGGTTTAGCCAGGAGAAATATTTCCCAGCAAAACGCAGCGAGATGTTAAGTGTCCCACAGAGAGGAGCAGCAGCCCCTGGTCCCTGGGAAGCACAGGCATCGATCAGCACGGACATTCTTAAAGACTCTGAGACCTCGAAACAGCAATGACTGTAGCTGTCCCAAACTCAAGATCAGGGAAACTGCTTCACTCTGGGTTGTAAGAAAAAGCCCTGAAAACAGGAATAAAGCATGCAGGCTCTCTACAGAATTTGGGTAAAAAAATATATTTATATCTATATCTCTCTCCCTATATATATATATATATATATATATATGTCTCATTTTTTTAAAGAAAAGTTGATTGAAGCTAGAATCTTATATCCATGTTGACGTAGATATTTGTGGGACTTTCCCCACAGTGCAGAATGAAGCCTCCCCCACTGCCTGAACAAACAGGCATCAGAGCACAGACCCCTCTGGCATCTCTGGTACCTCCTGGAGCAAGGCTGCACCACCCAAGGTGGAACCACACAGGCAGGAAACAATACCTATCC
>VYXB01006187.1:84732-178027 GCA_013397135.1 Pachyramphus minor
AGTTAGGAGCCAAAGGACACATCTAGTGAGCACCCATGTGGACAAGTTTTCTGCAAATTGACAGACCTGCTCCCACCTGTGCACTCTGCTCACAGGCAGACAAGGAAAGAGATTCTCCCTTGGATTAAGAATAAATACACCTCCTCCTTTGAAAAGCATATTAATTAATGGCATTCATTAGGGAGGTAGCCAGGAAACTAGGTAATTTAATTTCTCAGGTACACAATGTCAGGAAAGATAATGGGCCAAACGCCAGTGCTGCCAACAAGGTGAAACCTCTTTCATTTATTATCTGAGAGGTGGGGAAGTCAAGCATGAACATCAGGGTGTCACTAGAGAAACCAGATACACTAAGCAAGTACTAAATTATCCAAATGAGTCCATTATATCTATTGCTGTCACGCACCACCTGAGGGAGATGGGAAAGCTCTCCCAGCACACCAAGGATGCCATGGCCCAGTGCTCTCCTGCACATGAGAAGCTTTGCTGGTCTAGGAACCACACAGAGAGACAAAAATTTTAGAAGAGAAAAAGGAAAACCTACCAGACAGAAATTTGCTACAGGAAATCACGAGTACACCCTCGCATGAGAAGTGCATCCGGCTCTGGGGTCCTCAGCATGGTAAAGACATGGAGCTGTTGTAGCAAATTGAGAAGCCACAAAAATTCTCATTGTGGTGGGTACTCCATCCCTGAAAACACACAGAGGCAGTCTGGATGGGGCTCTGAGCAGCCTGGTCTAGTGGAAGGTGTCCCTGCCCTTGGCAGGGGGTTAGAACTGGATAAGCTTGAAGGTTGCTTCCAAAACAAACTGTTCTAGGATCTGGACTGTGTTTGGGAAAACAATGGAAAAACTGGGCCAGATTACTCTCTTGCCATCATCTACATTAAAAGTGATGGAAACAGTCAATCTTAGTCACATTGCTGTGCATGTCTGGTTTTCTTCAAGCATATCAGAGAACTTAAATACAAATCAATCCTTACAGCAAGTAGTCAAGCCCAAAAGCTTTGCCACCCTCTGAACGGGTAATTTCAGGCTTGGGGAAGATAATGAATTTATTACAGCACTTTCCCAGGCTGATTTAGCAAAGCAGAGATAGAAATATGGCAAAGGAATCCCATCTCACTCCCTTCCCTGGCACGAGCATTGGACATTTTCACCACTGGCTGATGAAGCCTTTCCTTACCAGGGACCAGGCATGTAACCTCAAAGCACCAGTGTCAGCAGAGGGAGGCACCTTGCTAAGGCAAGGAGGCTTGTTTTGACTTAACAAGGCATGTTCTTAATTCCAGAAGAACAGCTTTATGGGAAGAGATTTTTTTTTTTAAATTGGGTATTTATTTTAAAATACAAACTATTTGTGCCTGTATATAACTAAATACTAAATGATCCAGGACATCAAGACTCTGAAAAGACTTGAGGCTCTGGGGGAGAAGAAACAATCCATCTCCATTCTCAATTTTAGAAGGTCTAAGAATATTATACATGTAGCTATCTCCTGGTTCCCAGCCCATCCTGAGGAATCCAAGATGATGCTCTCACAGCGCTTTCAGCAGACCTTGCTGGGGTCAGGGGAAGTGAGGTTGCCTCAAACCAAGCAAGTACAAGGAAGTTTCCCTTCCTTTTCCATCCCTAAACAAATGTAAACATATTTTTTCCCATCCCCTTAATGATAAGCCATGTCAGTACATTAATTTCTGTGACTGACATCATTGCAGTGCACCACTAAATTCTCCTAATCATAAAAAGGACTGTACTACAACACTATATCCAACCTGGGAAATCTATTCTTTCCTTTAGGACAGGTTTGAAATTACTTTTGGATGTACCTAAACCCTTCAAAATTGGAATTTTAGCAATTTCTCTGAAACCCTGTTTGGTTTTCTATTCAGAAAGAGAAACCTTTTCCAGCACATACCTCTAAGGGAAAGCATTCCCGCTATTTGAAACAGCATTAAGATGTAATACAAACAGCACAGTAATCTAGCCTTTTAAAATTCAATAATGGCTCCTCTGATTTGACACATAGTAAAACTGATTGCAGAACTACCATTAAGTTCAGTGATTTGGCTTTGAGCTTCCTGACAAATTCAAAATTACAACCAAATCATACAACATCATTTATTATGATGTAAGCTGTTATACAGTAAATTAAAATCAAAGCTAACAGATGTTTCTACAGCTCTGTTTATTTAGAAGTTACACAATTAAAGAACACCATTTTATTTTACTTTTTATTTAAGCATATGGACAGGCTACTAAATCTAAGTACATTCAATATTTAATGCAAGCATTGAATCATAGAGTCATTAAGGTTGGAAAAGCCTCCAAGATCATTGAGCCCAACCATTAAACAGTATGATCTTAATGAGAATTTTTTTCTACCAGTGAAGCCAATGCCACTGTTGACACTCCATAGCAGGAATAACTGTTTGCAGAGTTGAGATTCATAACTGATCTAATGACAGTAAATATGCAGACCCCATGCATGTCCTCCAGTGGAGCTAAGCTTTCAAGGGATTTCATAGAATCCCAGAATGGTTTGAGTTGGAAGGGACCTTAAAGCTCATCCAGTTCCAGCATGGGCAGGGACACCTTCCACTATCCAGGGTTGCTCCAAGCCCCGTCCAGCCTGGCCTTGGACACTTCTCCAATTTCCATTTCAGATCCACATGTCAGACACCAGAGAAGCAGCAAAGATTAAGGCCTGTGCTACTCGGCTTGTTGTTGAATTTGGGGACGTTTGCAGCAAATGTGCAAATTCTCTAAGCTACCTTTGCTCTGTTTGCTGAAAGAGAGGGATCTAATTAAATAACCCCTGAAGGGCCCAAACACTCAGCTGTTCAGATGCTGCCACATTACCTCTGAAACTGTCACTGAGTTCCTCTCTCATGTGCCCACAGCTTCCTCAAAGCCTTCCAAAGCATCACTCAGCCTCCCTGGGATGCCTCTGACCCTCCTGTCCTGGGGGATGGAGAACCTGCCTGGCCCAGCTGCACCCCTGCACATCCTCAGGCAGAAATTTCCTGGCAGCAATGCCCAGACCCACCTGCATTCTGCACCTGAAGTACTTTCTGTGCCTTCAGATGTTGTTTTAGCTTTTAAGACAGTCATTAGCAACGTATCTAGTACCAGAGAAGCCTCTGCATACTCTGTTCCCAGATAATAGGGAGAAAATTGTCTTCATTTGTAATTCCATAGTTGCTCTGCAATGACTTTAGTGTTTCCAGATGAGACTGAGTCCCTGCTGTGTTGAATGCTGCAGAAACCACATGTAGAGGGAAAATCCTTGCTCCAAAGGATCTGTGTAGACAGGAGAGACAAGGAGCTGATAGGAAATGGGCAGGAGCCTGGCCACAGCACCAGGCAGGTGACCACAGCCAAGTTGGGGACAACTCCTGACTCCTTTGGCTGTCCTGCTAATCCTAAATACTCATCAATGAGTCACCAGCAACAACACATATCAAACCCCCAAAGTTTTGGGTGTTGAGCAAAATGCACCAGCCATTGATCGACCACCACTGAAAATACTGCATGTTAGAGATCACAGAGGAGGGAGAGCTAAGAACAGATGCAAAACTGTTGGGATTTTATTTCCTTTTAAAATAAAAATTAAAAAAAAAAAAAGTAAAATCAAAGCTTTGTTTTTGCAGTCCTGCATAAACATTGTGTTCTATTCATCTTTTCACCCTTTCAAACACTAATCAACCCCAGAAAGCTTACAACACAGGCAAAGGCAGAGTTTCCAGGACTTCGTGCTAGGAAGCAACCAAAGAAAATCTTCTGCAGTTCTTTTACGGACTGGAAATATTATCAGCCCTACAAGCCCCATCCAAGCTCTGACATGGGATTTGAAGTGGTACCTGTGAGTCTGTGTAAACACACGTGGGCTGAACGGGTTTATTTCTCTCTTTATTTGCATCAAATCTCTGAGTCACCCTGGTAGCATTGTCTGCCTCTCATAAATACCATCCTCGTCCTCCCAGTGCTCCTTATCTTGAAAAAGTATTAAGGCTTTGCAGCACACATACAGAAAGGAGTACTGAAAGTCAACTTCTGGCCAAACTTTCTTCTTTCAGGTATTTTTTCACCTCCTTTCTTGTATCGGTGATAAAATTATCACCACCAAATTATTTTTTTTTCCCTAAGAGAATTAGTTTAGAAGACTTCTGCCAAAGAGGATTAGAGACGTCGTTACAAGCTGCCAAGAAACAAGAGTGCAAGTGTATATACGTGTGTCTGGGAAAGGATAAAAGTAAAATAATTGCAGCTGAACTTGCCTAGATAACAGCAAATAAATAAAACTTTCTGTTAAGCTGACATAAAAAATAAATAGAGAAGCTGTCAGAGTTACAGGGATCCAGACCTAACCCAAGAAATAGCAATATTCTTATCTGTCTGTGCCATGGATTTACTCTCACGCTGTCAGACTTGATCTAGTTATTTCCAGCAGGACTCACTGCTTCCTATTCCTTATCTGAATGCAGCTGTAAGTAGCTGTACACATGCAAATATGTTTCCTCAAAATGCACCATGCCAGCTCCTTCCCCAGGTATCCTCAATTCCCTTCCCCAGTATCCTTTGTGTTACTTTTCCATAGGTGACTCCACCCCAGCTGCACAGGGGCTGTCCCTCCTGCAGCAGTGGGCAAGAAACAAATTCTCAGGTCATAGAATCACAGAATGGTTTGGGTTGGAAGGGACCTTAAGGATTATATTATTCCAAGCCCCTGCCATGGGCAGGGACACGTTCCACTAAACCAGGTTGCTCCAAGCCCTGTCCAACCTGGCCTTGGACACTTCCAGGGATGGGGCAGCCACAGCTGCTCTGGGCAGCCTATGCTGGGTGTTTCACCACTTCAAGACAAAATCTGCTTTGGCTCCCTGGTTGCTGGCAAAACAACCAACAAATTCTGTTATAGCACAGGCAAAGAGCAAACCAAGCTTGACACCTAACACTTTACACTAACACTTCCCATGGTAAACAGTGGGATTTTGGCCTGGTGATTCCAGGTCCCACTGCTCATACTGAGACTGGTCAGACTGGACAACAACACTTACATCCACAGTTGAATGTTGGGGTTTTAAAAAAGCAAAGCTTCCAGCATTAGAAAATTCAGCACAGTTACAAGAAAAGTTCACAATCTCCCCCAGAAATTATCTCTCATGTCTAAATTCAGGTTCCTCCAACATCTTTTGTATTGACACCTTCCACATTGAAGCAAGACTGACTTTGGGTGCCCAGGTAGGCACTGGCACACAAAGTCCATGCTGAGGTAAACTCAGGTGCTTGACTTTTCCATTTCCAGGCCAATTTCCAAGCTTTTCACTATTCTTGTTTGAACTCTATTTCCACATGGACACTTACCACTGCAGTAGGAGTTCATGGCTAACTCTCTTTCACACTTGTGGGCTTGTTCCATGTCACTGCATGTAAGATGGATCAGCAGAGATATTTTTCTTTCATTTTGTAATATGAAGATTAAGAGCCAAAATCACCTAATGGAATATGACTCAAAGCCAAGCACACTCAAAAAGTTTTCACTCCTGAGAAGGTTTTGCACCAGCCCTGGAATACTTTTTACAGAATCATTTAGTCTAGAAAAGCCCTTTGAGACCGTTGAGTCCAACCATTCCCCAGCACTGCCAAGGGCCACCAAGGCACTAACCCATGTCCCCAAGTGCCACATCCACACAGCTTCTAAATTACTGCAGGGATGGGGACACCACCACTGCCCTGGGCAGCCAGTTCTAGGACCTGATAGCCCTTTTGGTGAAGAAATTTTTCCTAATATTCGTTCTAAACCTCCTCAGGTGCAACTTGAGGCCAGTTCCTCTTGTCCTGTCAGTTGTCACCTGGAAGGGGACTGATCCCCCACCTGGCTATAACCTTCTTTCCTCCAGACTAAAATGTCCCCTCTGCTCTGTGTTGTAGCACCAGGCACACAGGCACCAAGAAGCAAACAGGTGACGATTTTTTTCGTGCTGTTAGTTTTGGAAATAGATTTCTGAAATTAACTATTTCAAGGTGAGTCCTCAATGTCCGCATAAATGACCATAAACAAGCACTGTGATCCTGAACTCCAAAGCAAGGAGGAGAATGACAGTCACCTTCCCATGTGCTAAAAGAAAAGGACACAACAGGAGCAGAGAGAGCTTGGATAATGTGCATATATGTATATATGCACACACGCAGAATAAACAAGCAGCTGAAGCCCTGGCACAAATAGAAAGGATGTAGTAACCCAGCCCAGCCAGCACTGCCTTTGCAATGGGCTACAGCACATGAGGGACATGAAATATCAAAGCAGATGCACAATATAAAACTGATGAAATAATCTGCCACTAAATATATATATATTCACATAAAGGGCACCTTTACAAGAGGAGGTGAAGAGGGAAATGTCAATGTGTGTCTGTGATCTGGGAGTCATAAGTGATTGAGAGCCAAGTCACAAATTCCATTCAGATCTCTGCAGAGAAAGCATTTGTGAAATTCCTTTTATTCCTTTAACAAAGAAATTGCACAAGGCCAAAATTTCCAAACCTCATTGCACTACAATAAGACATATTTTGTACTGTTTTCACCAGGCCTAGATAAGTGCAGCTCCCATCCCCTCATCCTGCCATCAGCAGCTCTGGTTCGCAGCCTTAGCATCTCAGGGGTGGCTTTCTGTGACTTGGCTTGAGACTTATTCTCATCAACCCATCAAAATATTTACCTCCTTCACTGTAACCCTGTCAGCAGCCTCACTGGAGCCAGCACATGCCAAACTAAGCATCTCTTTAAGTATTAGAGCAGATAAAGTTCACTGCTGCCTCCTGTGTGGGGAGGGTGATGCTCTTTGCAGCACATAATGGTGTTGGATATAGAACCATGCAGGGAGCTTTGAGCATCATCTAATCCAACTCTTCTGGAATGAGCAGGGACATCTTCAACAGGTATGATATGCTTTATCTAGATAATAACTATAACTAGATATGCAGCCAGTTAATGTATTCAGCTGTTTAACCCTGTTTAATTTTTTTTTCCCTTTGTGGAAATTCTTTCAGTCAGAAGGTTTTCTGTGAAACTTCCTCACACATCCCTTGACTGACGTTTTCTTTGGACAGAGGCCACCAATGCCTACTGGTGTCACTGCAAGAGCAGCTTATGCACTCCTGAGGGGCTCTTGGCAGAGCTAAGAGCTAAGCTCCCCCTTGTTATCCCTTATCACAACAGGGAACAGTCTTCAAGACATGCAACACCCACCAGAAAATCCCTGCCTTAGAGGTCATTGATTAGGACCATGCATCACTTGGCCTCCTCCATCTCCTTCTTGGGCTCAGTCCAGCAACACACCCAAGACAGGCTTAAAATTAAGCCTTAGACCCCAGGGCCCAAACCAGGGACTTCTGTGGCAATATTAAAGCTGTTCAAGGAACAGGGCATTGCTCCAAAATTCAACTGTACATTTTCTCCAACACGCAGAATACAAATCATGCATGTGTTTGAAGGAAGCACATTTTCTCATGTGATTCTACAAAGCAGAATAATTAAAATATATAGTTAATAAAAAGCCTGTGAAAGTACAATTCTTTTTGGGCTTTCAACAAGTTTTAGTAGCACACCATTTCATATGAAAATAAAAAAGAAATAAAGCAGAGAAAGCACAAATATTTCCTCACCCTCTAGCATTTTGCTGTAAAGATTTTCAACACAGCTAAACCCTCATTGCCAGGATCAGAGCAGATAATGGTTTGGTTTGGAAAAGACCTCTGAGGATCATCTAGTCAAACCCCCCAAATATTCAAGTCTGCATCAGTCTGCATTATTTCATTTAAAATATGAATAGACTTCCTGTCTCGTACTGCAGTAGTCTAACCTATGTCCCACCCCCCCAGTCATATGGATTTGGAGAAGCTTATTATAATTGTAAGCTACCAGGTCATCATTGAAGTTTTTAGTTCTTCATTATTAACTTATGTAAATTCAGCTCCTTTGAGGGTGAAACTGTGTCAGGGAGTGAACAGGGCACTCCATTACTCTTAACCCCAATTTATGCATATTCTTACAGGCTTCTTCCACCTCTGCAAAAGAGCAGCACTAATTTTTGATGTCACCTCTCTTCTCCTGAAGAGCATAATGTGATAAGACTTAAAAAAAAAATAGTGCTAGTTTATTTTTTTTCACCTGTCTGCAAAACAGTGGTATCAGGCTCAAAGTAAACAGAAGCTGCTCAAAACCTTTTATCTGCATTTTTTAACTACTTTTTCCTTACAGAGATAAAAGATTCTTAAGGTAATTATTTTTTTCCTCTCTAACTACAGCAGGGAGAGAAGGAAAAAAAAAGTCACATTATAACTTCTGATTGTAACTCAGCGTTGTTGGGCTCACTTTCTGCATACAGATTTTGAGGTATGAAAGACAGAAAGTGAAAACCACTACCCAAGCACACCCACCAGCAGAATGGAGCCTCTTCCCCAACCCCATGGTGCCTGTTCTTGCTCTGGAAGTGCTCAGCCTGTTCCCTCCTTCAGCTCCCAGCTGCAGATTGCTGAATGAAGCCACCTAAGGGAGAAAAGGTTCTTCCCGAGGTCCTGGGTTCCCTCAGCAGAAGATCCCAGCCAGGAGGGGAGTCGGGGTATTTACATGCCAAAGGCAGTCAGCTGAGAACCCTGACAGAGTTAATGAGGGCTTTAAAAAAATATGAAGCCTGTGAGGACCTATCAGCCTCTGAGAGATGGTGGGGAGGTTATAACAGTGATAACAAAATAATAATAATTTTTAAAAATAACTTATTTCCCACTAAGCAGATTTTCTGTCATTGCAGGTGCACCTCTAATTTCCTTTCTGCCATTTGACTCACTTTGTCTTTCTTCATACACTACAGACCAGATCCGTTTTATCTTTTCTACAGAGGAGGAAAAAACTTGCAGTTCCTGACTTTCAACATCAAAGAACAGTAAAATCCTCTTCTCAAGGCACAGACCAGGTTTGTTGGATGAAGCATATCCTATACAATTGAGAATATTCCTTCCTGGGGATAAATAGACCTTACGATATTTTTGTGCTTTTCAGTATTCAGACCCGAGCACAGATTCCCACCCTCTTTTGCCAAACACGTTCTTCTTGGAAAAAGGAACAAAGGATGACTGGGGAGAGCTGTGCACGAGGTCCAGCTTGACCTGCACTTGACCAAAGGACAGGTGCTCTGCAATGGGAACAAAATCAGGTCAGTGCAGGAGTCTTAGGAAAATGTGATGCAGAAACCCTGCTTTGAGGACACCATCTGCTGCTCTTCCTCAGGTCACAACTCGCCAGATGCACTTTCTTTTGCAGAACAAATAGTTTTCACTGTAATTATAATGCAACATAATTACAGAGCTGGTTTAGTCTGGATCCATCCACCAGCAAAGTGATATTTCACAAAGCCTCTTTGAAAGAGCGACCTTTAAGGCTTAGTAGTGAACTTTGAAGGTGTTAAACATATCAGCCCTGTCACAGGGTGCTGCAGGGGTGTTGGGGGGAACAGGGACAGGGTGCTTAAGCCCTGTCTGGGCTGTCACTGCCAACCCAAAACACAGCATGGACCAGTGGGTCCCAGCCAGGCATGTCCACCCTGCAGCACACCATTCCTCAGAGAAATAACTGAATTTATGCCTTGTTTCAGTTTATATGCCCCAGTTTTCCATGCCTGTGTGTATGTGAGTGCATCCAATAAAGCGCGTTGCTTTACTGGCTTTTGAAAAGTCAAAAAGACAGACCTTGAAACGAATAACGGAGCCAGTCAGTGAACTCAACTGCTTCAAAGAGCCCAAGGAACAAAGTATTGGAAACTTTTTGTGTCAGAGGTTCAAAGCCTATTGTTTCAAATATGAGTAATAATTTAAGGGGGTGATGGGACACATACTGCAGAAGTCAGTCTGAGTCAGACTTCGGAGTTTAATAAATAATAAGATATATTGCAACATGAATTCTCTACACAGAGAGAAGCAAAATAAATTCTTTCTCTGATTACTGACTGTTTTTTAAGAAATGAAAATGTGCCATGAAAATGAAAAAGAGGCTCTTATATTTGCAGGTTAGTCTGTCATGAAGTGGAAAATAACTTAATTCTGCTGCTGAAGGTGTGGACTGATTCAAGTGTTGGCCAGGGAAGAAGGAACAGAGGGATTTTCTGAAAGGAGAATAAATGAGCCAGACCTTGTCAAAAGGAAACCCAGTGTGCATGTGTGCATGAATAAAAGATGTGGACTTAATTAAAAAACAAAAACAACAACAGGAATAATCAATATGAAGAAAAAGGTCTTTTCATTCCTTCAAGTGCAAATACGCTCCAAGCATATGGAGCAGCTCCAAGCACATGAGACCAGCTCCCAGTGCCAGCCTGCCCACCTCATCCGTCTGATCCTGGATTTCCTATCTGGCAGCTGACCAGTGGTTGGGTTGTGCTGTTTTTCTTTTTTGAGTGTTTTTTATACTGTTCTCATTGACTGTGATATGAGAGGCAAAAAAAAAAAAAAATGCTACTCAGGTGCTGCGTTAACATTCTCACTGAATAATAAAATTTGTGTTTGTGACATTTTTAGATTTTTTTAAAATGTGGTTCATTTGGCATCCCTTTGACCTGGCAACACTTACTGCCCCTGGTATGCAACACCAGAAAAATCTCCCCAGAAAGAGAGAAGAGTGGAAAAACGGGCAGACTGCCCTTTTTCAAACCAAACAGAGGCATTGGTGGGGTGAAGATGATGTCTCATCACACAAGCAGTGAGGCCATTGCCAACCTGAGCTGCTGAGTTCAGCAAAGAGCAGAACAACCATCCCCCTCATTTACACAGAGCTCCCACCTAAACCCAGTGCGGGTGACTGGCTTGGGGGTAACAACTGAGATATTTTGGCATTAAAGCCAGACTTTCTGCATGGTTGTGTGAGGGAATGACCACAGGGAGACAAGTGTCTGCCTACACAGTCGGGATGGGTGTCCCAGCACCACACTGATGGCCACCTCTCACTTCTGTGACAGGGTTCTGACACCCAAACTGTCTCACACGCAGCCAGAATTGTGCTTTTTTGAGCAGTGTCCATCCAACACAAGTGTCCATGGGCTCAAGCCATAATCAGACACTTAAATGGTGATAGAGGTGGTAGCCCTTGGTGATTGGCACAGGTGGAGATATGGAATGGTGAAGGATGTGCCCTGGGGAAGATAAGGGTGGGGACAACAAGCTTAGAGAAAGGAAAACAGTGCATAGGTAGTGAGCAGGGACGCCATCACCTCAAACAGGCACACGGCAAATTAGAAACATTCTCTGGGAATGTCTCTGCATGGCACTCCACTGCTTTCCTTCCCTGGACTGTTCTTTGCCCAGGCTGACTACGTTGATATTTTGAGTTAGATTTTAAGCCAACAAAGCTCTCACACTCCCCTCAGCCCATTCCAGTTTGTAATTTCACTATGAAGAAAATCAGAGTAATCTGAAATCCCACACTAACAGTTTTCTGCAGGGTGATATTTTTATCTATATGATTTCTGGACCGTGGTTTGAGAAGGTATTAATCAACTCTAGAGAGAGTTTGAAGACTTGTTGTCCCAGCCGCTGTTGCTCCAAACATCTGTGTTGCTCTGTTTTCCCTTCAAGCCCTTGTCCTGAAGAAACACCTTGGAAACCCTTACGACACATTTCTGTGTAATAAATAAAGCAGCAACATTAATAGTTAATAGTTAAGTGCTTATTAACCACCTATCAAGATATGGCAATAAAGTAAATTAATACTGCAGGGTCCTGATTTGAATCTCACTTACACTGGTGTTCCAGCACCAAAACTATTGGTTTCACTTGGGTCATTTACAGACGAATAATGGAGGTTAGCCTGACCTTGTGTTGCTCCAATAAATACATTACAGCAACAACAGATCTGGAGTCAGAAGGAGTTTGCAACAGTAGCATGGTGTAAATAATACATGGATATAGAAAAGCAATTAGGTCCCAATATCTGAGCCCATATCATGGGTACAAACTGGTCTGCAACACAAGCTGGCTCTGTGGAGACGAGTGCCCTTCCTAAATTACAGCCTTACAGATCAACTGGATAGTCACTGGTTTTGGAATTATGCAAATCAGCAATCAGCTCCAAGTTTAAGGGCCAGTGGGTTTTGTTTTGGTTTTGGTTTTATTTTTGTTTTTTTAAACAGGCCTCTTTAAGGACACAAAGGGGAAACAAAGCCTAACTTTGGTCTTAGACAGGTGCAGGATGATGTCTCTGCTTAGCTCTAGTCCCTCCTGGCAGGGAGAAGAAAGTCAGGATGAAGCCCTCAGGAGAATTGCAATCAGTCTGATGCCATTTGGAGGGAACAAAACCAATACCTGCTTTAAATTGGTAACTTTAGGGGTGTTTCTAAGCAGAGGGCCTTGGCAAGGAGCTCACATGTAGGGTCTGCACTGGACATGACTATAATTAGGAGAGATTAATGTCATGCTAAGAATTGTTGCTTTGAATTTGCAGGAAGTACAGACTCAACCTTTCCCTGTCTCTGCTTTTCCATCTATAAACTGAGAGTCTGAACAACATACAGCTGAGTTCATTAATGCTCCTAAGGCTGCTGGAAATCAATAGCCAAAGAGACAAGTTCTCACCTCTGCATTTGTCAGGGTCTTATCACCTTGGGATTGTGTTTCAAATGTCCAACAAGGAAGATCTTGACCTCAGCTTTAGAAAAAGCCAGGCTTAGCTCTCTACTCAGCAGAAAGCTCATTTTTCACTCAAAAATGATGAAATTTACACTCTGAGATGAGCCACATTCAGTTTTCTTGCACAAAGAGTGTGATTGGATTTAAAAAGAGACAGTCAAGGCTAACAACTCAACCAGACTCATCTTAGTCTATGTGACTGTGGATGGATTACTGGAAGCCTTTAACACATAGTTGTCCTTCATAGCAAGCTGCTTTAAATAGCCACAAACATGGTATAAAAAGATACAATACAGAAAACAATAGTTTTTAATCAAAGTAATCTTGCTTAGGATAAGGGGAGATAAGGTCAGACTATTTTAATATCTTCTTTGTTTGCTCAGTGAATGCATCTGGTTTGCTTTTCCTGCTGGTTGTGAGTATAGAATTAAAAATCAAAAGGCTAATAGATGAAAAAGATGTTAAGGCAGAGATTAATTACTCCCCCGAAATTAAATCTTTTGCTCTTGCTGCTACAAAGTTTGCTAATCATAAAAATACATTTTTCAAGCAACAGCTTAGCAACACTTACCAAAGATTTGCACTATGGGTGGTCAGAAATACTCAGCACAGGATCTGGAAATGAGCTGTGCGACGAGGATACACAGTTGGTGAGAGTTCAGTGCATTAAAGACCCTGCTGAGGATAGTCAGCATCTGGTGAGCTTGTTGAAAATGACCCAAAAACTTTAATTTTAAGAGTTTATAGAGATGCAAATGCATGTTACTTTTCCAGGACAATCACGGAGTTACATTTGTCCGTGCTTTATCAACCTCCTCTCTGTCACAAAGTTTAGCATCAGCCTGGCAAAGTGCCTTGCATATCCACTGGGAGAATAAGATGTTAACAGAGCAGCTATTGGGCTTAGGATTTGGAGTAAATAGTGCCTGTTGACAAGATTTCTTATAGTACAGGTTGTGTAAGTGCCCAGCCAGTGTCTGTCAGTCTCTCCTTTCTGCATCCCAACTCCTGCTCTAAATTTTAGTCAAGGCAGAGAGCAGATCTTAAACTAACAGAGGGCAGGGTTAGATGGGATATTGGGAAGGAATTGTTGCCTGTGAGGGTGGTGAGGCCCTGGCACAGGTTGCCCAGAGAAGCTGTGAATGCCCCTGGATCCCTGGAAATGCCCAAGGCCAAGTTGGATGGAACAATCTGGGATAGTGGAAAGTACCGCTGCCCATGGCAGGGGGGTGAAATGAGATGGTCTTTAGGGTCCCTTCCAACCCAAGCCAGTCTGCAATTCTGTGATATTTACAAAAAAATATGTTACTGTCTTCAGTACTGCTGCCACAGCTAATCCTGAAGCAATGAAAGTGCATTTGGGCTTCTCTGTTCCCAGGAGCATGGAAAATCTAGGGGTACCCATCTAATCCCAACACTCACATTGCTGCATACAATTCATTGTACGTGGCTGCAAGGCAAGAAGTGCTCAAGAGCCGTAAAGCTGTGAGTGCTAAGGAGAAAAAGAAATGCATTAAAAAATGCATCTTCATTAGAAGAGGAGGTGGCTCAGGCAAGACCAGGAACCTCCTGGGGCAGTTTACAGGGGTGCCAAGAGAAATTGTCCTTTAAGTCTTCTCAGTGGCAGGCAGCAAGGAAGGAGGTCAGACCAAACCTGGCTCGGGGGCTGGTCTGAGAAAGTGCAGAGTGATGGGCAGAGGCTCTGCCAAATCCTCCTGTCTCCCTTCTGCTCCTGGGAAAAAGAGAAGCAAAAAGATCCCCTAGAACATGAACAGCTGCTGGAAGACTGTGCACTCTAAAGTTTTTCTGGAGTTACGTGCTCTGGCAGAGCCACATCCATATTACCTTGTAGAGAAATCAAACAGGGTTCCCAGAAAGAGGCAGGAGGAACAGTGAGACTCATCCTGCTTCAATAAGGGAAGGGAGCTGGTGGGCATAGCAGCTTGTACCACTCTATGATATTTAGATATTTAGATAAAATATTAGGAAAAAAACTTTTCATGGAAAGGCTTGTAAGGCATTGGAACCGATAGTCCAGGGAAGTGGTGGAGTCAGGATGCCTGTAAGTGTTCAGAAAACACATGGATATGGCACTTGAGGAGATGGTTCAGTGGTGAAGATGGTGGTGGTGCTGTGTTGATGGTTGAAATTGATGATCTTGAAGGTCCTTTCCAATGATTCTTTGCTTCTATATTCCGTTTGAGGGGTTTTGGCTACACAAGTCACCCACCCTAAATCTCAGCAGGAAGGAGGACACAGGCATGTTGAGCCACCTGGTTATGGGGGGCTCCAAACACATGAGGTGCACAGGGGAAAAAGCCATCATCACCAGGGGAATCTCATCCTGTGAGTGGCAAATCTGGGTCCCACCACCCAACGGGACCTACAGTGGGGGCGAGCTGGTCGTAGAAGGGGCATGAGAGGTAAATCAGCAAAATTCCCTCCCAGAGACATGGCTATCCCTTCTCCAAAATATTTTGGCTTTGATCAGTTTTATCTACAGGATACTTGGACTATAAGAACTGGAGAAGGTAAAGGGGAACATCTCTGGTTGCAAGTACAGGATGCACTAGTTCTGCACAAGGAACTGATACTCCATGAAGGAGAAAGAGGAATATCTGATGGTGGTTAGTTCTCATTCTCACCACCACTCAAAGAGCCCATTCAATCCATTTCCACATAGGGAAATACTGAATTCCATTGCTATTGCAAACCTTTTCCAAATGCTGCCACTTGAAGTTTCCGAGATGCAACTGAGGACACAAATCTGAAGCAAAACAAAACCCATTCCAAGTAGACAGTACTTCATGAAACCCATGCACTAAGTCAAAAATGTCATTAATCTTTTCAGGCGAAAGGGCCACATATTCCATATTTATCATCCTGTGCCACATGCACATGGAAACATCCAAAGAGCAGGGCACTAGGGACTTTTATTTTATCGCCTGGATTGAGCAGCAAAGATGGCAAACTATTTGCAAACTTATCAGTGCCTCAGAACTTCTCAAGGGAAACAGCATGTTTAGAAACATGGCTCTAGCCAAGATTAACTTCCACTGCCTGAAAGATATTTGCCTGCCTGACCTGACTGCAGCCCACAGCTCCATCAAGTGCTGCTGAGGAAACAGAGAGTGAGATGAAAACGCTGAAGCTTCAGGCATCAGCTCAGATACCTCAAGAGCGTTTCCTTCGCCTCGTCTGTGGGAAGGATGAACTTCACTTTGCAAAATTTGACTCTAAGCCCAGCAAGGCAGAAAGGATGTTAAAACCGACAGTGTGATGGTCCTGGCTGTTAGTACAGCTGACAACATCTATTCCTTCCAAAAACAAACAAACGACCCCCTGTGAAAGGAAAACAGTGGATTTTAGCCCTTATTGTTTCTAAAGATGTAACAAAACTGACAGAAAGCTGATTTTTGTTGATGGATTTTTTCATACTCTGTCAGACCAGTTAACCCTGGCCTGGTAGCACACCTTGCACCTGGAAGACCCTTGATATATCAGCATGTCTGTAGGTCTCAAAAGGCGCCACCAAATTCCTGGAAGTCAGTGGGATTCCGAAAGTCCCTTGTCCTTGCCCTGCAGGACCAGATATCACAACAGCAAGGACCCCTGTACCACCCAGAGGCTGTGTTGTTGTCCCTGAGGTTCTACAGAGACACCAGCCTTCTACATCTCACCTTTATCAAAAAACTCATGCTCTCTGAACTTGCTCCCTCAATAGTTTTCAGGTGTAGAAGAAAAGAGTGGTGTCTGAGTGTCTACACATGGGAAGCTTTGGCATTGACATCGATGTAAACAGAGCGTCTTCTCCACCTAAAAATGTACCCGTGGCAGCAGTTATACACACTTAATGCAATATTTTCCCTCTCTGTGATGGACAGTAGTTTCCTTATGGATTTAACTGGTTTATTCCTCTAGCCAGACCCACCAGAATGACTAAAAGATGACTGAAGCCATAGAACAAGACAACAAGACAACAACTAGGTGATAAAATTACCTGGCTGCTAACACTTCACCATGCAGGAGAAGATTTGGGTTAGCAGTGCTGGGGTGAGGCAGGGAAGGAAAAAAGAAAAAAAAAAAGGAAAGCAGAAGATAAATAGAGATACATAAAGCTTTCATTCTGAGAGGGGCTGCCTGTGATGCCTCTGTTGGGAGAAGGGAGGTCAGTATCTGTCCTGGCTCTATCTGGCAGGTCCCACAATCCAAAGACACCTTTCTGGGTGCCCTTGGGAGCTCACAAAGGCAAAAGGAATCACTTCACGGTGAACACAGAGCTAGAATCTGACACTCAGTACCACATAGCATCCAAGGCCAAAAATACAAGCTGGCAATACCCTTTTCAGGGAATACCAGCAGAAGGGCCATTTATTATTTCCCCTATTTCTTCTGCTCTTTCCCTAAGTGCCCACTTCTGGGCACTGTCAGACTGTGGTGAAGCATCTCTGTAATTCAATGCAGCTTTTTACTGAGACTTTCTCAGAGCCAAGGCTGCAAATGCCACTAAGGAAAATGATGGATGCTGCCGGCTTTAGGAAATGAACCATTCTCTGATTGCTTGCTTAGCCGAGCAATTTGCAATGTGATAGACAGAAATTATATCATCCAGTGTCAATTTGTCTATTCATTTTTCCCTCTCCACATGTTTCCTTTCCTTGATTGAATAATCACTAACAATAATCACAAGCAGCTGGGGGAAGGAAGTACATCCATCAGTTTTAATGTCAGCAGGAATGAGAACTGATTCCTCCAGCATTCACTACAGCTCTGCATCTTCAAAGTCATTTACATTTTCCTTATATCAGCACTAATATCCAGATTGTATTATTTCCATTACCTACTCCTACTTCAGTTTATAATCTAGGAACAATAGAATACGGATTGGGAAAATACCCAATTTCAAAAAAATAGATGGTTGTTTCATCTGCTATTCTGTATTACCACAAATATTTTTACATTTATGTTTTAATTCTCTGAGAATATTGATGGAAACGTAAATTTGTAAGACTGAGCCTGAATAAGACAGACCAGATCCAAGGAAGATGAATTTATATGAAGCATGAGGACTGTATTTTATATGAAGCATGAGGACTGTAAAGGACAGAGCTGTTAGGAAGGCTTAAGTAGGCAAATCCCTGGGACTGCAGAAGGTTTTCAAAGGTTGTCTCTGCGCAGATTGCTACTTCCAGTGAAAAATTACCTTACTGTGCCCAGATATTCTATGGGTGACAATCCAGAATAAGCACAGATTGTTCAGTGATAAAAATACCAAATTTTCAATTTGTTTCACTTTATAACACTAAATATACATTTACATATTCCTAAATGATGATATATCATCATATAATTCCACAGTGGTATTCTCTAGTTTTATGAACTCATTTCTATCAGTGGAGCTTTGAACTCTCTCCCTGTTAAGAGACAGGAAACAGCAGAAAATACAAAATTGGATTGAAGGAACTACAAGTGGCCCAAAGATTTCCTTTCACAGAAAACTGTTAAAGTGGTTTGTTTATTCAATAGAATTAAATCATCTTTCAAACACAGTGACACAGACCAAAAAACAAAAAATACCCTGATTACTGTTCTAGTTATGGCTTACAGCAATTGATAGGCTTTCTATTACAGCCATAGTACAGCCACAGAAACAATAATAAGCAAAGGTTGCAGGGTGTAGGGTTGACAACAGAAAGGTGAGTCAATGGATTAACATCAGCATGAAACCAGCATGACTCTGTGTGGATTTCTCCACCCTCACTGTCATCACCTTACAGAAATAAGAAACATGGAACAGCTTTATTTTTGTCATAACCCAAGGACGAAGACGCGAAGTTTTACTCCAGTATTCCTGAACTAAGCATTTGTTTTCCACCAGGTGAAAACCAGGGGCGTATTCAACAGGCAGCAGCTGTTCAATATGATTTCCATGGGCCGAATGCAGAGGTTTGATCAGGGGCCTCGTAGATGACAACAAGGAGGGCCAAGAAATTAAGTGAAAATCATCACATTCTGCCCCAGACAGAGCAGGGACAGCCGGTGTTCCTTGTCTTTTAGGGGGCAGGCTCTAATGCACACATAAGTGTGTATCACTTGGCCAACACATAAGGATTAACTCAATTCTGCTTGTTCCACAGTGCTAAAACAGGGAATAACCAGAGTCTTAACCAGCCACTTGGAGCACTGGAGATACTTCAGTGTCTTGGTCCATTATACAGTTTCAGGTAGAACAGACATCTCGAGAACCGGCCAACATAGTATCTGGTTTTTCTGGCTTAATTTGTCACTGCTTTACATGCTAACACATTTTACAGTGATTAGTACAGTTAAAAACATACATCAACTTACCCAAAGATCAAACACTGAGAACATTTATGGCTTCTAAATAGAAAGTCAGACACGTCGGTAACATATTTACATCTTTCAATCCTTGAAGTGCTGAGGCAGATTTGTCTTTCTTTAAGCTTCCCACTGTACCCCAGTCCCTCATTTCCCATGTTTCTTGGATGCTCAGGGCTTTGGGGAGCATTGGAGGTGCTGACAGGCTGGGACCCAGGCTCCCTCACCCTAACGCCTGGCGTACATTTGGATTTCCCTTAAGTTCATTTTAAAAAAAGCACTTAAGTAAAATTTTCAATTGAATACAATTTTTTGTTGCCGTTGTTTTGAATATCACGTGGAAACACAGGGATGCCCAGCAACCTCACCCACATTAGACAAAATGATAATAAGACATAAAATTATAATAGTCTCTGAGGGGTTTTGGGTAGAAGCAGGTTATTGGCTTGACTTACAAACATTGAAGACCTGATTTCTCTTTCTACTGAAGCCAAATCCAAATGTTGTGCTGGCTTCAAAGGGAACAGGCTGCATCCTTCCTTGAACACACTCATATCACTGATGAATTCCATGCTGGTATTTTAAAGCAAGCAGAAAAAAAACCCTCTTTTCTTGAGGCCTGTGATTCACATACATACAGTCAGGTACAGAGGGCTCATGTGTGATTTCATACAGCAATTTTCACTACCCCGATGAAGTGCTTTGCATAGATGAGTTTGAAAAGATGAATCGATGAATTCTGGAAGGGAGAGTGACAGTCACAACACTTCTGCTTCCAGATAAGCTTGTGCTTTATGCACATTAAAAACATGGTGTTGCTACTGTGCCATATCTAAAGTATAATTAAAAAAATGTATCTGAAGTCAAGTGAGCAAGAAACAAGAGGCTGCTCTTCCTGCCCATGATTTCTGGAGTACACCAAGATTTCCATGCATTTCGCTGGATTTCAGAAAAAGCCCTTCACATAAACGCTGACCTCTTTATTCCTAAAACCTCATCTCATCCCAGAATATACCAGGGAGTTTGACCCTTCAGGGGTTGCCGAATTTTACTCTTTCCTTCTTCATATACTCGTGAAAGCACACTCGAATACCCATTTCAGAGGTCTCCACGTTCACCACCCAAGTGGACAAGTGGACAATCCTCAGAGGACTAAGAAGGACAGATTCCCTACCGTACCACATCTCTGTGTTTATCCACCTCAGTGTCCCTCACACACAAACCAGAGACTGCTCCCACCTGCCAGGGAGAGCTGAGCATGGGCTGTCCACCCACGCAGCTGCATCACTACCAGTGCTTTTGCCTTCAAGGTCTGAGCAACATTTCTGCTGATTCACCAAGCCCCCACAGAGTGGACTATTCTTAGAGCTTCCATTTCCTATGTCTGACCATCCTGAGTGAACATCACCTTTAATTTATCATCAGTCAAGCCTGCATGGGGGCAGATTTTTTGGGGACGGGAGGAGCTACCTCTGATTGCTGCAAGCTGTGAAGCTCTATCTATCATCTCTGCCATGGTATTCCACATCCCACATTCCGTGTTGTTCCAGAGCACGAAAGGCTCTGGACCAGAGCTGTGCTTGCAGTCTCCTGTATTCCATTCACACTGCTTTTCCAGTTGACCACAGAGCTACTCCCCGTGGTGCCTCTCCTCCCCAGGATCCCAGCAGGAGGAGCTGCCATGGCATGGCTCTCCCCTTTCAGTTCATGAGCTGGCTTTGCAAACCCTGTTGCAATCACAGAAAATATGCTAAAATATTATAATGGCCCTATCACCATTGAATCCATTCTGTCCAACAGCAAAGCTGGATTTCATAAATCAGGAGCAATCAGCTAAACTATTCTGACTAAATACTTCCTTCCCTTTGATGAAAGCACTGGCAGATTCATAAGCTTCCTCTGTGGACCTGACAATAAAGTCAAAGCAATCCTAGCTGTGTTTTTCCAACTGGATTTGCATTGCCAGTGTGTGCAAATCTCAGGAACTTCTTATGAGATTCCCCTAAATAATACGAGGAGTTGGGGATTAAACTATCACATTTCCTCCCTCCCTGCCTCAGATTTCATACCCTTGTCAACAGAGCTGGGATTACAGCTTGAGCTCGGGATGTGATACCAGACAGCTGACAGACTTTCTTCCTGGACAGATCAGACTTTTTTAAGGGGGATTTCTCTGGGGCCTTTTCTCTCTTTTCTGTGGGAAAGCATAACATGCTGTGCACATCCTTTACTTGCAGCAAACACACCTGACAGTCACTTCTTATCACTCAGGTACCCCCTTGTTCAAAGGTTAAGATTGGACATTTGGAGCTTTGACCACATGGGAGAAGGGGAAAACAAAATGTCCTCATACTCAGACAAATTATTGATGTCAAAGAGTATTTTCTTATGCTCAGCACACAAAAGAATGATGGCAGAAAACAAGGAGGGTCCTTCTTTCTGCAAAAGCCCTTCTGCATATGGCATTTCTGACAAACGCCATAGTTTTGCAATCACTTTTTTTAGCAACACCTGAATAATGTATCAGAAAGTGAACATGTTTCAACATGCATTTCATCTCAAGGACTATTTTATAAATATTTCTTTAATTATCTCACTGGTTTGCCAGTCACTCCTTATATCTAACTATACATCTATGTACACCTTCACAGACACGTCTGGGCCTGTTTCTGCAGTCCCTACACAAATAAAACACCCACACATTTGAGTGGGAGCTCTTTTCAGGTAAATGTGGCAAGACTGGGCCTTTGGTGCACACGTGCGAGTATCCTGCACACACTTTTTAAAATCATTAAAAAAATATAGTAGCTATAGATTTATAAGCAATCAAAATCTAAACACAGTAAAACTGCACTTATTACAGTGAATTTACATTGCTCATCTATACGAAGCAAATGAGGGAAAGGAAATGTCTGTGACCCTGTAATCACAGATGAACTGTAAATACAAGTTTTGCTTATCCTTTTGTCTGTACAAAAGGATTTTTGCAACCAAAAAGAGGGATTTGCACCATTTCTGTCAACACACAGGTACTTCTCAAGTGCTTTCCCATCTTTTTTGAAGTATCTTTTGCAAGGTATCAGACTCCTTTCAGTTGATTTTGTTCACTTCGATCACCATAGTAAAGAAAAAATCCCTTACTAGAGAAGGTAACCTTAGCAGAGCAGCAGCAGCAAAGCAATCCTGAAGTCACTAGCAGTCCCAAACTCAGGCAGAATAAGGAGTAAGGGCTCTAGGTGCCAGCTTCAGTGTCATTACTGTTGTCATAAAGCTTAATGCACAGCAAGACGGCCAACCCGCAGGGTGTCATTGCTCTCTAAATAGCACTTTCATTACAGCACTTCATTGTCAAAGCCCTTTGCACACAAATTCACAAAACACAGCGAAGACAATGATCTCTTTTGCATATGAAACCAAGGAAACCGTTTCACCCACAGGTTCATTAGTGTGCTGCCTACTGCACAGGTAGACCATACAGGGGGTGCTCACTAACACACAGTGTGACTCTAAGATCAAAACCACAACAACACAAATATATAAAGCTTAAGCACTGGTCCTTCACCAACCCCTGGGTGGTGTTTCTCAAGTGAGTTCTGACACCTTTTTCAAGGATATGAGTTACTTTTAAGGTAATCAGACCTCTGGAGTGTAGTGTAAAGTTAAGTAAATACATTCTCACATACCATCCAGGTCACGGCTGACCAGTAGGGACTTTTGAAATGGTGACCGTCGGTTTGCACTTCCTTCGCGGTCATTTTATCTGTAGTGTGAGCAAGTTTCACAGCTCTCAGCATAGCACAGTTGCTTTTAAAAGAAGCTTTGTGCATTCATGCATTACAAAATCCAAGTCCAGATTTGGATTTAAACCCTTTCCCCCACACCAAAACGACAACAAAAAAATAAAGTATCCCTCATGTAGAACTTCAGATTTCAAATCCTCGATCAAATATCTTGTACTCTACGTCAGACAAGACAAGGCACTGGACAACAGTCCAAGTGCTTCAGACTAAGAACTAAGATAGGGAAACTCTGTTCATTTAACTATGCCAGCACATGTGAAGCAGCAAACCTCACCTTCCTGTGTGTGCAGTCACACCAGTATGAAGAGGCATAAACCAGCAGCCTACTACAGCAAAATAAACTTCATCAACCTGTAGCACCTTTTCTGCATCAGGATTTTGCCAATTCAACTGTAGCAACAAAATTAAGCTTAGCATAACTGACAGAGCTACACTGATAACATTTAAAGAATACACCAGCCCTTTTACTATCCTAGTAACATTCTCAACATATAGAAATGCCATGATAAGACATCTGACAATTTGAGATGCATAATTTTAAAATAAGCATCATAATCTAAGACACAAAATATCTTCTCTGGATTTTAACTTCATTTCCTGACATTATCTGTTACAGATACCTGAAAGTGTTAACTCTATCTGCCCAACAGTAAATCAACATTCAGATACTCTTACAAAGCCTTTAATAAAAATTGATGAGAAAATGTGGGGGGGTTTTCTATCATATTCTGTGATACTTTAACCAAAAAATCCACTTGTAAAATATAGGTATGTAATCTCCTTGCTATTCAGCCTGAGAAAACCTTGCAGGAGTGTGAAGGAGCACGTTTCCTCAACAAGGACTCCAACCTGAAGCTGAGATGGTCTCTACAGGAGAAAGTACACACATTGCCCATGGGATAGTTGGAAGGAAAGCATCACAGACAAGGAGAAAGAAAACACGATCAAGCACAGGAGAACAGAAATGTATGACACAAGAAAGAAGAAGAAAGAAACTCTAAAACAATATCACGACATGATTCACACAGTTACCTGTTGCTGTGAATAGGAGTTTAACATTCTGTTCTATCCTGGCTGAAAAAAATTCATAAAGTGTTTTTATTTGTAATACATCTATCTGCTATTTTTGAACAACACTTTGTGACTATACAGAACAAAGTTCTTAAGTTATATATCCCCATTAAGCTATAATGCTAAAGAGTATTTTCAAAAACCTAAATGCCAGAGAGCAATACTCTCAATAAAACCTGGCAATGCCCCAAGGTACTCGATTCAGAAACCTATGTAAAGTCGTACAGTCTATGCTGAAATTCTCCACCACTGATTTTCCTCAAAAGTTTGGTGCTTTTCTTGATAGTGAGATGATAAATATATTAATGTGCTCTGTTTATCCCTAAATCTATTGGAAATGTGCTTCTTATCTGACTTGCTTTCCAGGGCAGTGTGCACCCCGGGGCACAGGAGCTTTGCTCCTCCTACACTGTTACGGACCCAACTCTGCTAGCAGGAAAGATGCTGGTATCCTAGATCCTATGGGATGCAATGCCTTGAGGAAATTTATATCAAACAATTATTGCATAATCTCCATGTGTAATAAAACCTCCCACACCATACACAGGCATCGAGCTCCCGTCACACTTTCCCAGTGCCCCTGTCAGCTGCAGGTCCCCGTGTGAACCCGCAGGATCCCCTTGCTGTGCATGTGGAGGAAATTGAATATTTCTGAGGGCATGGCGTGGAAGCCGGGGCGAGGCTTCACGTTGTCATAGTAGTGGTGAGTTATAAAAATCCCTGAGGGGTTCATGGGGAAGGCCCAGAAGCCGAAGAGGTGCACCTCTTCGCAGAGCTCCAGGGCAGCAGTCACCAGGATCAGCCCGGTGCTGATCCTCTTGGCCCGCACCCCTTGGCCGAGCCAGTAGCGCGAGACGTTGATGAGATACTGGGGGTGGAAGTAATAAACAGCCTGCTGGGACTCGAAGTCGTCCAGGACGTATTTGACCCGGATGGACACGTCCGTGTTGCGGGTGTTGTAGAAGGCCGGCAGCAGCACGGACGCGTTCTCGTACACCTGCAGCACGTCGTAGAAGGGCTTCCTCCACTTCTCCAGCTTGTGGAATCTGAAGGGGGAGAGGGGGGTGGTCAGTCAGCACCCGGCACAAAACCAAACCTCCAGTGGGCTCCCGCCGCGGTATTTCTGATACAGAGGTAACTGAAGTGATGTTTCGGTTATCAAGGGGAATATACCTGGATTTGTAGCTACAGCACCAGTGTAAAAAGTAGGGCAAAAATTCAAGGGGTGAAAAAACTCATCTTGTGCTCTCTTTTGGCTCTAAATTCATTAAACAGCAGGAAAACCTTGTAGATGTTTCTGATCATGTCTCACTTCTCATTTTATTACTAGACACATGTCGTTTTTCCAAGATGTGGAAGAGCTGGATAGTGCATTATGCAGTGCAGAGCTGTATAAAGACACCAAAGCTAGCAAATACCAAAGCTACCGAATGTCTAAAATGTCTAACTTTAACTTTTAAAAGAAATCCAAAATGAAACAACTAATTTTATGTTGCTTGAGAAAAGAAACACATTGTCCCATAAGAAATAAAAGCAGTAATTAGCCCCATGGCCCCAAACCTGTCGGCAAGGTGGCAGTAGGTTATTAATAATTTGAAATTGAAATCACCCAGTCAATCCCGGCCACAATGTTTAATTGACACTTCTGTAAAATGTATGACAATGTGTGTTACTTTATTTATTTGATGATCTTTTAAGTCTTTTCCAACCTTAACAGCTCTGATTCTATAATTTAAAATGCTAAATTTAATTTAAGATTCTATAATCTAGTTGCTTCCACCCTGAATGTTTCTAAGATGTTTACCTGGGGCTTGCAAGCATGGCATAAGAATTCCAGGGAAAGGATGTCTCTTGTTGTTTTAATTTTAGCTCATCACCTTCCCTTTTCTATCATCAAAGTGCAGGTTTAAGTGTTTAACACATTTTTACAAGTTTTTACTTATTCCATATACTGAATAAATTCAATTCAGAATCAAATATACGATTCACATTGTCAGTTTAAAGTAATATTTGGGAAAAAAATTCTCTGTAACAGTTAAAATTAAATGAAAGGTGGATTTGGGAAAAGCAAAAGCAATGAAAATACAAAAAGCAGAAACAACCTCTCAGTGATTATACTGGGATTGACAGTCACGACATCCGTCTTTACCCCAACATCCATGAAGTATTTCTCAGATATAGGAGGCAAATTGCATCTATAAAGGAAAGAAATTAGTAAGACAATTAAAAAATTCCTTGAACCTTTTCAGGACTAGAAAATAGAATTGATTTCAGCATTTCTGCCAAGCAGCAAATCTAGAAACAGATTGAGAATTTAAAATTGTATCAGAACCTTTTGGTGCCCAAACTGTGCAGTAAAGTAACAAGTTCTCGAGGGCTGTATGAGGACCTCTCCTCTTCCCCCAGCCTGTGAAAGATGCTCCCTCTTTACAGATGTAGCCAATGCTCATTTTGCTTCCTTAATAGCAGTTTACCTATTTACTCTAACCTTTTAGGATGAGAAATGAGTTGAAGCCCCAAGGCCAATCAGCCTGTAAAACCAAAGGCTTGCTCAGCAATAGCTGGGATGTTTTCAATAATTAATAAACTATATCTATGACATCGCCTTTAACATGCTTTGGTTTATACCCAAGAGAATTTAGGGGAAATGCTCCACAAGAGACAAATCAATCCAGTCCTAATTAATCCAAAACCATCTGCTTCGCTTCCTTTTCCAGTTATAAGCACCTCCCACCACAGTGCAATAGCAGGAATTCTGACTGTGCAGGTTCACCACGGGACATCAAACCTATTAGGATCAAACTTGTGAAGATTTGCAAACCCTGACTTTGCCCAGCCTCCATTCACCTTGTCCTTGTCCTACATACATCATCTCACAAAATGTAGAGCACCCCTCAAGAGATGCTGAAGTTACTGAAACACACGCACACGACCATCACACAGGCTTCACTTCCATAGGAAACACAGCTGAAAAAAAAGCTTCAGAGACAACATGTGGCCTGACAACTAGTTTTACACCCAGTTTTAAGCTAATGTAATGCACTTACTGACATTTTGAAAACTTTTTGAAGTGAGGTCCAGGCCTCACTAAAAGCCATCGCTGTAAAGGTGCCTACATCTGAAAAATACTGATGTGCCTAATTCCCGAAGTTCTCCATATTTCTGAAGATCATGTCTGAACAGGAGAAAACTGTGAAGGTATTTAGGGTTAAGAGATGCTTAGTGTTTTCACAGTTCAGCTGTATGGATGATTTCTCAGTCAAAGGAAGAGGGTGAGCACAAAAATCCTTCGAAATTCTTCTAAGGCTCAAGAGGTTCACATCTGCCTTCCAGAGAGTCCCTCTTTATCAGGTCAGAGAATTTTTTTTTGGCTATCTTTCTCAGAGGTAATGTTATTTCCAGTACGTTTCTCTGCTAGGTCATGCAACATTCTTCTCAAATCCTCCATCATGCCCAGTTCCACCTAGCACTGGGCACTGTGACCATTTGAAAAAGGGTTTTCAAATAATCAGCTTCAATACTTTTTAACAGTAAACTCCCACCAGGACTAAGAATGACTCAATTTGTTGGTAATATTTATAAAAATGATGAAGTCTGCATAAACTGTACTTTTTTTCATAACACTCCAAAAATTCACCCCTGCAAAGAGAACAGTCCCATCTCTAAATGCACCCAGTGTTTCCTCACAGAGCTCTGCTCTGGCCAGTAGATGGAGATAGACAATAACTACTAGTAACCACAATTCTTGTATTTTATATATTCTATTGTACTACAATTAATTGCTTTCAGAATTTCCTTCATGAAGCAATCTGAGTTGCATTCTGGTGGCCACAAGCTTCCTGACAAGAAAAGATTTCCCCAGGTGTCCTGAAGGTATTACTGGATGTTAGTCATGCTCCATGTGAAATATTTTAAAGAACTATTTCACTGGTGATCAAGTTGATGATTCCTGATAGTTTGGTGGACTGATGCCTGGAAAGCAGATGTGCCCAGACCCAACCCTTTGCTTTACAACTGATGTCAGCAGACCTTGAGTTTTAAAACACTGGCACATCTTTGTACATAACCCACTTAGTTTGGAGGTAGATAGTGAACCAGGGGTTTTCTTTTGCACCAGTAGTGATGTATTTATTCGTATTTCAGTTCTGCCTAAACCTCTATTTAATTAATTACTATAATCAAATACAACCCAATTTCTCAGTTGTGTAATCATCTGCCTTTTTTTTTTTTTAATCAGTTTTGGTACAGTTCAAGAGTGGTAAAATAGGGACCTTCACTAGAAGTCCCTAAAAGTAAATTATGAGATTTTTTCGATGCCCATTTTTCTGCTTAGGTTAAAAACTTTTCATTTCCAGGTGTGACATGCACTGCTCCTTTCTGATATACTGATAGCTGTGATCCAACACAACAGCAGGGAATCTACAATAATTGTTTAATGTCTATGAGCTTTTAAGAAGCAAATTACGTGAAGCTTGGACTCTTCCACAGACTCCTTTTTTTTTTATCAGGTTGGAATGAGGCAAACACAAGGGTCTGAAAACAACCAATACTGAAAGTAGGACCCGTAAAATTTTATAACTAATATGATACCAAATGATATGAAGACTGCAATGATCTGAAATCTGACCTAATTTTTGCTGAAATTGGAGAAATTAATTGTTTTATGCACAGTTATTCCAAACAACAGACCCAAGATCGGAAAATAGGCCAACAAAAATAAAGAGATTTTTCTTCTCTCCAGAACAGGTCGTGAATTTGTGAGCTAGCAGTAATATGCCATGACCCAGGCAAAGAGCTTAACAGGATTTAGAGAGGGATTAGTCATGCATATGAATAATAATAACAAAAAACATTAAAAAAATCTTTCTCATATATATTATGGATTATAAAATTGCTGCTAGGCTCCGTTATCCAGGACCAGCAGTTGTGGGACATCCCAGTTAATACAAAACCTGGACAACTCCACATATAGAGGGGAGCACAGTATGAAGACACTCAACCTTCAAAGTTATTCCAGTGCCTCTGCACACCCTGGATTGATTGTTGATTACTGTAACTCCTGCTATCCAGCCCCTGAGTCCTGCATCAGTTCAGAAACACATTTCTGAGGCAGGTGAGCTGCTAGCTATTAAGATCTGACCATGCAACAGAGGTTGTGCCTCTGTCTCAGATCTGCCCCAGAAAATCATGGCCAGGTTCACAGGACACTGCTCATAGGCACTGCTCATATCTTTCCATGTCCATGGAAAGATAAATCCAAGGCCTGAGTGACAGGGGGCATCCTGAAGGAGGACATCAGACTTTGTCAACAAGTCAGTGATTCACCCCATGGAGCTGGGGAGAAATGATTCCTCAAAGCATAATTTTTAAATAAATATTACACAGTGAGACACAAGCAGGCTTGTTACAGCCAATTTAGCAAACCCCACGTTCCCACGTGAGAAAGAATAGCTTTGAAATGCTTTATTTGTCACTAGAACAGGCAAGAAAGGAAACAGAGCAAAATGGAGCAGTGATGGTTACCGAAACACGAAGTCTGCACTGTCAATCTCCCGGCCACATCTGCTGTTCTTCAGAATTCCTCCATTCCCAACCACTGCACACCTCTTAAACTGGGAGCGGTGGTACGGCATGTCCTGCAACAGCACAGCAAGGAAACAGTTAAACAGCCCAAAACATGGGGGCAACAAGTCTCTTTTCTAGTTTTTCCTTCTTTTTGGTGCACCTTACTGCGGATGCATTGATCATGGGATGCTGACACTGGGGTGTAATATTCCAGCTCTGTATGTGGATGGATGGGATTGTTTGCTGTGTGATTCAACATAGCATAGGCCGCTAACTCAGACAAAAAAAAAAAAAAAAAGGAAATAATAACTTGCCTTCTTCCCAAACTGAATAATGGAAGGAGTACTTTTAGGCACTCGCTTTCCCTTTTTGATTTCCACAAACCACGAATTAGTGAACCCCAGTCATTGTTTTCTGAGCTGCCTGTGAACTTCTCCTCCTCAGGCCCCGTGTCCCGCTTTTGAGAAGTCTGCACACAGAGTTCCAGAGCAGCCAGGAAAACAGAAGAAGTCTAAGTCAGACAGTACGCTACAGCCGTTTGTCAGAAAATAGCCCACCTTTTAGTGCTTACTACCACAAATCGTACTAACAGTATTAGTAATTAGCACCTGTATTACCAGCACTAGAGCCTTTGGTCAGACATTTCTTTGAACTTGTGTAGGAGCACCTCTCATCTTTTGTACTCTTTGGGCAAAATTCTGTCCTCACACACAGACATGCAGCTGCTGCTGAAGCCAGAGAGAGCGAAAAATCACATCCTGGGAACAAGCTGGGCTGTTAGGGTGAGAGGGCTGTGACTCAGAGCTGAGCCTCACTACACCTCATGAATATGTAGAGATGTGCTTATATAAGCATGAGAGTGCTGGTTTTGGTACATACATATTTTATCAATAATTTCATTACCACGAACTACAGAGGGAGGCAATGGTGGCGGCTTGACATTTCTGGGTGATTATTCCCAGGATCTTTCCACGGCATTCATAAGCCATGAGGCAAAAGGGCAAGCAATTACACCTGTCTGAGAAAAGCAGCAGCTGTCTGGCAGAGAGGAAATATAGAGCTGTCTGTGCTTTGTGCCCAGACAAAACACCTCAGCAGCTCTGAAAGGGAAATCAGAAGCCAGGTGTCTGTGCTCAGCACAAGGCTCTTGCCTTTCCAGTGTTACTTCTGTGTTTTCAGCCCTTTATCATCTATATTTGCCATGCTGCAGCCCTGCTCTGATGCAGTGGGGTGGCTTTGGCCACATAGGTGCTGCCCAGTGAATCCCAAGGGCGTTTTGGTATGTGATAAAGCCTTCAAAGCATCCTCAGTCCTGCTAAACACAGCTATAGCACACTCCTGTAGGCGTTTAATCTTTCATGCAATCATCCACATAACCAGGCAGGGTTCTGAAGATAATACCCCTGGACATAGATGTTCCCATTTTTTTGCATGTCTCCAGATGCCAAAGTGCTTTTCTGGAGCTGAGCCTTTCCCCTGCTTCAGCCCCAGTCCCCCATGGGCACATTTAGGTAACAGCACTACCTTACTTCTCAGCAGTGCTCAGAAAGCAAATGGATTAAAAGTGGTCAGACCCTGAAGGGCAAGTTCAATGGCACAAATCTAAGTACTTAACCTGAATGTTTGTCTGATTTCACTTATCCCCTCCAAATATGCCACTGTAAGTTGAGGAGGTGTGTCCATGATAAATCAGCAGCCACATAAGCCCATTCCTGCACATCAATCACTATGTGCAGTGGGAATTGCCCACTGCTTATAACCTTGAATGGCCCTGAGGTCAAGGATTATTTGCTGAAAATGTTTTGAGTAATCCTTTTTTATTTTATAATTTATAATTCATTATTTATATTTTTAAATAATAGATTTAAAAATGGTGCAGCCTGTTCACAGATAATCTGCAAACGGAAGTATAAAAATAGTCAATCTTTTTGAATATGAATTATAAAATAATCATGCCAAAAAGAAATGTGGGCCTACCCCAAATGGTGGATTTATTATACATGAATATTGTACTCTGAAAAGTTCTGATCCATGAGTGTCTCTTTATTCAGCTTTCTTAAGTCACTTCATTAATGACCTACTTTGCTCCTAGGTCAGCAATACTCTGCAGGAAATAGTATATATTGCAGATGACCACTAGAAAAACAAGATAGTCAGCTAAAATATTGCATAAGAAAGAAATCTTTTCAAAGTATAAGCAATGAAGTCTGTAGAAATTGTCATCCAACTGCTAAATGCTTGGGTATAGGACAGTGTCTAATGCAGCAAGTAAAGTGAAGTTGATTTTGCAAATGGACAGAGGCACCTTTGGAAACATTTTGAAGATTTCTTGGTTGATATGGAAAATTCCACTAGTGTCCACTTCATATTTCAGTTTAGTTCCCAGGGGAGTGTTTTTCTGGGTGGTGAACAGAAAGGCAGGGGCATTGCAACACCTTGACAAAGTAGACCTGTGAAAACAAAAAGAGAGAAATAAGATCAAGGGGCTGATGGCATGAGAGAGGATTTGCAATTGCTGTTACTCCTTAAAAGGTTTTTTTCAGCAAAAAGAAACAATTTAGTGGTAGGAGGGGTTAAATGGTTCTTTGCTGGATTTTCCTTCATGAAATTTTATATTTGGTGACATTTTCCTTGATTGAGAAAATTATGGTGGGCAAAACCAAGAGAACAAATGAGACAACTGTACCTGTCTTTTCTAGGCTGTGGGAAACACGTGTGGAAATTTTGCCCTGCTCCAGTACCTAAAGCTGAGCTTCTGACCCCAATATCCTGAGGACACCACCTTAAAGAATTAGTCCCTCTCTGCTTTAGAGGTCTTCTACACTTTGCAAATTATATTCTCATCACCAGGCAGGAAATGTAGGGGCTAAAGAGTTCATACGGGGATGTGGATGTTTGTCAGGGCAGATACTTAAACACAGCAATACCCAAAGGCACTGCCCCACTTACCAGACTGTTGTGGGGCACAGCACACTTTGAGTGCAAAAAAAAGCTTTTAGAGGTCTTAATTTTGCCTTTGGCCCAACATATGTGCACCAGGAAGACAATGTGGCTCTGACAGGTGGGTTGGTGCCAGGCAAATTGGTCACGGCTGTGAGTCCAAAATCTCCGACAAATGGCCAAAATTTTCTGTGTCCCTGGGACAAAATGGCAGATATTCCAATGCAAACAAGAACCATATGAAATCCCAAAAGTAGGAATTATTAAATGAGAGATAAAACATTCAGCTCTGAGCCCTTTATCACGTTTCTTATGAAATTTAAATAGGAAAAGCAGCTTTCCAAATACGGTTACATTTCTCAGCTCCCATCTTTCCCTGAATGCTTTTCTTCTATTACTGGTAGAACTGTAGCCCTGACTTCAGCTCCCTCTTATTCCAGAGACAGTTTATTTCCCAGTCAATGCATTTCGTACTTTTGATGAAAAATACATGTCATGGCAAATGCACAAACATGAAGACAAAGCCAAATGGCTCTCAAATAACCTAGATTAAATACCTTGCCTCTAGGGTGTGTGGCCTCATTATGAGTTGGAAAAAATAACCCAGTCTCCTTTATGGGCTTTATTACGAGCACCAGAAAGCAAATACAGAATTATGCAAACATTTCAGTGATGTCCAATTACTGTTATGTACTTGACTCATGTGGAGTGACACAATATGATGATCACATCAAGGCAACAAATGAGACTGAATAAGTCAGTGAATAATCTCTAACAGCAAAATTACTAAATAATTACAAGCAAGTATTGGAATTAAATTGTGATATTTGGGATGTGAAAAAAACTCTTTGTTGGTTCTTCATTAAGGAATAGAAAGAGACGTTGTTCCTTAATGTCCAGCTGGTTTCCCAGAGTCACGTTCCTTAATGTAAATGTCTGACATCTGATGGAGGAAGAGTCTCAATGAAATTGCTTTCCCTAGTCTTCAGATACAAACACTAGTGTGATTTTTGTGCTTTCTCCCTCCCTGCTGCTTAAGTAGTTGCCATTTAACTTCTGTTGGATTCTTCCCACATCACCAGATGGTCCAGAACTGGCAAAGTTCAAAATTCCACAGCTCATTGTTGTTACACCTTTCAGCCTCCAAACTCAGAGACTTTGGTCTGGATTTAAGAGGCTGCAGTTCCCCCACACACTCACACACCGAAGTCTCTGTCTCACTGCACAAAAATGAAACAGCTTGATGGTTGTTCCTGGAACCAGCTCACAAGGGCTGGGTTACATCTAGGTGCCAGTGGGAGTTTCTGACGCAGTGATACATCAATCTCTCCTCTTTTTCTCCTCTCAAAATCAATTATCTTGTTTCTCTCAGCACAGAGGGAGGAGAGGAGTTCTTTCTTTAAAGTGCTGGTGTTGGTGGCCCGAGACAGACTGATGCTCCTCCTGTCCTGGTGGTCTTTAGATAGTCCCTGGTCACTGCTCCCACCTCTGCACTGGCCCCACATGTCAAGTGCTCCTCTCCACACTTCAGTGTGTTCCTTGCACTCCGGGAACAATCATTACTTCTCTTGCTCCAAGCTGCCTTTAAGATAATGAGCTGTAATCCTGAATGGCTCCTCCCTTCAAATCAGACTCTGATAATTGCCCACACCCAGTAATTTCCAGAAAAAAATACAGTAAAACATCCATAAAAAAATGTATGAGTGCAGATCACATTGGAAAACCTGCTATGTGCCTGGGACTAACAATGTTATTTTTAAAGATGTCAGTGACTAACTCAGCACATGCATTCTCACATTCTCTCATTAACTCCTGATAGCTATTTCCTGGAATCATGCAAAAGAATTTGGGATAAAGCTGGGGGCCTTATTCTAAACAACAGCTCTGAATTGTACCAGTGGCTTACAGACTTAACCACTCTGTAATACTTACTCTGAAATAATGTGTTTTGTTTAAACCTACTCAAATATGGCACTTGAAAATATCAATGTACAGTATTCAAAAATTGTTTTGGCTCCTTTCTACTATTTCCCTCACAAGACCAGTTTCAAAAGCTGTATCTTGAGAGGATCATGGAGGACCTTCAGCAAAGACAAATTCAGAGGAAGGAAGACAGAGTACTACAGAAACAAACTGAGAGGTCTTGGGAGACCAAAAAAAAAAAAAAAAGTGGATAGCCTGTGAGTAATAGCTGAGAAGACAATAAAAAAAAAACAAAAGGAAGTCTGACAATACCTGAAACACCACAGAAAAAGTCCAATTTTAATATTTTGTAGGCCAAATTTGCAGTATCAATAATTCTACCATTCCAGGTCACCAGAGAGTTAGGTTGACATATTAGATGCAGCCATTAAGGCTTGTCTCCATTCTCACTTCTGCCTGAATCATACCTCTAACTCTTTCCCCTACCAAATTCCTTGCCTTTCCTTGAAGACTCTGCCACATGACAGAAAAGCATCCTTTTATCTTGCTGTTGAGATTTTTAAACTAGAAGAAAGTCCATATTTATTCAAAAGGACAGTACTACAAGAGCTAGTGTGGTAATGGTTACTCTTGTTATCTGTAGGAAGGTTTGGACTCTCTACAGGAAGCTAAACTCAAACTAAAGCATACTTTACTCAGTCTTACTAATGTGGACCATTCTTACTTGAATAAATTGGCTTCTGTGACATTCATCTCCCATTTGCACATCTGTAGGCTCTTCCACCTGTCGAACAATTCAGTTTGTTTCACCCTGAAAATGAAAAGAAAAATAAAAATTCAGTATATTAGAAGGGCTCCATTTCCCCAAACAGCTGCAGGCAGGGTACCATGCTGTTGGCTTTTGACCAGTCAGCCTAGCTGGTACAAAATGTGTCATTTTTGTTTTTCTCCTCAGACGTAGCCACCTGTGTACACAGGTACTGATGTTTGGGAGTGATTTCTGTTCCCTGTTAGGCTTTCTCCATTTCTTCTGGGTAAAAAAATGCAAAGCTGAGCAAGAAGCACCTACTCTACCCAAATCTGCTGGGAAGCCCACGAGGGTCTGGCAACTGGGTTTGGGAGGGGCAGGGGAGGGGTGGAATTGCACCTCTCAGAAGGGCACAGGAAGGGGTATTGGAAAAGAGGATACATTAAGCCAACTATGGCTGTGTTTTGGAGAGGTTAACCTGATCCATGAGATCCTACAGCATGGCACTGTAGGTAAACTTATTTTCTGAACTACCCAGTGCACACATCTAGGAATAAGCATCTGTAATGGTAAGAGGACATGGAAAGCTCTTTACATAAGGATCTCTCCCTCTTCCTCTATTAATCAATATACCTGCAGTCACCTTAGAAAATGAGACTCCTGTTTCTACTAGGCTGATATAAGATAGCATGGGGTTTTTTTGTGATATCACCATTTCCAACAACTCCTGCCTTAAAGTTCATATCTAGTCTGCTGTATTTGGACATCACAGATAAAGAAGGCCTTGCAAATATCTAGAGGGAAGGAGTAACTGCATAATCTTGCTGAGAAATTTGGAAGTTTGTGATTTCTTCTAGATTGGTAAGTCTTAATTAGATCTCTTCAGGCTTGAGGGCTTTGAATATTTGAATAAAGCAAAGACTTTTAAGATAATTATATATTTAGAGTTAGTAGAACTTAGGATTTCCCAGGCTGTGGAAGTTACAGGAAGGAATTAGGTCATATTGTACTTTCTGTAGCCCGCCAGAGCACATTAACTTGGAAATCTTCCATTACCATAAGGTCTGACTCTGGAAATGTAGCACATTAGAAGCAAGAACATCAGTAGAGCCCAGCATAGTAGAAGAGTTTAAATGTCAAATGGCATCTACTGTAGAAGCAAGGATAAATCATCAGAGCAGGAGCCCACTACCTTCCTTGGGCCCTTGCATAAGGCGAAGCAAAATGAGCAATTATCTCTACCCTCTGACCAGCAGGCAAAAAAAAAAAAAAAAAGGGCAATTCAAAACTCCCCATCTTCAGCAGAACATTGGCAGAGGTGTCACATTCTCACCCCTTCCATTTATTTTTAAGCACTGCAAGTCAGCAAGCAGTGCAAAGTGTGTTACTCGTGTATCCTTCATCCAGTACCAAACACAGAAGGCAAGGACATAACCTACATTTTTCTGTGCACAAATTCAGTGAGGGAGATGTGCCCAAAATCGTGCAGACCTGGAGCAACAAACTGTATTTTCTGAAGCCTTGACTGTTGAATGTTAGGCCCAGTAAGTTCCATTGGCAAACCCACCTTTTTTTATTTTTTTCCCCACTTCCATTGCTATGGTTTCACAGACACATCTCATTTAACTAATTAATTTCCTGATGTACTTATAGGACCACAAAGTTCAAACTTTTTACTGTTTCTGGAGTGACATTTTCCTTTCCACTGAGGTTTATTATGTTGTGAAACTCTCTGCTGCTTGAGGAGGTGTAAAATACAAATGGTCTCAGAAAATGTCTAAACAAATTAATAGAGAAGTCTATTGTCCACTCTGATTACTCCAGTCTGGACTCCACCTACCACTCCACAAGTCCTCATGCCAGTGTTTATTATCAGGAAGGGCTGACCTTTTTGCTTCCTTTCTTAACCTTCACTGCTGGCCACTGTCACTGATAGAGCCTTGAGCTAGAGGGACACTTGCTGTGAGTCAGTCTGGCTGTTCTTACTCTTCAATTACTGGAGATGTGGCATTATAAACACTGTATTTAGCTCCGAACAGTAAAACTGGGTCTGAACAAAATGTCTCAATGTATGGGAAAAACCTCCATTTGTTTCAAATGGACCCTAGGTCAAATTCAAATACTGCTTGCACATATAAGAGAACCTCAGGAATCCCTGCTGAGATTCCTGTTGATGGGATCTCCTGTCTTTGAAAGTTACCATTTATGGTATGCTGCCTGAAAAGTAACCTTTTTTAGCAAGCTTTGGTTCGTACTTACATGGACAAAACCTTCACCTCAATGATGTCCTGCCGTAATTCCAGGCATTTGGTAGAGTTGTATTCCAGAGGCCCTTCATAAAACTCAAAATACCTGAAGAAGAACAAGAAAAGACACCATAAGTAAGGCTTAGACTGGAATTCTTGTCTTACGTGTCAACAGAATTTTGCGGAATGTTGTAATTTATGATTTTTCTTAACTTAAGTCTACACTGCCTGGTTCATGGGAAGGTTATTCCTTTGCAGGAGAACACACATGCCATTGCTGATTGTAGAACAGTCACCCATGTCCAGTTTGTCCAGCCCTACAGGAATTCATCTGTTCTGTGGTCACTGAGAAGGAGCAGCTACCTTTTCTAGCAGCCAGCACTCGCAGCTGGAACTGATCACTTATGGAACACTGTTTCCATCTTTTGGGTGCCTGAATGTGCTAAGAGTTCAAAAAAATCAGTACCATAAGTGTTGTTCTTGGGTGGAAAGCAAAGTGCTAATGGTGTATCCTATCCATGGAGACTATTCCATGGCAATTGAGCCTTTCATTAGGATTTAGCCTTTTGCTACACTTGGAGGGGGAAGGAGCCAGGGATTTTCTTCTCAAAAAAAAATTGAGAACAAAAGGTTTTGAATGCTCAGACACAGTACAAACAACAGTGTTATTCTTAATTCAAATATAATCACAAATATTTACTCTTTTGGTTAATTTGTCCACCTTAGACATTAGACTGGAGTGAAGGGGAAACAAAACACAATGGTAGCTACTCTTGTTTTAGGGGCAAGAGAAAGCTCAGCCTGTCCGGGGAATTCAATGAGTCTGCATTGAAAGAGCAAACAAGATTTAGGGTTTAAACCAAGCTCTGTATCAGTTTCACCACTTTTAATTAGAAGTCTGGATTAAAACCTAATTCCTAAGACCTGCACATACCCACACAGCAGTTAAGAGGACAATTAAGAAACAAGAGAAGATGACCAGGAGAAAAAGGTATTATGACAAGGCTAGAGCAACTTCTTTGGATGGATCCTTGAAAATCTTGGAATTCATGAGCCTGTAAGTCCAAACTACTTTTTGAATTTTCAATAGGAAATAAAAGCATAAGGCTCCTGGAAGTGCTTTACTTAAGCCATCACTGGAAATGCAAAATTTTGGGGTTGTGTCATTGTAAAATAACATCAAAATTTATGTTTGGCCCAAATATATGTGTTCAGTTGTGCATCCTTGAGCAGGAAAGCCTTACTAGTTTCCTCAGTAGTTCACCTTTACAGTTAATATCGGAATTTTCAGGGGTCCAAAACTGATCTGCTTTGGAGAAGTGCTAAGCACTCACATCTCCATGGGGAACCGTAGACAAAGAGACTGTCCAGGTGTCTCCAACAGGGTCTCCAAAGGCCAGAGGCATCTAAAATCAAACAGCTCCTGAATTGTGAAATTTTAAGTTAAACCAGAAATCAATGTGATAAAACAAGGAAAAGAGAAACCCACAGAAAGGAGAAAGGGACGATAGTATCCAAGTGGAAAAAGGCAAAGAGCCTCCCAAAGAAACTGGCAACGTTTCTATCCTGTCAAATGCTGCTTTAGGAAGAGTCTCCTTCACCTCTCCCCGAGGTTTTCACTACCTCAGCTTTGCCAAATCCCCAACCAACCACTTCTGTGATCCAGTGAGGGGCACAAATCTTGAGACTGAAGGGGGAAGCCCATATTTAAAAGGTAACAGGAGGAGAAAAATAAATTCCTAATGAAGTACTAAACTGATTACTGTCAGAAAAAAAAAAAAAAAGAAAAAAACAATAGCTCATCAATCTTTCAAAAATGTGGGTACTTGAAAATGTGTTTTCCTAGTCTTCAAGGCAAAAAGTGTTTTTTTTGAGTTTTGTAGAGGAAATTATGTATTTAAAGTGTTCCATAATCTGTGACAACTCTGTGAAAAGAGTTCCTCAGCTTGCTGAAGGGAGATCCAGCATGAACAGTCACCTGGGCTCTCACCAAAAGGCTTGGGCTCTCCTTCCAGCTCAGTCGTTCACCTGGGCATGGAGCATTTACTAGTGAGTGGCTGAAATCCACTGCACTGGCACAGCTCCTGTGGTGCTTGTCTTGTTGGGATGGAGCTGAGAAACTTGTGCGTTTTGAAAGCTGCTTGAATTGAAACTGGGTTAAGAGGTTGCTTGCCAGCACCAGGCCAAAGCCCTGTGTGCGTGTACTCCAGGTGACTTTCCCAAACTAAACCGAAATCTCTCTCTTTAAACAATATCATAGGATTTCTTACTGGTTGCAGGATTTTCCAGAGCTTAAGGAGTCCCCTTTGCCTGCCAGTACAGACAATCTTTTCATCCTTCTGAAATGCCTTTTTTTTTTTTTCTTTTAACTGTCTTTTGCTTTATCAATTCTTTACTTTGGTTCTTTGAGTCAGACAAGGCTGGGACCATAAATGTGCATGTTCTACACAATAGCTAGAGGCAGGATGCACACCCACACAACACTCAGCATGTTACACACCACTGTTCCTTCTTAACATGTAGGGGGGATAGCAAATCTCTATCAGTCTCACACTTGCCTGTCACCTAACACTGGATTTCAGTACCTTGCATGTGCCTCAGGACAGATAAGAACAGCAAAAATCTAGATTAGCATGTATTTTTATCTCTTCTGTGCACTCCTGGCTCTGCTGCTAAGTCAGAGAACGGCAGCTCAGATGTCAAGCAGCACATGCTGTCACGTGGGAACACCACAGCAGGGGAAAACTGGCTTCAGCCTATGGCACTGGAGTCAAAGACATCATTTTATGAAATGGAGATGAAATTTCCTGTGCCCCAGCCATTCCCTTTGATCATTGCCTGTTTACGCGATCCACAAACCAAAAATAGAAATGAAAAAGGATGTGTTACCGAAGTGGCAGAAGGTTAAGGAGGAAAGGACTGGGTAAAAAATAAACCACTTCTGGATCTGAAGGGAAATCAATCCTTGAGGCAGCACTGCTTTTGTAGTAGAAACCTAGAGCTTCAGAGAGCACAGGACTGTCCTGCAAGTCTCTAACTCTCACCAGAGCTCCAGATTTCCCAGCAGAGCCACTGGGAGTGTTGAGTTCACCATTTGTCACCTCGTGGAAGTGCAGAGGGAGGCACTGAGGTTGCAAGCATTAATGATGCTGCAACAGCATTAAGGATTGTTCAAGGCAGTATCTGGTCAATAAACTAAGAAAAAAGAGAAGGTTCCTCTCTTTCTCCCGGGAGTGTTCATGCTCTTTGCTTGCTTCACAGCAATTCCCCTCCTGCCACAGACACCAAGGCAAATTAGCAGAGGCAGTTCCCTGGAGCGCCGGCCAACCTCTTCCCACAGAAGTGCTTCATGCTGTACTTCCCTGGAATACAGCTTTTGCACAAAGGCTCCAGCACAGGGAACATGGATTCCCTTAACCCCCAGAAAAGTCCTTTAAACCCAACTCCTCCTCTTGCCAGGGTCTGGTCCTGCTGGGAGTGTTTGGAGACCAGGCCCCCGTGGTTTCCCACAGGAAGCATCAGTCTCACCCACTCCCTGGGCTCTGAGAGCTCCTTCTGCCTATTAACTCCCACTCTAAAATATGTAGTTCCCTGTGAAGGAAGATGCATTTGCCTGTCAGAAAGCTTAATTAGCCCAAATGGAAACTGTCCTCCCCATCATCGTCCTCGGTCTGATCTCCAGCTAAGAAGCAAGGGCGTAGTTCAGTTTATTTTGATTTATGCTCCTGATTAGTGACAAGTGACAAACCTGACTACACTACTTACTCCTTTTGCTACGGAAAAGGTCTTTGTTTCAGCTTTACAAGAATGACAGTCAAGTTTTATTATCCATAAAACAGAGCTGATGTCACCACCAGAATGTCCTCTCCCTTCATTGCCTTCGCTTCCCCTGCTGAAACATAAAAAACTTTTGTCCCTCAAAGGTCATAAGTCTGCAGGAAAGCCAATGCAAGAATTCATAGTTCTTTGCAGTAGAGAGCACAGCTACAAACAAATCACACCAAACAGCACAGCTGCATGTAGGATTGTCCTTTCTCAGGGCACTGGTGAGTGTGTGAGTACACACCACTCACTGCTCTGCGTGCTCTCACCTCAATTGCAGCTTTCAAATCTACAGCACTTTTCCAGGATCAAATCCTGGAAATGCCACACAACACGAACACCACACAAGCTGCAGACACTCAGAGGGGATGGGGTTTTTTTGTGGCTCTCAGAACTGAGTGCCTAGAAATTAGATGCTATTCACTCCGTAATTTTCCATTTTTGACTGAGACTTTCTTCTTCTCTAACCTTCATGTCCCCCATTGCAACCTCACTTCCAGCTGAGCAGCCTACTGAGCTCGCTAGTGAGAGACACGTTTGGTTTCTCAGCACATCAGCTAACTCTTAGGCCTTTGATCATCTGCAGTTGTGCTGCAGCTGCTTTGATCAGAAGTAAGCTTTTCTTGATCATGCTGAATGAACTGAAAAGCCCAAGACTTCAATCCTGCCTTCAAGTGACACTTGGGTTGAGACACTGATTAGTCTGATGTGTTGAACTAAGGTTTTAAAATATAACTGAGTGTAATGGTCAGGCATCTTTTAAGCAAGATTTAACAGCATCTTTTCCCCCACAGAAGCTGCCTTCCCATTCATTTTGCTCGCTCCTGCAGTGCCAGTTCTCAACACTGTTTGCAGTGAGGCTGCAGAGCATCACAGGAAGGATTCCACCTACCCTGCAGGAAAAACAAAGATCTTTCCAAAAATATACATTATCCAGTGACTAAGAAATGAGAATAAATGAACCAAGCCCTGCAGGCTTCTACTAAATACTTATTAAGAGTGCTGTCCAATTAGCAGTGCCTGCTCTCATCAGTATGGGCAGATCCACAGCCAACCTCAAGTCTAGAGTCACCTTCCTGTTCAGGAACCTTGCAAGTGGGCCAGAGCACATTCCCCAAAACACATGGGGACTTGCATCTGGCAAGGTCAGCATGGGAACTTCAGGCTCCTATAGCAAAAGTAGCACTGATATGGAGCATATCATAGCAGTAGGGGCTCTGGAAAACTCACCCAGAGTAGAACACAGTAGAACATAGTAGGTGTTGACTTCACCAGAGGCCATTGTGAGTGAGTGACCAAATCCCTCCGGCCCTTGCTTCTACTAATATTTCTATGTGACAACACCAGAAACTACAAGATTTAGTCAAAAAGTTTAAGGGCTTGACATCAATGCAGTGATTTTTCTCCCTCAAAGAGTGCTCCCTACCACTTCACACGGCCTGTTCTCCCAAGATTACTTTGGGAAGGCATGATCCCCATTTGGCAGGTAAAGAAGCTGATGTAGATGTTGATTGACAGGTTAGTCCATGGCAGACAGGAACAGAGACCTTGGACTCTCTTTTTGTAGACCCTGCCTAGACCATAATTACCACCAAGAAGAGGAGCAGTCTGATGGAAATCCTAACGACCTTTCACACCACACCTTGCAAAAGAAAACGCCTTTGGATGTACTGATGTTAAATGAGATCCGTCTGCTCTGAGAATTCACAAGTGAAGCAGAACAGTTTGATGCTCTTAGACTTATTAAAAGATTGTGGCACAAAAATAATCATATTGCTGCTTGTGTTGTTTCTGCTGTTTGAGAGCCTGAGTTGACTTGCCCACAGCAGGACGGTGCTTGAAAGACTGAGCTGAGAGAGAAGGAACTGTGGGCTCAGTAGAGGAGACTGGAGAAGCAGTGGTTTTCTCTTATGCAGGTTGATGAAAATACTTGACTGTCTCATCCTTAGACACAACAAATATCAAAAGAGATGTTTCACATTCCTCCTGGCTACCACCTGCTGATGACAATGTCACTGGCAATAACTGGTTTAAATCCTTTACCATCTTCATCTCTAGTGGTAGTAGGTGCATTAGATGTCTAACTGATCATGAACCTTCAGTATGTGTATGTAGGTAGGAACAAATTGTGTCAGTACAAAACTGTGTCAGGTAAAAAAATTAAAATGTAAGCAAGAGAAAATGGCCATACACCTTCATATACATTATGTAGTAATAACTCTTCTGAACTACAGCACCCAGTTCTGATATTTCATCTTTGGGGGTTTGAGATGCTGGCAAGATTTACAAAAAGACCTGCAGAAATGATATGGATTCTTGAAAATTATGAGAGGCGTGTGATTCCTAATCTAAACATATGGTGACTGAGTAAGGAGATACTGCATCAGGAAGCAATTACTAGTGGCAGGAAGGTTTTCAATACAGTATAGCAAGGAAAAAATCATATCCAATGCCTGGAAGCTAAAGATAGAAATGGCATCTTTAGTTCAGGTTTTCTTTCTAAAAGAACCAGAGTAATTAAAATTCAGGAGCTGGAATTCCTGTACAGGGACTCACTCTTCCCCAGAGAATCATATAGCTGAGGTTAAAAGCTATTGATTCATAAACCTCCTGATTATTCACTTAGGATATTTTGATATATCCTTAACAAGGTCAAAAGTTTTTCTTGGTTTTAATAATGGCAGCAGAAATCCACCAAGGCAAGAGCAGTTACCAAGATACCCTGCCCATCTTCCAAGTTAGAAGATTTTCACTTTCAGAAAACCAAAAGTGCTTCCAGCCCTAAATTCCTAAGTTTGATCTTCACAAAGGAGGAACGGTTTCCACATTTCTATCCTTTAAAGCAGTTCACTGGTGGCTCATTGAACCTCCTAAGTCCCTTTAAAAAAAGTGCACCCATCCACCCAGTTGTTGTACCTCAGAGATGCTCTGTTTGTGCATTCATTTTTTAACCTGGTCCCCTGAATTCACAGACTTTTTACACACTTGTGCAGTTAAGATAATAGCTGTTATAGCCCGAGGATGTGTTTTTCATCACAGCCATGGAAGGTCCTGGCAAACTGGTACTGGTTGCTCCTTGCCACTCTGACTATGATCTCCTCTCTGTCTCCACACACAGACCACCTGGGATTGCTTGGCTCTGCTGCCCAATGCCACATAAGGAGTGTGAACTGACCAAACACCCACTTCTGCCAATGCCACGTTGTTCCCTTCCCATCTCTCCATTTATTTGAGACACAGTTTCAGTCTAACACACCACCCAGTACAGCTCCACTGCAACAGCCGTGGGTGTAACAGCAGGAGCTCCAGCAGAAACAGCACTAAATGACACAGCAAAGGCCAGGCTGCCTCCTGCTTATCACCTGAGATAAAGCCACCTTGCAGTCCATGCTTTGGAATCAGCACCGCTACACCCTGTGCTTCCTGGGTCCTCTCTCACACAGATCACCACCCATCTTCATTCAGAGGTTTTCCCACTGTGCAATGTGTGAATGATGCGTTGGAGAGAACATTGAATTGTAGTTCTAGGGACACTTTGGTGCTTCTTTTCTTTCGCTGTATCAAAACAACCCTATCTGGTGACAAGCAGCAGTGGAGTATGCTGCAGGAAGCCCTATTTTACCAATGTAATTTCAAAACTCTCCAGTGTTTAATAAACTGCTGTTTGGCTCTTTTAATCAGGCCCATTCCCATTACTCTCACTGAAAGAAGCTCCTGTTGCTGTTATACATATGAGCACCTAGAAGGCATAACAAAACTCATGACAATACTTACACACCAATAACATTTCAAAAGCCACATTTTGGCTTATGGTTGCAAGCAACTGCTTTTGTTTTGTTTTGGTTTGGTTTTGTTTCTCTTTAGATTTTAGTATCTTTTTATGAGAAACTCAGCAGTGTGACTTAAGGAACATCCTCAGCTGAGGATGAGTCAAAGGCTCAAGCCCCTACATTTATTCTTGTTAAATGCGTCTTTGATTAATCCAGTTGATTTTACTTTCTATTTGGGGGTAAAGCCTCAGATTTGTCATACTAGAGAACTGAGAGGCCCAAAAATATATAGAACACATCTCCTCTCACCCATCAAAGGTTTCTGTGGTCTCACCACTGAAGTCCTACATTAAATCTTATCTTCAGCTCCAATAGACTAAAGAGAACAACATAAACCAACTAATACGGCAGATAAATCATCCTATCATTAAGGCAGCTTCTTAGCAATGAAAAATCCTCTAGACATGACAACTCACAATTCCAGAAAGTTGCAAAACATATTAAAAGGAGAACAGAGGAATCAGGGCTCTAGGAAGTGGTTGTATATATCACTTCTCATAAACATCATCAGATAGAACCCTTTACCCGATTTTCCACAAGGATGCTGCAAGATTTATTACTCTTAGCACAAAATAAAATGCAAAAGATAGAAATATGAGTAATGGTTGATACGTAAGAATAAAAAATAAGCTGGTATTCAACAACTGGTTGACATTTCATCCGAGTGGGTGTTTCAAAGTGCTGCAGCCCATCTAGTCCTCCTTCGTTTGAAATCCCTGTGGCTTTGAGGAATTCCTGAGTGTTTCACTTTTAGTTCACTTTTACTTCTTGCAAGTATTCACAACTTCTTTGCTACCCAGAAAACTCTCAGTAATGAGGGTGGAAAGGTCCTGGCACAGGTTGGCCAGAGAAGCTGTGGCTGCCCCGTCCCTGGAAGGGTCCAAGGCCAGGTTGGACAGGGCTTGAAACCTGGAATAGTGGAAGGTGTCCCTGCCCGTGGAGTGAGATGCTCTTTAGGGCCCTTTCCAACCCAACCCATTCTGTGAAATTTTCTACTGAAATCAGATAACACAACAATCTTAACTTCTGTCTTTCTTGATCATTTTCATGCAACAGTTAATCTTCCCTGTTCATTGGTTTTGATATGGTCACTATTCTTATGAAGTCTGGGGCTGTCTTTCAATTCTAATGCACTTACTTTTTCAGTGTGCCTTTGCTTTGGAAGTCCTTCATTTTCATCTAACAAATCACTCCTACAGAATGAGTTGTCAGTGTCTCTACATCCTGTATTAAGTTATGTAATTAAAAGATAAAGAGTAGTTCTAGAATATGTACGGGTTGATACAACTATCCATGAATAAACATGTGTCTATATATACATAAATGATAGAAGCTGATGGAAACTATATTAATATATATTTCAATCAATATCTTTAAACACCAAACCTTTTACAAGAAGGTGTTAGCACACAGTAACCTGCAGAGCCATGCAGTGAAAGGTATTTACTGTGTTTATGCTGACATATAATTAATTTTGTGCACTTCAAACATCTCTCTCTAGAGTCCTGTAAATATACATAAGTAAAATCTGTTCAGTAAAATGTACTCTGCAAATTTTTCATTCAGTGGAAAGAATTATTCATTAGAGTAAGGCTTGTTTTCAATTTATATCAACAGCCTGAAGTTGGGTGTCAGATTAAGAGTCTCAGGAGATGTCTAGTGACAACACAGTAAGCAAGGTGATCAAAGATCAATAGTAAACAACTTTTGACATGCAGGAGTTACCACACAGTCTTATCTTCACGTTTATGAGACACTTTTTTATTTTCCTGTATTCTCAGCTTTCATACAGTAGACAAAAGCATTATGTATGAAATATGTTGCAGCCAATATGTTGCAACCCCCCTCCCAACTTTCAGCTCCACTGTCATTAACATAGAATCATGGAATATTTTGAGTTGGAAGAGACCCACAAGGATCACCAAAGTCCAACTGCACAGGACACCCCAGCAATCCCACCCTGTCCCTGAGAGTGTTGGTCAAACAATCCTGGAGCTCTGGCAGCCTTGGGGCCCTGACCACAGCCCTGGGGAGCCTGTTCCAGGGAAGACAGACACACATGTTATATCACATGACACAGAATGTGACATATGCATTTATTATGACCTTTTATTGATATTATAACCTTTTAAGTTTGTGTCTAGCTTGTGTAGTTCGAGCCTGCAGTTTGAGTTTTTTGTGTAAAAACCACTTGCATGCTAAACCTCTTTGTCCTTGAAGAGGCTGAGAAGAGTCCTGTGATTCAGAACCTCACAAGGATGTATTTTGCATTCAAGGGTTTTGGTTTCCTGTCCTGCAGTCAATGATGGTTCAATTGGCTTTATCAAAGGTGTCTTGAGTGGGAAATCTATATTAATTTATTTTCTCATGCCTTCAAGAAGTTATGTGCCTTTGTGTCACATTGAGTTCTTTTATATACCAAGTGCCTAAATTGAAGACTTTGTATATATAGACTATATGTATGCATACACTAAAAAAAAGCAACCAAAAAAATAGAAGATAAATACATATATACATACATGAACCTTTTTTTTCCCCTTGCTCTGAGTGATAAACTTTAGCCTAATTTGGTTCTTCTTATAAGTAATCTTAACTAAATAAACCAGCAGAGCAGCAGGCAACACTCATACAGGATCACATTACAGCAAGAGCCTTAACAAGAACTGCAGCACTACTGCAGTTCAGTGACAGGATGATTTTTGGCAGGTTAGACTCCGTAACACCTGCTTGCCTTTGAAATGCTATCATCTCCACAGCTGTAGTTGTGTATGGTTACAAAATGATAATATTTTGAATAAAATAAGCAATTTACTCAGAGTTTTTATTTATACACGATATCAAATGTAAGGTTCTTTGAATTATTGGTGGGGTTTTTTCTCTGTCTTACAATCTTTCTAAGATTTCCCTACTACTTATTGAAAATGATACTACACATGACTCAGGATTTTTAACCTCTACAGCTGACAATGTTTCAGGAAGATAGCCCAAATACTCAGCCTATGCCTGTGCCTGAGTTTATGCAGATGGCCTGTGATAACTGTGGAGCTCTTTAGGCACAAGTGCTGCCAGTTTCCTGAATAAGCACATGATCCTTCAGACACAATCCCACGTCAAATTAGTAAGTACAAAAAATGCAGCAGCACATCAGTGCTTCTCATGTTTTCAAATAGTGTATCAGTTTTATCTTGACAGAACACTTTGCCTCTACCAGGTCCTGGAAAGAATACAAGTTAAATTATGTTTTCTTAGAATACATGTTCATAAAGACCGAATTCTCCAGTGTGCTCTGTGTGCATCAACACTGTTATGTTGGGATATTCTCCATCCAGTGTTGGGACATTCTCCCACTGCCACATCTTGATACACAGCACTGGTAGGGGAATGGAAATAGGAGAGGTCAGGCCAGAGAAGTCACTCTCCTGCATGAATGCTTATGGCATATTCCAAAATGTCCCCGAGGCCTCGAAGCGAGAAAACAGCACGGCAGCACTTGGGCACCCCTGAAATCTTCTGTGCCGTGGGAAGCAGTGCCAAGCAGCCAAAGCACACTGCAAATCCCATTTTTCATACAGCCTGTGCTCACATTTATGTCTCATACAAGGAGAGAAATATCTCTCCAGTCATTCCCTCGGGTGTTGGTACCTGGTGCCTGTGTCACTGCCACTCTTCACTGCTCCGTCATCCGTGAAATTAAAGGTGCCGGTCCAATTTGCCAATTCCTCTCCATTCTGCCAGCTAAACTGCAGCCCTCTAGCAAGAAAACGAGGCAGTTGATATTTGATATCATTCATTAGGTCAAGTCTATCAGCATGAGTTCTCATGTCCTATTTCTTAACACAGAATTGTGACTATGACACATTCACCAAAAACAGCAAGAAGAAACCAAGAAGCACAAGATATCACTTTACTAGTGTCAACAATTAATTTTCACTCCCCATAGACACTGAAAGTCCTTGTCTGAAAAGAAAATCAGGCTCCCCATCCAAATTTGAAGGCTCAGTATTCATCTGTGCTCATAAACAACATACATATGCCTGGAGGGGAGCAAGGTAGAAATTTCATTCCAAAAGATGCAAGGGCAAAAAAACAGAGATGCGGAAAACTACAGCTCCAAATTTCAATTTTACATCTACAGTAGTTGTGAAATGTGATAGGCACTGGGTCCTTCCTCTAATTTGTGGGCCATCCTAGCAAAGGATTTGTCACAATATATTGCTTCTTTTCCCTGTTCGGACAGAAGACATTTTTTGAAGCCAATGCATAATGCAGTCATCACAGCTCCCCATTTTCCAAACTTTCACAAATTCATTCCAAGCCCCATGATACCTGCAGTCTTCTGGAAACTACACCTCTTGTTGGGCAGAAATCTAAAAAAGCTAAAGAAACATCGGACAACAGTCAAATCCTTCCCTTAGCTCAGAAGTCAACAGAAAAAAACCTCTCAGATTGCTATTTTTAGACTTCTCCATTTTAACCCAATTTCATTACTTCAGAAGCCTGGCAGGGGAGTCGTGAACATTTGGTGCTGCCAATACTGAAAGTGAACTCTCAGCTGGATTGTGTGGAGATGGCCAGGGAACAATCTCCCAGCACGCTTTGTCCAAAAGAAAGGGCATTCAGGACCCCTGCAGTTTTTCTGGTCAACAGGCTTATTACAAGAACTGGAGAGTCTGTCAGACCACATCCACCCTCCAGTCTAATTGGCAGCACAGGAAATCAGGAACAACATGGGGAGTTAAAATATGCCCATGGGAATCACATGAGGTTTAACAAGACCAAGTGCTGGTGCTGGTGCTTGTTGGGACAACTCTGGTGATCAGTCCAGGCTAGGGGTGAACAGATGGAGCAGCCTTGGGAGAAGGTCTTGGGGGGCTGGTGGGGGAGAGGCTGGGCAAGCCCCGGCTGGACAAGCCCTGGCCAGAAATTCCCTGAGCCCTAGGCTGATCCCAGAGCATGGGCAGAAGGGGAGAGGGGGATTCTGCCCCTCTGCCTTCTCAGGTGAGACCCCCCTGCAGAGCTGCTCCAGCCCTGGGAACAGCAGCACAGGGATGTGGAGCTGCTGGAGAGAGTCCAGAGGAGNGGTGGTGCAAGGAGGCAAACCTGTACACGGACCTGGGATGCAGAAGAGCTTCATGGCACTGGGGCACTTCAAAGTGGAGGAAAGCATGACCAAGATTATAAGCTTTCCCCCAGAAATACTTTCCCTGGAAGTGTCCAAGGCCAGGTTGGACGGGGTTTGGAACAACTTGGTCTAGTGGAAGGTGTCCCTTCCCATGGCAGGGGGTGGAACTGGATGAACTTCAAGATGATCTTTTAATGCCCTATCAACTCAAACCATTCTTGGATTTTGGGATGCTATGAATCATATCCTAGGGGGTATACATTATGCTATAATGGCTACAGGGTAATTAACTGCTCTGGGTAATCAGAGAGCCCCATACCTTGCCTGTTGCTCTGGCAGTTTAATCAGCTCACACTGCTCAAGGTACAATTTCTGAGTATAATACTCAGAAGAAAACATGACAAAATTACTAAAACACCTTCAATTTGAGGCTTGTTGAAATAAACACTTCTGATTATCTCCCATGTACCACAGTCTAACATACTTTTTGCCATGCTGTAACTGGTGTAGAAACATGCATTCTTTGAATGTATATTTTTGTAAAAGACATCTAAAAATATGGCCTTAAAAATATCTTTTAATTGCTAAGGGCAGCACTAAATGATATATGGGGAGAGAAAACAGAAGTGTGGGGAAACCAAGTTTGAATCCTACTTTTTCATTGGATTTAATTTAGATATTTGGGGCTCAGATATTTGCTTGCAAACTGAAATGGAGAGCATTAATTCAGATTAATAGCTGGTGTTTGTGTGTCCTTCAGAGGTGAACTCTCCTAAAAGCACAGCCAGTATTCAAGCAGATTAAATGAAGAATTAAAACATGAAGTAAAGTCCTTCCCTTTTCTATGTCTTGACTCCACATGTAACAACTGGAAGGAAATCTAAGTGCCCAAAGGTGGAGGTGGGGGGGGGAATCTGCCCATAAAGCAAAACAAACAGTAAAATCACTCTTGAATGCCCTCCTCTCATCAAGCAGTTTTTTGGGAACAGTGTGTGTTGCAGCAGGGGCACCAAGTTTAGAGGAGGACATTCACATTTTGGGTAAGATCCAAGAGGAGGTGGGAAGACTAACCCTGAGGAATGGCAGATATGGCTTATGGTGACCAGCTTAAAATACTTATCTTTGAAATGGCAGGAAGGGGGATCTAATTGAGGTACAAAAATATCTGCCAAGGGCAAAGGAGGGTCTGGGTATGAGACCTTCTGTGGTGAGGACAAAGTACAGAGCTGTAAGCTGAGCCTATAGGGTCAGGAGAAATTTAAGTGTCCAGCCCTGAACCAGACAGATCACACAGGGCTCTTCTTCCAACAGGTACTCCAGAGGTTAACAACACACAGACTTATAGATACACCAAACACACAACCAAAGAAATACTGCACTGCTTACAGGACTGTGTGTCTCACTGTGAGCCTGCAAGGCTGAGACCAAGCTGCTGCTCTGCATTTTCTGCAGTGGTGGTACAATAAACCTCCTCCTCATAGTAAGAACAACTTCCATGAACAATGGTTTGTAGTATTAGGACTGAGTAGAAACCAAGGATGAGGCATTTAAAAACACTGACCTGAATTAATTCTGTTTCTAACAAGATTACTGAGAGCTTTGCCATTGATTTCAATCAGCCTTGAGTTGGGAGAATTCAATTTTTAAAACATAAAATGTTCTAATCCTCTCAGTTGTGAGTTCTAAGTGTCCATAAAAGCTGCCTGGCCAAATTTGCAAACAGTCTGAGAAAATAGAAAAGAGACTAGAACTGCTCCATCAGTATATTTCTTTGGCATATTACTGTAGTTAAATTTTACCTCATTCAATCTCAGCCCTAACTACATTTGAACAGGTAAACAGAGAAGAGACAAATTAAGCTTCTGTGAATCAGAATTGCAGTACAAAAGCACATACAGGATGGAAACACAGAAAAGGAAGAGGAAAACACAGCAGAGAATAAAAAAGAGGGTAAAGAAAGATTAAAAGAATGGGAGGAAAGCTAGGAAATTATTCAGACATAGAGGTCTACTATATGATTGAGATAGTTCATGTCAAACAGTTCAAAAAAAAAAAAAGAAAGAAAAGAAAAGCTAATTTTACACTTGGAATCATTACCTGTGATTACCAATAGTGGAACTTTGCCATTTGTTCAATTTACCCTAATGTGATAACTTCTAAAATTACTATGTTTTTGCAATGTGTGATGCTGATGATGACTTTATAAAAGATGTAATAACCAGAAACACTCTTAGTGCAGAGATGCTATGTTTTGCCCATTCACTGTAAGCAAATTGCTCATCAAAGGAAGATGGACGTCATTTATGGACATCACTAATCACAGAAGTTACCCCTAACAAAACAAGAGTATGAATAATGCTGTGCCTTGCGTTGGAGAAAAGCTCTGTGAAGTTGGATGTCTTAGCAACAAAGACCTGAGTTCCAGGTAAATGTCAAAACAATATTTTGATTCTAATTGGTAACTGTAAATGTTGAATCAGTGTGTGGTCAAATAAACAGTGGCGTAATGTAAGAATAGCGGGAGGGGGTGAAAAACCAGAAAATTAACAAAGCAGCAGTAATTCTGAAGGGCTTGTCGAAACCGGCTGTCAGGGAACAGCAGGAAGCAAATACTAAAAGCCTGTTGCTGCAAACCAAACAAAAAAACAACTCCCACACAAGCAGAGGTTTTAATAGCCGAGGATGTCAGGTAATTATGAGGTGTTTGAACTACGAGGCAAGAACGAACGTGTGGATGGGTTGCAGCGAGAAGCTTTGTATCCATGCTGCTGTCACACTGAGATCCCACCTCGGAGGGGGTCTCGTTGTCTTTCTGAAGAGGGAAGGAAAGGTGAAAATTCAGTTCAGACCAGAAGGCAAGGCTTGAAAAGAGAGCTATTCTACAGCTAATAAATGAAGAAGACCCAGAGGGCTTTAAGCACAGCCGGAGGTCCTGTCTGGGCTCTGTCCAGGGACCAGTCCATGACCATGCATGAAGCAGAATTTATTCAGGGGAGATCCAGGGGCTTTCAGGGCATGAGAGCAGTTTGGTGCAAGTGTCTGAGTAACACAGTGATCAGCACCTCTGAGTGACGATGACAGAGTGGCAATGGGGGCATCACACAGGTGGTACAAGGAGAGAGCACCTGCCACTCTGGTGACAACCCATTCTCCAAATACCACCAGCTCATCCCATTTAATCCCAGCCAGTAGGCTATTTCCAGTCATCTTTCAAGGTGACAGCTACGACTATCCTCATCCAGCCTCCACCAGAGGCAAATTAAACCCAAAAAACAAGCAAAACTGGACAGAAAAAATGTTGTCTTATGTCAGTGATGCTAAGCCAAGACCTGACTCAGCTTGATGGCCTACACAAGTGGTCAAGCAAGATCAAGCAGAGGAGTCTATGGCCTCCTTTTTAGAAGGGGGAAGGAAAATATGAATGTCCCCTGGAGGAAGGCAAAATACTTCATTTTCTTTCTGAGCTCCCTCTATTACTTGTCTTCACTTTTCCTGCTCTTGCTTTCTAGCAGTTCTCATATTTCTTCTCTGCATGCATTCTCCCTACAAAGAGGCCATTAGGAGGTGGCAGCAAGTCCAGGTTTTGTGACTCCACCTTCTATTTAAGTTATAAGCTAATAGTATATACATTAATTCCATATGTATCATTAGTAATTGTATAATCTTATTTCTACAGGCCTGGTCATGGTGCTGCACTTCACTGTCACACATTATTCAAACACATATCCAGGCTCTGCCCTGACAACCAGACAGTCCAGGCCATGTAAAGGCTTCCTAAAGTCACTGGGAAATCACTTGCACTTTACCTCAGTTTCCCCATTTCATAATTCTTGTGCCCTTGAGGAGGAGGAACTGAAGACTTTAGTGTTAAATGGTCGTGCTACTCTCTTTGAAAATGAAAAGTGATGCCCCCAGCCTATTAACAGGGATGTCACAGAGGTGTTGGAAAGTCAGATGGTTAATCTCAACAGAGATCCAATTCCTTCCTTCTGCAAAATAAGGAAACTATGACTCACTGTGTCCACAGGGTGTATGGAAAATAAAATGAAAACAGTGGTATGCATGAGTGACCTGCAGATGAAAGTGATTGAAAACACTCACTAAAATGGATCAGAGAGTAAGAGTAGGTTGGGTAAGGGGAACCTCAGGAATCTCCAGGGTGACAGACTGCTGCACAAGTGAAGACAAGCATAGCAGCCAGCAGAGATAACAGTAAGAGGAGATTTGGAGTAAAAACAAGGATGTCTTTTAATTTTGCACTGGCCAGAAACAGCAAGTTTATTTACACTGCACTTGAAAAGACCTCAGAGGTGCTCAAAAGGAGTAAAGTTACCATGAGGTAACAGTGAGACACTGAGATCAAACCCAGCCCAGCAGAGTACAGCCAGATTAGCCTCTGTGTCCAAAACCTCTTTCCTGAAAAATTGGCCAGACTCAGTCCCTGAAGACAATGAAGTCAGATGACAAGGACAAGGCAAATGCTAACCTGAACAATTTAATATCACTTCAAACACCCCAACCCATCTTGAAATAAATATTCAAGGCACAGCTGTTTAGAAAGACACAGCACTGATGAAATAAAGAAACATAAATCTCCCTATAGCAGTCCAAGTCCAATTCACCTGTGCTATACAATGCTAGAAAAATATCATGTGTGCATTGGCTTCTTTCAGTTGGGGATCCATGGGCACAACCCTACCAGGCAGGGCACAAATAAGTAAAACATTTCTGGGGCCAACTCACATCCTTGAGCAGGATGCTGTCCTTTTTATGTGAGCCCATATGAAAACTCACATTTGCATCCAGTGAAAGCAGCATTGAGTCTGACCAATCTGGTCTAGAAAAATAGTTATTTCTGCAGTAAAACTAGCAAAATGCAAGTTTTAGCCTGGATACATACATTCTTCTAGTCGCTGCACCAATAGAGATCAATCTTTGTCTCAGTGACCTACAGCTTTGCAAGTTGACTGACAGTGGGTAATTACTGAGCTGATCACTTGCCATCTTATTGGAACAAGAATATTAAAAGGTTTTGAAAGTGTATGACAATATGTGGAATAGCAGGAATGGTATTTTCACAGCAAAAGGAAGAAATTAAATAATATGTGTCCCATGAAAAATAAAATATGGATGGAGGATGAGGGAAATGAGCATGTCTGGTGACACCACACACTTGGCCTTATATTATTATACCGGGGACAAGTCTGGCTCCGTGTGTTAGAAGGAAACAATAGTATTAAAATGGTGGAGGAGTATATTTTGACTAGTGCAAAAAGCAAAACTGGAAACACAGGTGGGAAGCTTCTGGATTATAACCATTATTAGACAGAAAAGGGGTTTGTTTCATGTATCACGTTTCCTATTTGGGTTAAGTCTTGCATCAGACATTCAATGGCAATGGCTGAAAAACTCGGTCCAAAATCACTTCCCAAGAAGGATAAAATAGATGCAACACCACGTTCATCTGGTGGGCCTAGAGGGGATGAAATGTTGACTAGGACATCAAGAACATCAAAGATTACCTTTCAAAACAGTACAATCTTACCTTTTCTCATCTGTGGCTGGAAGACAAACATCTAAGGAGTAATAGATAATCTTTATCAATTTGATTTGTAAAACTGTTTCATAATTAAAATATTACTCTTTGTAATACTTGGGGGCAACACAAAACCCACAATAGAATTAGTTGATGGTGAGGCACATTGTTTTGAAGAAAGAAAAACCAAAACAAACTATCAAGCCCCAAGCACAGAGACTCACAGGAAATTCCAAATGTTTTCAGGTACCAGCAAATTTTGACCTTTGAGATGGTATCTCACTGCAAAGGTGCCTAATGCAGGCTGAGTACCACAAGCAATCTCACCATAGCACTAGAGATCTGACTAAACTAATTGCTTTGAATCTCAAGTACTAATATGCTTAGCATCAGGTCAAGTGTCCCTACCCTGCTCTGAGGATTCATGCTGAAAACAATGAGCAAAATGCCATTTAGAGTCAATGACTCTGTACCCAGTACCAGGCACAGGAGCAGGCAATGTTCCCTCTCTCCATGCACTGAAGTGGATGGCACCATCTCCTCCTACCACTTAACAAGCCCTCAAAACTATTGATGGTCTAAGATGTTCAGCTAGGACTGTGAAAAGCCTAGATTTGGCTTATTTGTTCTGATGGAAAATGCCATACCAGTGACAGAGGCTGCTTTTAAGGTTTTCCTCAAGAGAACTAAAGCATAAAACCGACTAAATAAAAAGGACATGGAAGGACAGTGACTATCTGTAGGGCTGATGAAAAAGCAGAATGTATGCAAGCAGCAGAGGGCAAAGATGCCTCAAAGAAATAAGAGGTTAAGTCCACAATTTGCCTGAGGGAGGCATGGACTGCTGAGCAATGAATACACTTGAATTAAAAATTGAGAAATGAAATGAAAAAACAATCAAGGATAAGAATGAGGCACAGCAAAGAGTAAGAAAATAAAAAGCCTTGCACAGTGATTATGTCTGAACCAAGTCCAGCAATTGTAAGAACGATCAGGAATCTCCAATCAGGTCAAAAATAGAAGACCAAACTACCAGGTCAGCAACTGGCCATGCAGGTCAGTGGTCAAAGTTGTGATCCTCTCAGCTGCAGCTGTGGGGAACTCGGGTGTAGCACAACCCAAAATAGGAACACTGGGCTCTGGGTTTGGTTTCCTAGAAAGGGAGGCAAGACTGAACTTTGTACCTGCTCACACATATAGAGGCCAAGAGGGTGATTCTCTTCAAAACAACATGAAACAAGTTGATGGCAGGTTATAACAGAGATGCTTTTAACAGAAATGTCACAGGGGTTAAACCACTTTGGATGAGAGGGTGTTGGATGCTGGGCCTTGGTAAAACTGAACCATTACTTTGTCATACAGAGTGGTTGTGCCATCTTAAAAGAAGGGGTGAAACATAACAGTGCTAGAAATATGGCAGGTCTAGAGGGAGCAGGGACACAAACCCTGTCTGTTTGCTGCATCAGGGCCACAGGTAGCACTGCCAGGGAGCACAAGAGAGGAAATAACACACCCTCATACTCTGGGACTGAAATTTCACTTGATGCTTTCCTTTAAAAGCAAATTAAAATTCTGGGTCAAAAACTCCCCCTTCTAAGAAGCAGAAGGGAAGACTTTGGTTTCAGGAGCATTGCCTAAAGCAACCAACAGCAGCAATGAGAATAGGAATGGGATGACCAGTGGGGATGACTGCATCCAGCTCTGGGGTCTCAGCACAGGAAGGACATGGATCTGTTGGAGCAAGTCCAGAGAAGGCCCCAAAATGATCAGAGGGATGGAGCAGCTCTGCTGTGAGGAGAGACTGAGAGAGTTGGGACTGTTCAGCCTGAAGAAGAGAAGGCTTCAGAGTGACCTAATCGTGACCTTCTGGTACCTGAAGGGAGCTGACAAAAAAAGAGAGAGAAATATTATTACAAAATAATGGAGTGACAAGACAAGGTGGAATGGCTTCACAAAGACAGAGGGCGAGCGTAGATTAGACACTAGGAAAAACTCTTTGCTGTGAGGGTGGTGAGGCACTGGAACAGATTGCCCAGAGAAGTTGTGGATACTACACTCCTGGAAGTATCTAAAGCCAAGTTGGATGGGGCTCTGCACAACATGGTCTAGTGGAAGGTGTCCTTGTCCATGGCAGGGAGTTGGAATGAGATGGTCTTTAAGATCCCTTCCAGTCCAAACCTTTCTGTGATTCTGTGATTCTATGACTTCTCAGGCAGCTGAGTTTATCAGCTCCCTGCTGGTTCTGCCCTTTCCATCCCATTGCCATCTCTCTCCTGATCCTGTGATCCCCAACAGAGGTTCCAGAGCTCCCCTGGGAGCTCCTGGGGAACTGATTCAGGTCCTTGCCTTTGCCAGGTTAGTTAGGCACAACAGTGATGCCTGCACCCCAGTCTTCATCCCCTTGAAATGCCCTTGGGAATACCTTGTAGCAAGAACAGCATAGCTGGATTCTCAGCTTCACCTGCTATGCCAGATTAGACACAGTCAATTTAAGGTGATGGCCATATCCCATAAATACACATATTTTTTTGTATTGTGTATAGTTTCGAGACTTTGCTTTGTCCTCAAGTTTGCAGTGCTCTTCTCCGAAAAAAACCAACCAAACAAACACCCAAAATCAAGACCTGCTCTGAAGCTTTTTGAGGGATTCATCGAGGTGACTCACAGGATACATGTCATTTCTCTGGCATAGTGTTCCCCTCTGGTTGGAATTGGAGGCACAGAGCTACATGACCAGAGAGATGACTCAGTACGTGACCTTCAGCCTATGTCTCCTGGGGAAAATATTTCAATGAAAAGAGACTTTTTACACTGGGATAGATGGTCTCAGGTTATGGTTAACACCTCCACAGGGTGTTATGAACAGTCAGAGGACCACAGGGCAGGAATGGGGCAGGAGTTCTCAGCTAACCTGAGTAGGCTGTAGTTCCTCAAACACCCAGTTTAGGACAAAATACAACTCAGGGCTGCATATGCAGCCTCTGCAGCTCCTGCTGGTATAAGTACAACACGATCTTGTGGTACAGGGCAAATGATCTCTCAAGATGTAGTCCAGGTTTATTTTCTGCAGGTTTTGTTTTTTCTATGTGTTTATTCCTTATTTGCCCATGCAGTGCAAAAAATTATCATAAACTATCTTTCTTATGTGGTAAGGAAAGTGATAAGAATGTCCAGGAATTGATTTGCAACTGTTGAATAAAAACTGCTTCAGATGTACAAAAATGGAGGTATTACCTCAAGTCATGATACTCTGATATTAATTAGGGCAAACACAGATGTATGAGCAATGTTTTGTTCTCATTTAAAAGATGCAAAGCTTTCAAACATTGCAGGCTGTCTGCATGGGAAGGTTTTCTGCCTCTTACTGTGTGATTCTTTGAGATGTTGTATGTACCCCCTCTGGCAGGCCCCAGGGTAATCTTTGTTTAGAGTCTTTAATAGTTCTGAAAATGTGTTCTCCTCACTTGGCTGGGAAAAAAAAAAAAAAAGTAGTTTTAAAGGTGCAGTGTCCCTTCTTCAGCTAACACTCTAACCCTCACCCTTTAGAGAAGTCAGACTGGTAAAACACACAGAATTTAGTGCATTTCCTGCCAGTAGAGTATTGGCATGGAGCGAAGTATTGCTCTGGTATTTTTCCCTTGCCAAAGGGAAGGACTGTCCTATTGATCTCTCCCACGCTACAGGTTGGGAGATGAAGACAAATTTCAACATTTTTTTACTGTAGTGGCAGTTTCCTGATGTAATCCAGGATTATTCCCTGCTGGCCAAACAAGAGCTGACAAAAAAAGGCCAGCCCTCAGCTGAGCTTCTGATTCAAAAGAAAATTCAGCTGAAAAGCGAGCACTGGAAAGAGGAATCAATACAAAAGCAAGAGGCAGCTCTGGATTTAAGCAGAAGTCCACAGCATTTAACCTACTTTAGCAGATCAATGCAGCGGATTTTTAATCATCACATTAATCCTAAAATAAAAATAATTACCCCAGAGATCCGTATTAAAGTCCCTTAATTATATCTAATTTCATCATCCTTTTTACTTGGGATCAGAAGCTACAGGGACCAGAGCTCCCCCATGTCATTCTCCAGCTTGCAGTTTTTCTCTCTCTTGTTAGGACTTCAACTATCACTACAGGGATGAGGCACTGGCCTTGGTGAAAGCACTCACAACCATCCCACTTGGGGGAAAACTGAAAAATTAATGGGAAAAAAAAAAAAAAAGGTGAGCAGGATTCTGCTTTCCAGTGACCCCTTTATGAAACAGCAAAGGAAGGAACAGAGAACATTACACGGTGGGCAGAAAAGGTGTGAATGCCTAGAAATTCAATCTCTGCATCCTCCCCTTCTTCCAGAAATGCCAGGAACTCATCAATATCCCATAAGAGGAAAGAGAGGACTTGACCAGAGGCTGGGCCCCTTATCAAATTTCACTGAGCAGAGTTTATTTCCTCTCCTCTCTGCAGTTCTGCCACCCCTACAGATGCCTTGGGAGCATGGCCATGTGCAAACACAGACCACGAGCCTCCATGGAACCTCTACAGACAGCCTCAGGTGGGATTTTGTGGCAATCAAACCACCACATTCCTCGCTTTTGAGGGCATCAGCTTATGGCTGATGACTTTCCCATCTTTCTCCCAGAAAAGGGTGCCTTTCTCCACTCTGCTTTCTGGGACCATTGTGCCCAGGCTGCTTACTTTAGGTCAGATCCACCCTGCCTTGCTGGCCTTTACCCATTTCAAGCCTCCTGTTGCAGAGAAAAGAGCTACCCTGTTGTTATATTTAGACTTAAAAGCATTGTGCATTTACTGGAATAGCAGTTCAGGGAAATTTTTCAGGTTTCTCTAAACACACAAGGGAATTTCTTCCCGCTGCCTTGGGAAGAGGCCCAGGGGCCTGTTCCTGTTGCAGGTGTTGGGATGCAAGTAAAGGCTATCACCAAACAAGCAGCAGGTGGAATCCCAGTGAGCAAATAGCTGTAGGTTTGGGCAGCATCCCCAAGCTCCAGCTTGGCAAGTGGCACCAGAGATACAAATATCCCACTTCAGCTCTGCAAGGATCTTCTCCAAAACCACCAGCTCTGCCGTGGTCCCTGAGGTACAGGTTATAACCTGTCCAAGGAACCTCACAGCCAGCATTAGCTTCTAGGGAGGGACTTAACACCAGAGGTTTGTGAAATAAAAGAGTAATTAAAGGTTACAGCTATCCCTGCATGGAGCAGGCTGGAGCCAGACTGCCTGGGAATGCTCACCAGAAGGTACTTCAGGGCATTAAGACTGAGAGAGGGAAAGGAAAACTAAAAAAAAAAAAAAAGGAACTTCATGATAATATTATGGCAACAATGTAGGCTGCTATATAAATCACCTTTCTGTCATCAATATTTGACAGTCTGAGACTGCCACGTCCTGCATTCTGATTTCCATGAAAGATGGGAACTACCATGTCCCAGCAGAAAGGAGTTGAAGTGCTTTGTCCCTGCTCTGAAGGAGGTGGGGGGGAGGAGCCCTCTTTGAGGCTCTTCAGCATGATTAAAAAAACAGGAAAAAAAGAAAAGAAACAAATAACAACAAGTTGGAATTATAAATAAATAAATAAGCAAGAAAATAGATAAATAAATAAATAGCTAACTGAATAAATAGACAGTGTTTTCCAGTCCAAGTAACAAAATGTCCCTGCTTGAGCCCCTTTGGTGGCAGGAGGCTCAGAACCAGACCTTCTCCTTGCAGTCACAGGAATTGGACGTCAGTCTTTTTTCATTCCCTGATGATGACAGGAGAGGCTCCCAGGGCACAAGGTAGGACAGAGACAGGCCACAGAGATCACTCACTGGAAGAGTTTTGGTTGCATCTTCTCATCATTTTATCTTTACTCTGCCATTTTTCATTTCAGTTTGTGCTTGAGATTTGTTTCTCATCACTCTGATCCTGTTGCAGTCACTTTGACTTAGAAAAGGAAGGATTGTTAGGGCTGCCAGGCTTCCAGCACAAATGGGAAAAACTGAGAAAATAATGCAAGATGAGACCTCAATTGGCTATAAAGTCACAACCTCAACACCAAGGCACCTTGGTACTACCTCTGTCCACCTACCAGGTTCCTGAAGCCCCCAAACATGGGGATTTTATACCTCCTTGGATAACCTTTTTCTTTAAAAGTTTCCCATCTGGTTAAATTCAAATCTTTCCTGCTACAGCCAAAGTCTATGGCTTATCATGTCGTGAATCTTTACAGACCTGTGTTTATTACCTTCCTCTTATCAGAAATAGTTTGGGTATTTCAAGGCAGTTATCATATCTCCCCTTCTCTTTCTCCAAGGCAAACAAACATGTTTTCTACACCTCTGCTCATTCTTGGTCCTTCCAAGTGAGAAAGTCACATCTTTCTGAACTGAGGTGCCCAAAAAAGCAGACAGAGCCCCCCAGCCAAGGGGGCTGTGCAAGGCACACAAGTTTCTCTGTGGATAAACAACGCTCCTGTCTATACATATTAATATCATCCTTGTTTTTCCCTTCCAGAGAGAAACGTTTGCTGATTTGCCAGCATTTTGCTTGCTCTTGGCACAAGGCAAACAACTACACAGGTTGCAAACAAGGCAAGAACCAAACCATTGATCTCTTCTGGCAGAATGCAGCTTAATTCTAGTACAAAATTCCACAGCAGCTGCCTATACTATTGAAAACCATTTACCTCAAAGCATGAAAGATACACATTCCTCTTCATAAAAACATACAAGCTGTAACTCCTCAAACTAGATTCAAGTAAAATAAACTCTGCATGGGTCAAGGTTAAACACTCAGAGATCCCCACTGGTGTTTGCTGTGAAAAGAGGAGTACCATCCTCAGACTGGTGTGCTCTACATCGGGGCTGCCTCAGCAGCAGTTCATAGGAATAAAGCAGTGAGAAAATAAAGTGCTCTCTCAGTTATTTGCAACAGTAACATTACCACCCTGACTTTAGGAATTGCATCTTGTGTGTTTGTTTCTAAAAACATTGAAGTCTAAGCAATGATCATGCTACCTTAACTCAACCGCCCCCTGAGACATTTCAGCCTGAACTTACACAGAGTGGGAAGCCTATAATGCGGGGTCTGATCAGGGGCAAATACTCAGGTGGTGCAAGTCACTTTAAGTTAAACACAACCTATATTTTTGTGGCAGCTGAGGATTAAAACATAACCTCAGAAACTCACAAAACATTATATGCTGCCTGATGTTCTCCAGCATTCATAATCTAAGGCGTTACAGATGCCAGAGGCACCTTCCCAGATAAGATGTTAACGTTGTCAGCACAGCACCGAGAAGTGGTTTGAACTGTTATAGTGGTTTGGCTCTATAGCTCCCACCAGTCCGATCAGACAACTTTTCCTATTCCCCAAAATCCCCCCTTTACCTTTTGAGATAGTTTCTCCCATAGAGGATCTGCTGCAGCAAGGTGACCACAGCAAAGGCGCAGATGAATATGAAGAACAAAGTTCTGTTTCCCAGCAAATCCCGGCTTGACGAAGGGTCAGTGTATCCCATCCTTCCTAAAAGCCACTGAAGCTCCACTGGGTAAAATTCAGTTCATTGCCGCCTTCATGCCCTTCTCGCTGGGAAGCAGAGGGGAAAGCTCGCTGGCTTTTCTGTGAGCAATCCAAGGACAAGGTATCCCATTGTTTGGCCCTGCTGCCCCTTCCTTGCCCCTTTTGGATGTTAGCTCCAGGACTGTGCGTAATGGCTTGCTTCCATGGTAAAGTTTCCAGGAGATTCAGACGTGGGTAACATCTAAAATCATCTCTCAGAGCTCTTCCAGCGCAGGCAGCTTATGCTGTGAGAGAGGCATTCTGTTCCCTCTAAGCCTCTCTTGAAAACCCGCTGCTAGCAATTATCTACTTCAATCCCATTTTCATATTCCAGATGGGGGAAGCTGCAAATAAACCAGAAAACTGCAGCCAATGGCAAGCACGGGGCTCCGGCAACCTGCGTTGGAAACACATAGTCGTCAGCTCTTCTCTGCTTCTGCTCAGTGATTCCAACGAAATGTGCTCGCAGGGAGACGTGACTGGGGCGTGCTATTATTGAACAAGCATGTAACAATCATGAGGGTTTCATTCAGTCCCCTGGAAAAAAAAAAAAAAAAAGGAAGACCAAAAAAAAAATAAAAGAAAGAAGGAAAAGGCATCAGCAGCAGCAATCTGGTCAGACTATCAGGAATATCAGGAAAGCTGCATTCTGTGCAGCAGCGTGCCGTCCCTGCCGTAGCATTTGCATGCGGCATGCAGTGCCTTCAGTCATACACCACTCACTATTTGGGCTCCTCTCTTTCCCCTGGTTATTCCTCCAGAGTAAGCACAAGCAAGGTCACTGTGCATCTCTTCAAGGACAGAGCTCTCAGCTCCTGCATGCTGATTTATTGGAGGCTCTGAGTAGCCTCGCAGCCGCAGAGAGGGAGCCTGCCTCTCAGTGCGGGCTCTGAGAACCATTCATTTAAAGAGACAAATATTCTGATTGTTCCTCCACCAGGAACAGTTCTCTTTTGAGAGGGCAAAGCAACAAGACCTTGTCCACGGCCATCGTAACTCCGCTAAAAATCTCCCCATTGTCAGGAGAGGCTCCATTCAGCTCACGGGGAAATCAATGGGAGTTTTGTTGTTCGTTTCACCAGGAGCAAAATCTGCCCCCGACCCTTGGCTTCTTAAAACAAGTCCCAGTGAAAACCTTTATCCATGAATGAAACTTCCAGACTAGGAGGTTGTTTTGCCCCAATAACAGATGGGAAAAGGGTTTTGACAACGAAGTGTGTGGGGGAAAAATCCTTTGTCTAAGAGAATAGGAAGATTTTTGTGTGAATAAATTTTCCAACAATTAAATCAGCGTATGCAAAGTGCTCTAGTGTGCCAGCAGCCCAGCTGTGTGAAGCAGCAAACAGAGATTGTTCATGGATTTTGTTTCAGCTGTAACTGGTGCTGCATGGGGAGAAGGGCCAAAGGTAACACTGTGCAACTCTTTCAACCCAGATCCTGAAGCCAGGGCTAAAGCAATCTAGGTGAGGCAATCAGCGGCTAAAATATTCTTTGCCTTACCTAATTTTAAGCAACTAACATAACACCAGTGTTTAAGGTAGGAACCTAGTCACTCTGAACTCCTGCAGGCAGGAGACCAGTCCTTGAGACATCCCTGACTTCGCAGAGAAGTTATAGGGATCCAGCCCCTGAGATGTCCTTCTTCAGTCCTTCTCACAGCTCCCACACCTCTATTTCTGAACCCCACTAAATGTTTCAATTATCACCTGTGCATATAAAAAGAGTGATGATCTCGGGTCAGATTACAGATTATCCAGCCCTGAGCCTTGTCCCTGGTAGTGGTCAGTGATGGATACACGAGGAAAAGCAGAAATAGAGGGCAAGGACATACCGATACCTCCTTGGAAACACTCTCCTACTATTTTGTGGTTCATAGTCTTGCAGAACCAAGAAAAGAAAACCAGTATTTAAGTTAGAAAGATAACTGAGTTGGATGCACTCATTTGTACTGTACTGGGAATAATACACATACCAGGGGACTGCAAATTAAACAGCAAAATCGGTTTGATTCCCTGTTGTCAAAGTCATCGTCTCTAGGGCCAAATATGTTTCTTTTAATGATCAGTTTATGTAAGCCCATCTAATATGAGACTGTTTCCATATGGGAACTGTACCATTTAGATGGATCAAACCATACACACTTCTAAGAAACAGGAAATCAGAAACAGCCATCAGAATCCCAGCCTGAGACTCCACGAGATACTACACAGGCAGATTTGTGGGGAGAAGCTGAGAAACAAGGCCAGTAAGGTCAGATGTGAAGGAAAAGGAACTTAATGCTTTGAACTGTTGGATTCTAACCAAGTAGCTTTGAAAGTAGTCTCAGAGAAATTTTCCTCAGTTGCTCCAGGAGTTAGTTATTTTACAATATGAACAAAGTATCAGAGAGAAGAATTTGGCTTTTTATGACCTCCTATGGGTGCAATGCCAGTTTTGCAGATTCTTACATCATTGAGGTTTTGGTAAAAACATACTGAGCCTTTCCTCCTTTATTACCCCATATCCAAAGGGAGTTTTTCTTGACATCTCTAATGTAGTGCACCAAATTCCTGAGCTGAGCAGCTACTCTTTCTCCTGGACTGACAGCCAGCCAGCGCTGCAGTAAACAGCCCATGTACTCTGTCAGTCTTTGATTTTCTGTGTCCTCTCATCATTCTCTGCTGTATCACAGCTGACCAGAAGACACAGCACCTCAGAGGCCTGTGAGCAGGAGAGCTGCAGACCTAAAGCAAAAAGCAAAGTACGAAGATATCTATTATAAGCATGAAGGGTTTTCTGTGCCAGATCTCGCACAGGCATCGTTCTTGATGTCACATGGAAAAGAAATCTGTTTGCTGCCTTCAGCCCAGTACGACAACAGCACTGCAGAATTGGAAGCAGAGACAGCTCTGTGCCAGCATAAAAGAATAGGATGTCTACTGACAATTTTTCAAAGGGTGCTCAAGGTTTCCTGCAGTATTTATGGTGAGTGAAACAGTTATATGGCTCATGCAGAAGGGCTGAATGAGCAATGTCAGCACTCCTTCCCAGGGCCCTTGGAGAGTTTGACTTGTTAGCTACAGGCCACCTTGAAAGCATCAGGCCTCTGAAGAGAAAAAAATTAATTTTGTAAAATGATTTTACACCCTGCACCTAAGCAATCAACAGGCAACAGAAGACTCCTCCCCAGATTTTGAGAAGGGTTAGGTAATACCTCCAAGAGCATCAAATCCAACCATTCCCTGATTACTGCCAGGTGCACTGCCACATCTACATGACTTTTTAACACTTCCAGAATGAGGAACACAAGCTCAGAAAGAGTATTCCCATATTGGTTGATAGAGCACACACTTCAGAGGCTAAAGCAAATGTGGCAAAATGGAACTGCTCGTAGCCTCACTTAATACGAAGCTGCCAGAAGCAGTCAGTCTTACACGTGTCTGGCCTTTATTTGTTGCATGTGAGTTGCCTGCTAAATACCATCAGAGATAATCTGTCACAAGAAACTCCCCCAGCCAGAGCAGGGAGACCCTGAGTCCTCTAACACAAACAAAAACATGCCCCTTACAGTGATATCTCCCATGCGAGTTCATCATTTGCTCTTCAGTCCAGAGGAAACAGATCACAGCTTTTCTTTTGAAACGAACTTAATATTAAATCTCGAAGACAAAGAAACCAAGGCCATGTTGCTGAAGCTCTACACAAGGAAAGATGAATTGGCCAAAAGGTAAAACCTGGTAGAGTCAGACTCTACTTCTCTTGGGGGGACAGAATAAGCACATCTCTATCTCTCTCTGCTGAAAGAACAATGTACAGCCCTTACAACTAAGCTGTACTTTGTTGTACTTTGATGCAAATGAATCAGAAAAATTCATTTCTGATAGGCAGGTCTGATTGGGAATTTTTTTAAGTACCTTTCACTGAATCTGTCGTTTGAATTAGTCTTTGACTGATCATGCATTCTAATTCCAGCTGAAAGCAAGGGCACTTAGTGCCTGGGATATCAGGATCTGTCTCTTGGTGGTTTAAATCACAGAACACATAACTGGACGTGTTAAACTCACAGTATTGTACAGCTTCAGAGTAAAACAAAACATGCTTCACATTCCCTGTCAGCATTTTTTCCTCTCCCTGCCCGCTCAGCTGCTCTCGTTTTCATCACTGACTAAAGAACTTCACACCCAGTATAGCAGAATACTACAGGCTGTAAACGGTTTGAGTAGAACATTTTTCACATCTCATTTTCCCCCCTAAATTAAAATTAAATCGTGTCTATTTACAGTTTCTGCAATGTTTGTGTAAACTGCTAGATCCCTGACTTTGCAAAGAGCTGGCACATAGGTATATGACTAGAAGGTTCTGCTGAATATGAAACTCATAAACATATGCTTATCAATATTAATTCTTTTGCAGATATAAAACATGAATTTATTAGCATAATCTAGTGCTTAGCACAACGTCTAGTCCCCCATCACTGCCACAAATCCATATGTCTTAAACTGAGGTATTGAAGGCAGATGAAAGGATTCTGCTAAGATGTAAATATTTATTTCCTTCTGAGCTGGGTTAAGCCACAAGGAGATGACAATAGCTAATTTGGCACCAGGCTGCTTCCTACCTGTGGAGATGCCTAAAACAGAGGAAGTGTCCTGAAGATAACATACGGTCTATACACTGGATATGCATTACATCATCTGTTGAATCATGGCCAGTTTCCTTTCCAATTGTGGGTCACATAAAATGGGGAAAAGTGTCCCAGTGCATAAAATACCCCTTTTTTTACACTGCTGACACCATCCCTGTTGGAGAAGGAATGAAGCCTTCCCCAAAGGAATGACATCTTCCTCTCGCTGGTAGGGAGCTCTGATGCAGAGGCTTCCGTGGTCGTAGTGCTGTGAATTTACTATTAAGAGTTCCTTTGCTAAAATGAATAGCCAGGTGCAAAACTAAGCTGGACTCAATGCTAGGGAGAGCTTTGCTTTCCCAGTGGCGTGTCCAGACTCCTAGAAAATGAGGGAAGTTTAGTGTGATGGTTGTGATCCTGTTCAGGTTCAAAACAACAACCCTGCAAATAGTTGAGAACTGTGGAAGCTCATGTTCTCTGCAGGGCAAAAGGAACAGGACGAAATTTCATTTACAAGAATCATCTGCTAAAAACATTGCTTTCATTTTGGAGCACTGCATGGGAGCCTTGGATTTAGTACCAAATCAAGAGGTCTGAGGTGCTGGTAGAACTACAGAGGAGTCCAAGGGTTTCTGTGGCCAACACCTGCTCTCAGAGTAGAAACATGATCCTGCCTCTATCCCAAGCAAGTCATAACTCCCACCTAGTTTTAAAACCTTCCATTGAAAACCTGGAAAGTGCTGGAGTCTGTGGCACCCACTTTACAAGTTTAATGGCAGTTTAAAGTTTGATACTCCTTTTTGATGAAAACATTCCATCACTAACACCACAATGAACAAATATTTCCCATGACCAGAATAAGGATCATGCATTACCTAATGCCGAAGACCATAATTAATAATTAAGTCACTCTTCTAACAATGTGTTTTACAGCAAAAATAAAAATGTTAATCTGAGATATTTTAAAAAAAATCTATAATGTGGCATATAAAGTCGTTTGCAGAGACAAAGGTTAATTTTCAGAGGCAATTTATCAAATTTTGGAACAAATTTTGCTTTTTCAGTGAGTAGCACTCATCAGAACAGGGTTAAATATGAAAAAGAAACTATTCCTCTGAATAATCAGCTAATTAAATACTTCACAAATTTTACACTACACTTATAATTAAGATGCAGAAAAGACCAATTATGGAAAATTATTTAGGAAAAGTCACCTTTGCTTTTTTATCTCAGTTCTGCATTGATTTGGTATTCAAAGGAATGAAGTATATTCCTTTTGAATAAACCATCATCTTTAGTTCACATGACCTTTCAAGCAGCTCAGACACTCAGTTTTTGAACCCTTCCTCATGATGTTGTCCTATAGCACTTATAACATTCCTAACTACACACTGTAGCAACCAGTATTGTCTTGGGTAGTCTACCTGTTCACCTGAGTTACTCCTCTGTCCAAAGCCAATATTCAGACACATCATAATATTTCAAATAATCCATGCTAGTCCATGCTTAGTTCAGTCCATGACAAACATTATGAATTTAAAAAAAAAAAGAAAAAAATCTGGCTTCTGTGATCTTCAAAAATCCCCATTCTTCATGAAACATACATTATTTTGCTCTTCTGTCACTGTGGAAATGTTCACTGGAATCTGGATAACTAGCCTAAAGAACAGAAACCTCTATCCCTGCAGCAATGTGACCAGGCACACCTTTCTGCTCATCCTGTGACAGTGTGGATTCAGCTTTTAAGCCCTGCACAATGTCTGGTCTGACCTGGATGTGGCTACAGAGATGGCTTTTAATGAAACAGGCCGCCCTTTCAAATTCCTTCCTTTGGATCTTTGATCGGCCGTGAATCCCTGGGTTTTGATTGTCTATATTAGGTATATTAGGGTAACGAACAAATATCATTCCTGGAACAGCTGGACACTGCTGCTGGGCATTAGCAGAGCCACTTCTTGCCACGAGCATTCATAATTTAATCAGGCAAGAAGGGAAGGTGAGAGAGGATTTATTAGCCCCCTTGGCAGAGAGCAGGAATTTAGAAGTCATGTTTGACAGCATGCAACTTGCTCAGCTTGCAAACATGTGCTGGGGTGCAAAACCAAGGCAACCATAGTCCATTTTGGTGACAAACAAGCCTGTGAGTCTCAAGGGGAGACACGGACACTGAGGTAGAGAAACTCATCTATGAACAGGGCCTGGATCACCCCTAACCTCTACCAGCTGGCTTTAAACATAGTATTTTTTGTTGGCTCTAAACATAAATATCACAGCACTGTCACAGGCCGTGCTGACATGGGCAGGGAGATGGAGGGCCACAGAAAAACAGGTATTTAAGCATCTTCCTCCTCTTGAAATTTTGGGAGTTAGATGAAAATCCTTTTTCAGGTTTTGGCTGCAGGTGAGTTGTCTAGGCCTGTAATTCAAATGAGGACTTACAATGAGATCTTAAACTCAGCTGAAGCTTGGGTCAAGCCTAGGGATTGCCTGACCTGCACATGGCAGGGGTTCTGGGGAAACTGCAGCCACCCATGAGCACCATTACACCAGCATGAGCCTAAAAACCCTTCCCAGGCTGAAGGCAGAGGTCTGTGCCTTCCCTGCTCACACAACCAAACATGCCACGAGCACAGCTGACAGACTTTTGAAAGCATCACTGGTTACCACTAATGAATGTCTGTCCACTCTTCCATCTTTCACAACAAAATGCCACAAAAAAATCCCACAGCTGAAGTTTTTTACAAGGGCCTGGAGTGACAGGACAAGGGTGAATGGCTTCCCACTGCCAGAGGCAAGGGTTAGATGGGACGCTGGGAAGAAATTCTTTCCTGTGAGGGTGATGAGGCCCTGGCACAGGTTGCCCAGAGAAAATGGGTCTGCCTCATCCCTGGAAGTGTCCAAGGCCAGCTTGGATAGGGCTTGGAGCAACCTGGGATAGTGGAAGGTGTCCCTGCCTGTGGCAGGGGATGGGACTGGATGAGCTTTAAAGTCCCTTCCAACCCAAACCATCCTGAGATTCTATGATTTTATGATGACTCCATTGCCATTTGCTATATTCCACCCACTTCTCTCTAGCACAGGACCACCAGTACAACCTCCTATCCATCAGACAGAAAGTATTTCACATTTATCCACAGTCTTCCATGGTCATGTTGACCTTTTGCTGGAGAGCCTGCAACAGGTTATTCATTTAAATAGCTGAGTACAGTCAATTGCTTGTGTTTTTCCTTTAAAAACCTTAAGTAAGGAAGACAGAATGGTAGTTTATCCACAGCCAACATCAACCTCCAATACAGTGAGTTGCAACAGCATCTGGCCCGCAGGATCCAGTGCTCTACCAGGAGATATTAAGGAAATGCTTTTGATAGGGAGAGACATCCCCAGGAGAGCTCTCCTCTGAGAAGAGGGAAGCACAGCATGGCATTTAGCCAGATTAGGTTTTGGTGTGGTTTTTTTCAGAACATTCCCATCACCATCACCTTTATTTAAACTTCACTTTCAATCAGCTTTTTTATTTCCTTCCAGGTGTATCCAGCAGCTCCTCTGGAGTTAAGAAATTTGTGCGTGGGTTTTCTCGCAAGCACTGTGGGCAGGAAGGTATGTGGGAACAGTAATTCAGTCACTTTAAATCACATATAGCTGAAGCTTGAAAGGAAAATAATAATAAATGCTTCAGATTGTCAGGCTCAGTGCAATTCTCAATCAATTAAAGCTTATTTTAGCACCAGGGCAGTTTATTTTTATAATGTTCTCCTGGCATTTTGATGCTTTCATGTTACTGTGCAGCTAAAAGGTCTTGCTGGGAACAAATTACTCTTGGTAAAGCATTTTCTGAACTGCAATTTTAGTTTCTGTCATATGACAATAAATAATATCTACATGAGCAAGCAGCAGCAAGAAAATAGCTAGTGGCAGTGAGAGAGCAAGGCTTTGGACCTGGGTGAAGGAGGAAGATAAATCTGGGATTCAAACACAGTAAAACCATATTTGGGTTCAGAGACTACCAAAGTATTTTCACTGCATAGGACTTTCAAATGTGATTCAGTGTGTTGAGACATTCAGTGGTGAAAATTCACCTATGAAGATATTCGTATATCAGCTTGTTGGGGTTTTTTAATCACCTGTTTATAATTAATTATATTAATTATATATTATAATAATTATAAATTTATAATTTATAATTATAATAAATTTGATCTTCATTTTGTGGTGTCATTTTGGTTCCCATTTCATGGACATGGATGACACAGGAACACCCAAATCAGTATTCCTACTCCTCCCTTGCAATCCATGCTGCACTTCACAAAACAAACCGCTGTGTCAGATTACACTGAAGGTGTCACAGGTCAAAGAACTGGCTAACTGATGAGGAGAGCTCTTCCCTGATGTTACAACAAAAATCATAACTAGCACTGCTTGTGGGTCCTTGCAGTCTATGGAAGTAGCTGGCAAACAGAAACCAGTGCTGTGAGTTCACCTCCATTGGAATCACAGATGAAATATTTCCTTAACAAGGTGGGAAATAATCACTCTAAATTGTCCTTTTTTTTTTTTTTTCACTGTGACAAAGAGATTAGGGAGGATATATACTGTTGCATACTGTCATTATAACCTGATTCAGTTTTTGCTCTAAGCTTTAACAGACAAAGAAATTAAAAGCAAGGTGGAAAGGGTATATGAAGACTGACCTTACCCTTCTTTTAATTTACAGATTTCTAGTCTCTCAGTTTCTCATATATGTCCTGCTTTAGGCCTGGGGACATGCCTCATGATACACTGCACCAGGTAGAGGTTTTCCACTGTCTTTTCGCAGCTGGAAAAATTCACCATTTCAAATAGAAAGCAATAGGAAACTTAGGGCCTTTCAGCACAGCAGAGTCACCTAATTCCCTCAGACAACTCATGGTCAGGTGTTATCCCCACCCCCCCTTGGATACCACTACAGCTTTGCCCTGAAAATCCAAGGAAGTTGTAGTTCAGGTCTACACACAGAGCATCCATTTCTCTGGGGAAAAGAAGGACAAACCTTTTTCCTCAGGACTGCTCCTTCCAGATGATCAAGCAGAACTGGCTGGCACTTCAGAAATCAGTGTTTTCACAACAAACATCCTGCTGTTGCACATAATCTATTCTGGATGGTCACCAGCTCCACAGGAATACACACCTTGCTCCAGGCCACACACCTGGCAAATGACTGCAAGTTCTGACCAGCCCTACACCTGAATTCACCAGCTGCTGCCTGGAGCCAGCATATCACCCTTCCCTAAAATATGCAGAAAAGCCATTCACTCTGCATTTCACAACCACTGCCCTTCCTTGCAATCATCTCCACTCTCCCATCACGGCATGTCTATGCTCCAGAATTTAAAGTGTTCCTGTTTAAAAGTATTATCTTCCCAGCAACCAGTGAAAAGCTACAGAGCTACAAAAAAGTTGCAGTTCAATATCCATCCAGGCTGGTTTCAAACTACAGCTCCAAGTTCTTCATTCCCCATTGGTTTTAATAGGTTACTTAAGTTAAATGTAAGAGCTTCAATTAAAAAATTGTTAACAATCTTGTTATTTTTGCAGAACTATCCACTCCTTTTTTAACATAGCACCTTAAACTTTCTCCTAGTACTCCAAAAGCCAAGTTCATCCTTATCCTCATTCAAGGGGGGACATGAGCTCTATCATTTTTTGATTAGCTGAAGGTTTGGTTTCAGAGCTCCAGGCTCTGACTGCAGGCAGAGCTGCACCACAGTGCTGAGATTTCCAAGCTGGCTTGGGAAGGCAAAAAGACACTTCTGTAACAGAGTGGCTGCTTTCAGTGCTTGAACTGTGATTTCTGCAGGATGGGGTGGAGCCATCTACCACTTAGTCAGCTCACCTCACACTCCATGTGCAGTGCACTCTTTGCCCTCCTCAGCATCTCTTCCCTCATTTCTGAACCAGCAATCATAGCATTTCTTGGCCTTGCAGGTGTACTGCAGGAGCAACAAGGACAACTTTCCAATTACTGCAAAAAAACCCTGACCTGTCTTTTAACTTATGGTTTTGTCAGTCTGAAAACCGCAAGAACAGGGTCCATCTGACTGGGCACAGGACTCACTTCCACAAGCTTTGACAGGCCCCTGGATCATCTGGTTAAGATAGACAAAATCATGTACAGCTCATGGGAACCAGGAAATCATGGTATTAATGACACTAAACATAGATATACTTGGCTCCCACCACCAGTGTATGCGCCTACACTTACCAAAACCCTCCATGCAGTTAGCTGAGATTTAGTCAACACACTCCATGGAGAAAACGGTTCTTTTAATCCCAAGGTATCTCAAAGATGTGTCAAATGAATCATGTCCTGAAAATGCTTTTGTCTTTCCTGATTCTAATGGGACCAGTTCAGCTGCAGGTGGGATGGCAAGAGGGCCAAGTGTGAAAACAGCATGGAAATAAGTTGATGTCAAATAAATAACATGAAGAATTGAGTTATGATTGTTTTCCCCTTAATATTTAATCCCCCAAAAGTGCCTATGTCAAATCGAGTGAAGATGTCAGAGAAAATCCCATTTCCTCCATCCTCGTGTCATTGAAGGGGGACAAAGCCACAGAATTTCACCTAGTTATGCTCTGGCCCTCTTATTTCTCTCTCATAGCTACTGTAGATGATCATCAGCAAATGAATAAAACATACTTTCATGCGAATGGAACAACATGTGCCAGCTTTGCTGTTGGCATTCTGTCCACATGACTAGCACTCCCCTTTGCTAACCCTTCTTCCCACTTCTATTATTAACGCTCCTCTCTCAGACAGAAGGAAGACAACGCGAATCTGGGACATTTCTTTTCCCCCCAAGTAACATTAAGAAATGGTCTGGGATGCGTAGAGGCCAGGATTTACATTTCCAGGCAACACAAGAAAAATCAGATACTTAAAAATACCATTTCTCATAGAACTGAAAGAATTTCAAAAGCAACAATAACAAAATAATTTGAAACTGTTAAAAGGAAATGCCCAGTTATGTAGCACGTAGCTTTTAGAACTTCTTTCCTCAAGGCAAAGGGCTTACTGTGCTTCAAAAACTCCTTTATTGACCCATATAAAGGGTTGACAGATTCACAGACTGAGTACAAACACCCCAGAACTACTGTGTGAGCCTCTGAGACCTCCCTCTGCTTGGCTGTTCTGTAATCATCTTCCAGGAATGGTGGAGAAGAAGGTGGGAGATAGGGACAGCTTGCGTGACCTGAAGTATTTATTATTCAACATTTCCTTCTTTTTGTGCTCTTCACTAACATGCCTGACCTCCAGGTCACCCCACAGGGATGACAGGGAGTGATGACAGGAATATAAAATGAAAAAAACCCTCACGTTTGCATAATTTGGCCCCTGGAAGAAGTCTGAGGGTGAAACTGAATAACCTAAAGATTATTGAGAGACTCTTCCCTGGCTTTTAGGGTATGTTTACCCTTTGACCATCTCACTTGCCTACAGAATAAATAACACCTGCTATGGCAATAACAAATACAGCTTACTGGGGACAGAGCTCCTGGTGCACTTCTTTATTTGCTAAGAACACTTCAGGAAAAGGAATTTGAATGCCTGCAAAGAAATATTCACTTGCTGCACCATTTGAAGGGCAGCAGAGAAACCCTCAAACAAGCAGCCAACGACTGGGTAAATGCCAGACTTCACTGAGTTATGCCAGGGACGTATTTGGCCATGAATATTTTGTTTGTACATCCTCCATAAAGTTGAATCATCAGGCAAATTCTGCTTAATCATAACCTAAGCCAGTACATGCTGAAATCAATGGGAGGCAATCTTGATTTCCAAGGGAGGGAGTAGAATCTAAATCACTTTATTATCAATTCAGACTCACTTTTCTTTTTTTCTTTTTTTTTCTTTTTTTTTTTTTTAATATTCTTACAGCAAAATCTACTGCTCAAGTGGTATTAACCCATAACTGCTACCAACAGTAATAGAGATCCTTAATCCAGCAACTGACCAAGCACCCACAAGCTTTTTAAGCCCTAGGGAGAGCATACAACAACCCTGGGAAGCATCCAGTATCACACTGGACTGATACACAAAATAGCTATTTCAAGCTCTTTTCCCTATTTGTTACCATGCCGGATAAAAAGGCATTAACTAATTATTTTAATTGCACTTTTTGTAGTATTTCTCGTGGGACCTGGACTGCAGCTGCCTCAGCTTGATCCCATCTGGCTGGGGGATGGGAAGCTATTATAAAATGTGTTTTCCCCAGGGTGAACAGGGCTTTCTGCTGCATCTGTCTTTACGGAGGTGGTGGAGCTATTGGAAACAGGTGTGTTGTATGTAAACGCTCCCTGGCTTGAAACTATCTAATGGACTCCAGCAGGAAAACTTTAATCAGCTTCACAGGAATCAAACCCAGCCAAACTCCCACCCCGGCTTTTTAGCGGGGAGGAAAACACACAATGACCACTTTAAAAAGAACAAATGCACCTTTGTGGGACTGATGCCCTTGAAAAATGTGTTTATGGGTTTTTCAACACGAATTTTCTTAGTTTCTGAGGGCAAAATGTCACAACTTTTTGGAAGAGTCATGATCTCGCAGGCGTCAAATTATCTGCAACAAGATTCAGATCACTTATGGAAAAATAAGCTCTTAGGAATGGAGCGAAGGGAAACGCCCCCACAGAAACCTGATTAATCAAGTACAATTGGCAGCAAGCGTAGAAGAGGGATGGTGTTCTTTAGGAGACATTTTTTAGTGCAGATGAGTTCCTGCTTGGCTCCAAGTGATGTTGTCATGTTTTCCCTGTTCCCATTCCTGTTTCAGACCTTGTGAAAGGCTCTGTCGGAATCTCAAACCCCATGACTCATTTTGCTTGGGCTACAGTCTTTTACAGACGCCCTATGACAAGTAAGAGGGAGGGTAGTTGGGATTTTCATTGGTTACAACCAGGCTGTCACTGCTAAAAATCTGTGTCTCCCCCTGAAAATCCTGCTCAGGTTAAAGATGAGCTACATCACATAACCGTCCCTGAGCTGGGTGATCTGGTTAGATCCTCTTCTCCAGAGGTTCCACAGTAACATCATCTCCTGAAGGTGCTGCTGGCAACCTCTTTGTTCTCAACTCTTTCAGGGTGGGTAGAAGGTGGCAATTCCCCCCCTCACAGACACAATGGGATAGCCAGAAGTGGATATCGCTCCTTCTCCGTGTCTGATGTTAGGGAGTTAACTTCCCCCCCCCTGTGTTATTTTAGTTCATTTCCTGAAAAAAATAACAGATGTACCCAGGGACCAGGAAAGGAGCTTTGGGAAACATTTCTGGTTTTTCACTAAACAAATTCTGACAAGCCGAACATCCAAAGTACAACAGCTCCCTTCCCCTCTCTGACCTTTGCCTCCCAGCTTGGGAAGGCTGTCAAAGGCCTCTTCTCCTCCCCTCACATTTTCTGTGTCTGCAGCCCGGTCTGTGCACTTGCTTGAAAGATACCCTGGGGTGAAACAGCATCTCCTGACTCGGAAGGGACTAAATTATATAATTATTTTATATTTTGGGTGCAGGTAGGGTTTTCTTTGACTCTCCTACATCCTTGTGATTGGTTAATGAAAGTGCAGCATCTGGTCTAGTAGGTCCTAATTAAAAACTAAAAAATAAATATGATTTTCTCAAACACTTCCAACTAGATGTTCCAGACTATGTTGTTTTATGGAAAAGCTCATGGTGTACCAGGACAGAATGGTGTTTTAGTGGCTGAAGAAAACACGAAGCTGCAGCATTAAAAGCACTACAGCCTGGCTTAAGATGGAGTACAAATGAAAAAATCAAACCTGTCCTGTTCTCAGCTACCTGTGTTTGCTCCTGCACTGCTCCTTCTCTTGTACAGCACTAATGTCACTATGGGTTTTTCATGATTAACAGAGAGGTAATCCAGTTTAAAATAAACCCAGAAGAAAAATGATTTTAAAAGGTTAGCTTCCCAGCACACAAGCACACCAAAAATAAAAAAAAAAAAAAAATCAGAAGAAGGGATGCTACAGGAAGATAGAGGTGAAGGGGTGAGAAGATTGGACTTTTCTGTCAGCTGGACGTGTTTGCAAAATGATGGCCTGAAAAAGTGACTTGTGGCATTCTCAAGCAAGCCCTGCTGAAATCTTTGGACAGCACAGTATCACATCTCTCTATTTTTACACAGCAGAGGCTGATTCTCCAACAAAACCAACCCGTCCAAGCCAGGAGGAGGATAAAGACATTTCACTCAAGTGGCCAGGACAGAAAGCCAGAGAGCCATGTGCAGATGGAAGATTTTGGCCACAGGAGAGCTGCTGCCTCACCGTGTGACACCTCAGGAGAGGGGCTGGGCCTCTGTTTGCCTCAGCTGGGAAAGCTGGTGGGGAGGGACGTGCGGGTGCTGTGGCTGAGCTGGATGTTGTGTAACCAAGCTGGATGTTGTGTAGCTGCTTGTGGGCAATTATGTCCAAAGTCACAGCAGTGATGCTAGAAAGCTCCAGGCATCTCCACCAGATTTTGCTGGCCATTAATCCAGCAGAAGGCTGCTAATGGCATCTGATTGCTTTCCTTTGTGCTACTGCTATTTAAGGCTGCTCTGAAGGGCACAAACTCTTCCCTATTATACAATGCAAGATTCAGGAAAAATAATAACCCTGGGCTTCAGAGAATGAGTTCTTAAAATGACAATAAACTAACAAGATGTGAGCTTTATTTTTTAAGTCTCCAGCCATGAACTGAAAAGGAATAAGCTCCTGAAAAGCAAGGATCTCTGACGATAAACAAAATTTCGTCTAGTTAGAGTGGATGAAGAATTCGTCCATGACACTTCCACTACTAAAAGCCTTTAGAGCAACAATCTAGTTATGAACCCCATCCACTGCAAAGCTGTACTGCACTGAGGCTTCTGCATGTCCACCCAGCATCCCTGCACATGGAGAAGGGCACAATGTCCGCTGGGAAGTTCATAACATGGCAGTGTGCAGCAAAGATTTTCAATATGGGTCAAAATACTTTCAATATGTGTTTGCACAGGAAAAAGGGCATCCAGCAGTGTTCCCTTACTTCATCCATGCACAGAGAGCTCGTGGAGCAGGTCCAGGGGAGGGTGACACAGGTGATGAAGGGACTGAATCATCTCTTTGAGGAGGAAAGGCTGAGGGAGCTGGGGCTGTTCAGCCTTGAGAGGAGACACTGAGAGGGAACCTCATCCATGTGTGCCAGTGTCTGCAGGGAGGGGGCAGGGGATGGACCAGGCTCTGCTCTGGGATGCACAGCAATGGGACAACAGGAATGGGCAGGAACTGACAGCCAGGAAGCTCCACCTGAACATGAGGAAGAACTCTGTTGTGCAGTGACCAAGCACTAAACAGGCTACTCAGATAAGGTGTGGAGTTTCTCTTGCTGGGAATAGCCCAGAACCATCTGGACACAATCCTGTGCCATGTGCTCTGGGATGGCCCTGCTGGAGCAGGGAGGTGGGACCAGATGACCCACTGTGGTCCCTTCCAGTCTGAACCATTCGGGATTTCTGTGAAAAAGAGGACCAGACCCATCAGCCCCACTGGGCAAACTTTCAATACCTGGAGATGGTATCAAACTTTAAAGTTTTTGGGGTAGTACTTTTAGTGTGGCTATGCAATGGTCAGCCCTGTCTATGGCACATTATTATGGTTTGTCCCTTCCAGAAAAGGTAACAGATATGTCATTCACTGTCTGATTTGAAAAGGACTCACACAACAACCTGAGGACACTGACTTTGACTGTTGCTCAGATGTTGGTCTAATATGGGAGGGTTACAGACAAAGCTTTGTCAGAGTTTGGAGAGTCATCTATCATGAGCAAAAGCAGAGCCAAGCTACTGAGAGAGGCAAGGACTTTGCTTTTCTTGACACCCAGGCAACTCCTTCCAGCCCCAAGGAAAGAGGCCATCTGACTCAGAAAGGATGGCAAGCACCATCACATGTATTAGTTAATAAGAAATGTAGCTTCCCTGTAGATAAAGACAGTGATGTTTAAATTGTGTCACTCAGCATGTGACACTGCCTGCTTTCCTGTCTGTCTCCAGGGTCTAATCTACAATCCCAGTATGATCCCTCCTGCCCTGCACAAGGAAAACTCTGGGGGAGAAGGTGTAAGAGGCTGGGAGGGTGACTGGAAGTCAGAGGCACAAACTCAGTGGCGTGAACCAGCCAGACTGAAAAATCCCCCTTCTTGTGGAACCACTCCATTACAGGACAAGTTTAGGAACAATGGCTCAGCACTACCCAGATCTCCTAAAAGCACACTGAAAACATATTTTAAATCACCTATAAAACGGTGGATTTTATACAGGCTAGTGAATATCTAGAGGGAAAACTAACCAGCTTGTATAGCAAGCGAGTCAAACACAATTTTCCATTTGGCTTGCAATCAAAAGAAGGTCAAATGATGTACCAAATCCTACCTTCACAAGTACACGGGACAGCAGTGTAGTTGGGAGCAAAATTTGATTGGAAAAAAAGGAGTGAACTGGCCATTTCAATCCCTGCTGTAAGCATTCCTGATTAACGCCAGCTGATAGTTTTAGAATAGAAGGTCTGAGGATTAAAGTCTTATGTAGGCTGAAAACACTACGTCACCTCTCTAAAATTACTTTTCTTAGTATCATTTAACACTCTGTGTTCTCTTAGCATCAATTCTTAGGTCCTCATTCACTAATGGGAAACTTCACCTCAAATCCAGTTATTATTTAGGGTGACTCGCTCACTCTCAGAGTCTTCTGTAAGAGATAGTGCCTCCAACTGTGCTTCATCATATTTTTTCACTTGTACTCTTCAAATCCTACCTTAATGGTATCCCTGGGAACCAGTGCAACGTCCTACATGTAGATTAAGGAGAACCACAAGCCCTGATCTTGTTTTATGCTGATGATTCTTAACACAAAATAGTAATGCAACGCCCATTCAGTCAAATATTTTAACTGTAAATAATACAATAGACTTTCAGACTACCACCTGACAAAGAGAATTGCATTTAAAAAAATGTACTCAGCTCCTTAAGTTCATGATTCCAATGTCCTCTCTTTGCATGTTCAACTTCCAAACTAGAGGCACTAGGCTGCCTTACCTGTCTTTGCTCTGTTTACTGCAAATAGTAGAAACCAAATTTTTTTGGATGTCACATTATACAGAAAGATTTTTTTTAAAAAATAAAGCTTATTACATTTGAAGGAGCAAATAAAAAATCTGATTGACACTCAATCTTGATAGCATTAAGGATATATTCTGTGGGGTTTTTTCTGAACTGAAATTTTAAAAAAATTACATACAGCTTCCTCTCTGGAAGAAACATGTGCTGGGCCTGCATTCCAGCATTTTGACTATTGCTCTGATGTTGGTGCATAAAAACCAGAATTCATCTGATTCCATCTATTTTTCCATCTATAATTGGTCTAATGTGGAAGGTTGGAACTTCTGGACATTCTCCATTCCTACATTCTAATGGGACAAAGATTTGCTCTAAACTGTGGCAGTTTGCTCAGAGAACTTCCAAGGAAGTTCCACAGTTTCTCCTAGCAGCCTCTTGTAATGTTGAATGAATGCTCCCATGAGTCCACTTAATAAATTTGCCCTGAAATTCTACAAAACTTTATTAATCTGTTTCAGGACAGATTTTCTTTTCTCTCTACCTATGTAGTGCTGCCAAAAAATAACCAACGCTGAAAATCTCATACAGAAAACAGTTCCATATGTGGCCCAGAGAATCTGGTGATTTTTGAGGCCTGGGACCATAAGCAATTTGCTTTCAGCCCTAACTGAAGCTATTTTTTTAAATTTGTCAGATAATGAAAAATGCTGCAGATGGGATTCATTTACCTGACTAATAATGCCTCTCATTCTGTTCTAAGCCTTAAGAGATATCAAAAGCTTAAATGAAAAGAAAAAAAGCAAGAGCCACATCATTTTTGCTGAGCTTAAACTGCTTTGCAAGTAACAACACTCCCGGTTTCCTGCTGAATTTAATTCCAGGCTGGAAGACACCAAAAGACATGGATTGCTCCAATGTACAAGACAGCAATACTTTTGGGTTTCATCATAAAGAATAAAAACTTCTTGAAAATCAGATGTACTGAGCTGTGAAGTGGACACAGATCTACACCACTTTGAATCTGCTCTTTGAAACTGGTATTTTTATTATTAGCTGTCTAAGTGGGAAGTGTATAATTTTCAGGTGCAGGTCTAGGAAGCTGCCCATGCTAAGAAATTCTACAAGTTTTTGTCTTATTTCCAAAATTTAGTTACCCAGTGAACATGAAGTTCTTAGTATATGTATGGTCACCTTGACATCAACAAGTACAAACACAGACACTGAAACTGAATGATACTCACTTTTCTTTTCAGAACAGAATGTTGCAAGCTTGAAATGTCATACATTACGTGATTTAAGCAAGGATAGACAAAAGCCCCTTACTAGGACACTGAAAAGTATTTCAGATTTGAAATACTAAAAGTAATAGAGTTTTAAAATCAACTGTAAAATAAGCATTCTTGAAACATAAGAAAGATCTTTAACAGAGGAGATAGATGTTAATAATTTGGGAACTACAAAATATTAGCTGCTTGCTGGGATCAAATGGAACATACAGTCCCTCCAACAAAGATGATCACGTGCAATTTTTGCTTGTAAAATCACTTGTAGGATATTGACAGGAGCAGCAGCAAAACAAAACTGATAACTGAGCACACAGCTCTCACACTGCCAGCAAAAACAGACCAGCAGCTATTTCCTTCTCAGATCTCAAGCTGGGATATATATAACTGAGTTAACAAACTGGAACTGCTGATCTGCCCAGTCTTAGAGCTCCAAAAAGTGGCATTTTGCTAAAATCACATGAGTAGCTAGGAATGCAAAAATACTGCCTATGGTTAAACTTGCCATACAGAAGGATTCTCTTCTAAAACCTAAAGGGCAAAGATAGTAGCTGAGATTTCACTTCAGAGGTTGTACTTCCCTTTCTGTTCTTGAAAAAGGGAGGTAAAAGCTCCTCAGTGATTCTACGTCCTCATGGTAAGCCCAGAGAGACACAGTGAGAATATTAGTGAGCTTTTTTTTTTTTTTTTACTAACTAAAGCTAATTTTCCTAACAGGTACTGCATTGACAGTTACAATCAATAAATTTAAATATTTTATTACGTGTCTTAATACCCAAACAGCAAGAATCACACTCTTGAGAGTTTTTTAAGGCAAGTGCATCCCAATTCTTTGGAGAATCATTGCGAAATTAATAAATGAACACTGAGGGTTAGAACTGACGATGATGAGCAAAGGCAATAAAAAGTAATTTTCTAGGCCTGTGACTCTGAGTCCCATTAGAGCAATTCACCAGTCCTGCATCACCTCCTCTGGCACCTTCTTTCCCAGAAATGAACTATTGATTACACCTCCAGTCTGTCACTTTCAGTGACCTAGCAAGCCTCCCACATCCCAATTTGAAGAATAGTTTCCAAGTAAAAGCTGGTCGGAAAAGGAGATAGAGGTAAAATTACCAAACTGGTGCTCCCAGAACTCAACAAAAAGAGATTATTCTAATGTAATCCTGAACCAATATTTTATACTACCAAAGTTCTACCCAGGTGGAGCTGTAAAAGCCACCTGGCAACTTTACAACAGCTTAAAGTTGTCCCTTTCTTCATGCATGGCTCCCCAGATGTCATCCAGAGTATTCTATCTTCTCGTTTTTCCAGGTTTTCTTTCCCGTGCAAATCCTGGAGGTCTGAGGCTGCATGTACTCCATCCCATTCAGTGCAGTCAGGGATAGATTTGCAGCTATGACACAATGTTTTAATGAAAATTCCCTGGATCTTGGGCAAGTTGGTATTATATCCTTTGAGTGAAAATGTTATATAAATGCAAATACTGGCTATTCCCATTTTCTCACTTTTCCTGACAAGAGAACATTGCTGTTTTTCAGTACTTCAGAAACATACTTGTGCCTGAAATATGAAGTGGACTCCTAAAAATAAGTTATAATTACAGTAAACATAATAACAGCCAAGAACAAAATCACTCTGCAAAGGCAGAGATTTAGATTTGCAGGAAACCGATGCTGGTCAAAAATACCCATAATCCTTAAACATCTTAGTCCAAAATAGTTGCAGTCTTTCAAAACCATGATTCATACAAATATTGATATGCTTTAGAAACATTAGAATTATTCTCTTCTGAGAATATCTCAGAATCCTTCTGAGGTGCTTCTGTACACTGATCTGAACCAAGATTATTTGGGCCCTGTTCAAAATTTGGATCATTTTTGAGCAAAAAATTGCATTGTTTGGTTGGTGTTAATTTAAAATATTACACTTAATTATTCCATCAAATCTCCCACTCTGATATACCTGTGAAAAGGTCTTTTGAGAAGGGAGTTAAGTGCATAACCATCCTGGCCTCCTGCCAAACAGCGCTGAGCACAGGGCTGTTGTGTGGCTGGAGAGTCATTGAGATCTTCAAAACAAAGCTGTAATAGGACATAGGTGCTGCATCATCCCTCTGGAGTGCAATTAATTCCAACTACTGCAGCCTGTGTTCGTGGCAGCTGTTTTTTGCCCATGAAATGAGCTGCATTTCCTCTGTTGGTGCTCGTCTGATCCGGTCCATCGGTTTTTTTTGGAATCTTGGCTCTTGTCTTTTTTTCTCTCTTCTGTGATGCCTCAGCACTCTTGAAAACCTGGCATGTAATTAGAGCGTGTAATGCCAGGGAGGTGCATTGCTGCCATCAGCCTCCCCTGGATGTGATGGAAAAATTCATTATTGCAGTCTCTCAGCATACTGGTGGATAGTGGATACTAGATCCTAGATAAGAGATTTACTTGAAACCAGGAAACAAGGTCTTAAATCTCTCTCTTCAAGGGCAGAGCCGGTGTCACATTCGTAGGGTCAGATGCCAAGAGAGATTTCTTTTTCTCCCATTCCCACCCACACATGGGATGATGTGCCCAGCTATTTTAGTTTGAGGGGGTCCTGTGCGACCTGCAGCCTCAGCAAACACCCTGATCACTCATCCCTGAAAACTCATGCTTGTGCTCAAATGAGTGTTCGTTTGATTAACTCGACAGCATCTGCACAATGCTCAGATACTATTTAGGTATCACAGGAGAAAACACCCTCCAACCCCACAGAAGTCAAGTTGAGGCAAATCATCTCTGAGTCAGATTTAATAGGACTTAATTTGACTTCTGATTTGTTTACACTTCATCACACAGTCAGTTTACACTATGATCCCTCTTTATATCCTCTATAGTCTCACACCATTCTCTTAACATACGAAAATATAATCAGAACTATTTAAATACTCCAAGATTTTTTGGCGACTCTTTTCCCTGTAGGTGTTAACAGCTTGCTAACAGACCTAATGGAAGCGATCTAAAGTACACATTAAGTTCAGCAGCTAATTGCAGGAGATCTTTATCTTTCAATTTCCCCCTCCCGTAAAACGCATGCATCTTACAGATGTGACATGCCTGTCTCTGAACTCTCTTTTTTTTTTTTTCCATACAAATGTACTTCGGAAAAGAAAAATCACCAATTGAAAACTAATTCTGTTGTGTTTGGAGTTGATTCGCAGTTTTAAACAAGGCTTTTAGATTAACTTAGGTCACTGGATTTCCTGTAAAGCCTGGCACTAGTGAACAGAAACGTGCTGAGGAGAGAACAGCACATACCGTCTGCAAAGAATCCAGCCAAACCAGGAGACGCTTTTCACTCAAATTGCCCCTTATTTTACTGTGATCGCTTATTTACCTTCTACAAATGCTGTGGCTGCCCTCCTATTCTGCCAGACTGCCCCTCTCTCCCCGTTTCTCCTCCACTGCCACTCATGGACTCCTGCTTCTCTTGCTCTTTGGATCACGGGCTGTCCCCCTCTTTCACCTCCCCGAAGCATCCAGATCCAGCCTTCACCTCTGCATCACAGGCAGCTTCCACCAATGCTGGGTTTCAGTTTCCTCCTGATGTCAAGTTTCAGCCCAGCCCACGGCTCTTGCATCATGAGCCGGAAAACCCTCCTATGCTCCAGACTTTTGTGAGGGATTTTTGCAGGGAAGCAGCAGTTTTATTCACCCTGTAATTTATGCCCAATTTCTTTTAGAGCTTTTCTTTCTTATGTGACAAGAAACAGCTGTTTGTGTTGGGGGAAGCCTTTTTCTTGAGCTAAATCCGTGCCTTTCCTGGAAACAGATCTTTCAGTGGCTCCAGTGTCACTGAAATCCCCCGAAGTCAATAAAATTTCTCTAAGGAGCGTTTTTACCATCAAGCTTTATTTTTATATCTACTAGAAACATTTGGATGGTCTTTACAGGGGCTTATTTCTCTTAAAATATGAACGTGATTCTAAATCTAAAATCCTAAATCCCATAAAAATGCTACTTTTTATAGGCATGAGTGCTGAAAAGCAAAAAAAAAAAGGGAAGAAAAGGGAGCAGAAGACTTACTACTTGCATAATGTTTAGTTAAATGCTGAACCTCCAGGGTAATCCTGCAAACTGGCTCAAGAGTAACTTAGTCACTGAGCTGTTCATGGCCACTCACGTTGAGTACAGTGGTAACACAAAACAGGTTAAAATTTGCAGAATCTGGGGTATTATCTTAATATTTGAGTGGAACCAGGACTGCCTGCTACTGTTTGTTTAACACACAGCACAAAGCAGCTTTCTGCTCCTGCTAAAAGCCTCCGGGTAGATCTCCAGTGAGACTTAACAATAACAGCAGATTGTTGATGACTTCTGGAGCAGTGCTCCTGCCTTATCAAGTCTCCATCAAATTTTACACCGCAAATCACATTTGAAGTTTTAAAGCTGGGTAAATGTGCGAGCTTGATTAGGGACACTCATACAGAAAAGCAGTTACAAGAAGCTACATTGCAGGACTACTTCATTTCTGGTACGATTCTGTACCAGATCTCTGTAATTCTGTCACAACTTAGGAGTTTACTTGACATTCTCACTTAAAAAGTGCTTTGCCCCAAACTCTGAACAGCTCACCCTCTTTAAAACAAACCAGCGCCAAATCTGGACTCTAACTCAAGTGAAATTAATGACTTTCCAACTTTCCCATTGGTAGACTAGAACTCCCCAAATGGATATATTCACAGGATTCCCTGGGAGAAGTGGAAATAGGAGGGATAAAATGTTTTTCTGCCACCCAAGGATGCCCCTGATGGAGAACAGTGGGTGCTCATAAGGAGCTCCCAGCACCTTAGTCCCCACAATATACTCATCTCAGAGCCCTACAGCTTATGGGAATGTTGCTCAAAATGTCTCATGAAAGAGTTGGCTTTTTATCAGAATTGTGAATGTTTTGTGATTTTTTAAAAACCAGAAATGTGAAGGTTTGATATATATGCTTCTCCCTGTGCTTTTACTCCTTACAGTGCTCACACTGATGGAAATATGACTTCACCCTTGATTTACCACCATCATCAGACACCAGTGGACTGGCAGGAGATGGACAGAAAGTATTACAAACTCCTTAGGGTGGTATTTCTGCCTTTTTTTTCAGAATTTTGTTTCATCCCACAGAAAAGGCATTAGAAAGAAAGAGATGGCAATGTTTTCATCTGACCCTGAGGGTCAAGGAGAAATGGCAAGTTCAGACTAACTATCTCAGCAGTGGCTTTCCACAGATGGTTGTATCTCAAGGAAACAAAGCAGATCAAAAGGCAGTGATGGTAAAAATGCTTTAAAAGTGCATGCACAGGCTACTGAAGGGATCTTGTGCTTGTGAGGAGTGACAAGATGAGGTCCTACTGCTATTGTTACCAACACAGCAGTGTCCACTCACACCTTCAGAAAACCTTGCTACCTTCTTTTGATTGGGTTGTGGAGCAGTACCCTGACAGAGGAAAATCATTAAAACACAGAATACAATAAAATCAAAAACTCAGCACATGGAGACTGCTAATAGAGCGTGCACTTGCTGGCAAAGCAAGATGATGCTGCCATTTTGCTGCTGATGTCACAAATGACATTCCCATAAATGTTGCCAACATTCTGCTCGGCATTTGCGAAGGAAGAGCAATTTTTTTTTGTGAGCAACACAGCGACGATGCTGATGAAACCCAAATCCTTCAGTCAGTGTATACAGGTGTCAACAAGGGCACTGCAGCAAGGCAGGTAAACAATCTAATGGGTGCTCCACGTGCCACTATCAGCAGGTGATGCTCACTGCTTCCCTTCTGGGAACCACAACTCTGATTTCACTTTATAACAGAATCTGCAATATTTGTTAAGCATCTACTTTGCATGAGTTTGTTTGCATTACTTTGCATTTTCATCCTCCAGGGACAAGAGGTATGAAGGAGATGAGGCAAGAAATGTAAAGGAAGAGGAGAGATGGGGCACAGCTAGTTTTTAGAAGTGTAGTGAATGGCTCAGTATTCAAGCCCTGTCACTTACAGCCGTACTACAACCACGCTGCAAAGCTGGTCTTGATTACAGCCTTGCCCAAATACGCATACACAGCTTCCTTTCAGCCACGCTGGCAAACACATCTTCAGGTTGCTCCCCGTTTGGATACCACAACTCAGAAATGCAGTGTAGATGTACCCTGAGTGCAGGGAACTTTGTGAACAGCCAGTTTTTGTCCAGGGGAATTTGTGCAGACAGAAATCACAGAGGTCAAAAGCCTAATAGGATTTTTAAAGAGGACTGGACAGTGCAGACACCCTCAGTTACAACAGAGATACGATCTCTAGAGATAACAATGACACATTTTAGGAGACATAAAACCCTTCAGAGTAGGAGCCAGCCATTAAACTGCTTATGATCGCAGATGAACTTCCTTGCACAGGTTTCTTATTTCAAAACTGCCAAGTGCCCAAGATTTATGCCTTTTTCCTCAGAAACCACAAGCAACAGCCTCACTCAGGAACTGCACTGTATGCTGAAATATGATACAGAAACAAATATAACCACTCCTGCTTTTTGCTATCATCTCTGATTTCACACGTATCTGAAGCATTTCATCACATTCCGCAGAAATTAAGGCCCTGGAGATGTGAAGCTCACCGTGCAGTCCCAGACATCCATGGCCAAGCACAGGAGGGCAGGATGACAGGAACTCGGGCTTTGCTAACACTTCTGCAGCATCATGCCCCGAAGACTGTGCTGAGAAACTTAAACAACAAACAATAAATTCTGAAATGCAATGCTTTCCATTCAATCACCTCCAAGGCCAGGAAGGAAGTCCTGAGACCAAGCCAGCTGCAAGTCTGCATTATTGCAGAGGCACAAAAATTGGCTGAGGACCAGCTCTTTTTTTACTTTGAAGCAGCTACTGCTTCAAGACAGGGAGAGATTCCCTTGCCTGACATTTCAGCATCCTGAAGTTTCCATAAAGGTGGTTGAAATCTATGCCTCTTCAACACTATAAAAATGGTTCAAACAATGAGTGAGAAAACTTCTCATACCTCTTCTCTCTTTCTTGTGAGGTTTTTTTCTGAAGTGGGACCTGATCTAATAGGTAGTTTTGAAAATGGAGAAACACTCTCTTCTGAGGCACAAACAGAACATTTAAATATATATTAGAACAATCATATTTGCCAGAGAAGAAAAGAGAAGGAAAATTCACAGTCAGAGCTGGAAAATTGTTGTACCATATGCTTCCCCACAGCCAAGCACAACAGGGTCCCTGCACAATCCTTGCCTTATTGCACTCTGTTGTATTTCCACCTGGAAAGACATATGGCAGTGCCTAGGACAGAAAATGTTCCTTTTTCTTGTTCTTGTTTTGTTTTGGGTTTTTTTTCCCCCTGATGTAAACGTTATTTCCCAGCTTTAAAGGAACATTTGATTATGACACATGCGGGGGCCAAGCATGAAAAAATGTTCCTATCTGTTCCCACTAATGACAAAAACAGGCCTATTGACCTGTTGGCATTATGATCAAATGAAAATTTGAAAGAATGTCTTGGATGCTACTTTGTCTCATGCGTCACTGACAAAATTGCCTCCTCTGCAGAGACCTGATGCCTCACAGTTACGGCAGGGACTCTAAAAAGTACAAATGTTGTTTTTTAGCTCTGAGGGTACACTGTGGGAGATAAAAATCATTCTTCTGCTTATAAAATGAAAAACACTGCTTTGTGGAGAACTGGCCATGAACAGGTATTCAGCAGCACCAGAGTTGCTTTTACCCTGATTACAGTCAGTTTTACAATGCCATTTTTTACTGTGAGAACATTCATCATTATAGTAAACTGCCTATTACTGCTGCTGAGTGAAGAAAGAAGTAGTTATGCTAAAAGATGACAGCCCCTATAATAATAAGAGACTACACAAAAAGCTTTTATAGCTATCCCATCATCAGAAATATTTTAACAGTGATGTTATTGCAGCAGTAGTGCTTTTCAGCCCCTTTCACAGTAGCTTTAAGAGATGTATGCTGACCCACTTCTGCTTGAAGAGGGTTATACTTCAAAAAATAAAAACAGTTGATTATTACAAGCCTCAGCACCCCATACCACCATTGGGTATGAGAGTAAAATGGTGAAACTCTGGATTTTTCTTCACCAGCCTGGATTAACATGACAGTTGTGGAGGGTTGTTCCATCTTCCTTTAGTGAGGATGCCCTTCCTCTGACATCCTCAAATGGCAGCTTATCCCTGTTCCTCAAAGGAGCACATGTGCCTTGGCAGGCCGTAGCCAGACATGGAATTTGATTACCTCAGGCAGCTGATCCAACTGGGCTTTGAAGTGACAACACCTCCACCCCAGATTTGAAAGTGCTAGCAGTGGTTTTACCAAGGAATCACAGAATCAGTTGGGTTGGATCACCAAGATCATCGAGTCCAACCTGGGGCCCATCCCCACCTTGTCCCCCAGCCCAGAGCACTGACTGCCACTTCCAGTCATTCCTTGGGCATCTCCAGGGATGGGGATTCCACCACCTCCCTGGGCAGCCCCTTCCAATGCCTGGACACCCTTTCCAGGTAGAAATTCCTTCTCATGCCCAACCTGACCTCCCCTGATGTAACTTGAGGCCGTTTCCTCTCATCCTGTCCCTTGTTCCCTGGCAGCAGAGCCTGACCCCTACTTGGCTCCCCCCTCCTGTCAGGGAGTTGCAGAGCCAGAAGGTCCCCCCTGAGCCTCCTTTTCTCCAGGCTGAGCCCCCCCAGCTCCCTCAGCTGCTCCTGCTGCTCCAGCCCCTTCCCAGCTCCGTTCCCTTCCCTGCACACGCTCCAGCCCCTCAGTCCCCCCTGGACTGAGGGGACATGTCTGCTCGGCCTGGTTCTAGCTGGGAGCTTTCAGTCTTAATCTGTTCATTTCCTGAGTAATAAAGATCCACAGATTCCTCAGATACTTCAAACCCTATAGCCAAGGGCTCTGGAGGCTGCTTGTTCCCAGTACAGCACCTGGGAACGTGTTTGCTCCTGCCTGGGCTTTGCTCAGGGTGCACTCACAGCAGCTGCCCCTCGGCCTGCACCATCCCATTCAATCACTTTCAGAACACATCCTGCTCACAGATAAACAGATGTGACCTTTCCAGTGCAATTTGGCAGATGTTCTCAATATACCAGTGTTACCACAAAGCTGAGTGGTAGCTCTTATTTAATTCACTGCAGAAAATCTGCCTGCATCCTTCCTGAAGCAGAAAAACCCTTAATTCCTTGTACTTTCCTTTCCTTTTCATTCTGATTTTTACAGCCAGAATTGAATGAACGCTACAGCTGATCTTTTTTGAATCTTTGATTAAAATATGACCAGTCCTACATTCATATCACCATATTATAATTTAAAATAATCATACATAATTAGAAAATATATTGTAATAACAAACTGTGATAAAGTAAGGAAACATTAATAATTTTATTCATAAGCAGGGACCTTTTGGCAAAGAAATTATGTAATTTTTCACTTATGTCTTTCATTCATTTCCCAAATGAAGTCAGATACCTTATTTATAAGGCCAGTCCTAAAGTCTAAACAAACTTGATTAAGTTACCTACTTGTTCACTTGTTTTGGGCAGGCAAACTAGTGTGTTTCAGTGCCACAAATGATCACAAAATCCATTTCAGATTCACACACGATGGTCTTTGCTGAGGTCTCCTTTTTACAGCTTTTCAAAAACAGTTGTTTGGGGCCAAACTATTTCCAATGACAACAACAACTGCACTGGTTTAAGGAGAACAGAATAAAGGCAGCACTGAGACAGCACTTTTGTGTTATCATATGTGCTGCTTTTGTGTGTTAGTATAAATTCAGGGTTAATAATTAATTCAAGGATATTAATTAATGGTTCAAACCTACAGGGTGCTTGACGTTGCAAAGTTTAAAAAAATACTGTGGCAACAGATGAGGGAAACTTCAGTGCAACTCCGGAAACTCCCAAAAGCTGGCAATAAAATTACTCAAAGATTATTATACCATACAACTACAACTTACTACTAATAGGATTTTCATTTCACACTCCTGAAAATCCAAAAATTTAGGCTTTTTCTGTTCCTTACAAGGTTTACTGGCATCAACTCCACGGATTTTCTGACACTGTGTTGGTCAGGTTCCTTTTTTTGCTGCTACAAGCACATCCATCACAGGCCTTTATTTGTATAGAAATACTGTAAAGCAGAAGATTCACAGGAATATTTTGAGTATTTTTGAGGTAAATGTTTTTAATATTTAGAGATCCACCTCTTCTTTGATGAAAAATCTACAGGACTAGTTTCTGTTAATAAGTGAAATCAGCAGTTGTAGAGAAACAGTTGTCCCATCAGGTATTTTACGGCAGGAAAATATTTTGTTGTAGAGTGGCCTAGTAATGAAGTTGGGAGGGTTTTTCTTCTCATTACTAGAAATCAGATCAAAATAGACAGTCTGTTGAAACATGGATAATATTTCTGTCTTCAGAGGATCCCTCAGAGTTTTTAACGGTAAGTTTAAAGAAATGCAATGGGTAAACAAAACAAATAGGCTGCAGTTTGATCAAGATTAACTGCAATGTTTTAGCAGTATTAATACTGCAAATGAGAAATTATTTTAATCAATACATTTGATTTACAGAGCAGGCTAAGCTTTTAGCTCAGGTGGTGTCATTCTTACCAGGCAGGGTTCAAATTTGAACTGTTCAGGGGGAAATCCTACGTACAAGACCGTGAAGGCAGGCTTGAGTTTCTCACACATACTTGGAACTCTTGAGATCTGAGGCAGCACTTATATGGAAGCTATGGAGTAATGATAATGCCATAGAATCAGAATTTTTTGGGTTGGAAGGGAACTTAGAGCTCATCTCATTCCATCCCCTGCTACGGACAGGGATACCTTGCACTAGATCAGGTTGCTCCAAGCCCTGACCAACCTGGCCTTGGACACTTCCAGGGATGGGGCACCCCTTAATTAACACACTCCCTGGCAAAAGACACATGTTATACATGTGTACAAAGAAGAGTGGATCCGGTGCAGAACAGGGTAGGTGAATATGGACAAAAATTCTGAGAAACAATGTGAGTGAGAAATGGCATCTCCTGCTATACAGGTATTAACTATCATGCTCTTTTTTTTTTTTTTT